>VZRU01005058.1:22954-59577 GCA_013398155.1 Pedionomus torquatus | reverse complement strand
TCGGAGCCCGCATGCCTCGTCTCCACTCCCCCCCGCCGCCGCGACACACCAGTGTCCCCATCGCGTCCCTTGCTGGAAACAGCCCCTGGCCTGTGCCACCACCCTCCGCCCCCCAACCTCGACGTGCCCACGGGCTAGCAGAGCTCTCAGCCTGCGCCCCAGCGAGGGTCCCGACAAATCCGGATGGTCCTGGGGGTGGGGGGTGGCTGCACCCCTCATGCTTTTGTAGCTTCCAGACTTAGGACGGGAGGCTGGATCTGAGAAAGGCTTTGTCCCCTCACAGCCCCTCACACGGGGACAACTCTCCAAAGCGGCGTTGGGGCGCAGCTGCCTCTCAGAAGGCGACGGTCACCCCCGCTTGGGTGTGCAGAGCGGGGTGTGCTGGGCTCCGCGGTGCCTCCAAGGTGAGGAGATCCAAGGGTTCCTCTGCGCTGCTCTGGGTCTTCCACCTCCTTGAGCACCCGCGCCTGGCATGGGTGGGGTGGCAGGTCCCTGCATTCATCGGCTGCGCGCGGTGGGAAAGGGCCCTGGTCAAACTTTTTGGTTCCCTCGCTATGAGTTTTAGCTGGTGCCAGAGCCTCAGGTGAAGTCTGAGCTTTACTTGGGGATGGGAAATTAATTCTGGTGGCATCTTCTTTCAGACAATCACTGGAAGGAGTTTTTCATGCCATCCCTGGGATCCTGAAGGTTTTGAGGTTTCCTTGCATCGGACTCCCACACCGCTGCTAGATGAGTCCCAGAGGTTGCCTGCGTCTAAAGTTACCCTAATAAATACAAGGAAAAGAAGGGTGTAAATCCTCAGTGAAAGGAAACAGTAAAGCAGTGGAATAAGAGGAGGATAAAAACAAAATAAAAAGAAAGAACATTCATCTTGTTCTGACTGTGAGTTTCCCCTGCCTTGTGGGAATAAACCTGGTCCCAACTGGACCTGTGCTCCCAGGAGGCCTTTGTGGGACAGGCAGGCTCTCTTCTCAGGGGGTTTGCTGGTGGCAGACCTGGAGATATTCAGTCCTGACTCAGATTTCACACGCCTCATGCTACCAAAACAAATCCCAGAAGCTGTCTGAGTCTTGCATGAAAACTCCCTACTGGGGAGAGCAGAGAGATGCTAGAAAGGCTCCTTTTTCTTGGATCTGGGTGTATTTTCAAGCAGGGTCAGGCCTTCTGCCCTGTGCCGATGTGGAGCATCCAGCCCCTCTCACTCCACACACACACAGACGTGACACTTCCCTCTCTTTGGGGCCACCCACTATAAGGAACTTCAGCCCCGAGTCAAAGCCAGTGCCCTTTGTGCAAACTGGTTTTACTTGTGTGCACAGTAACTGGAGGAGCGAGCCTGGTCGTGCACCCACTTACACAGAGGACAAGGAGGTCATTTGGGGCAGCACAGAGTTTTCCTTGGTCAGGATGGCTGCTTGGTCCCTTATCCCCAAGGGGATGGGCAGGGAGCCCCCAGATCACAAGGGGCAGTGCACCCACCCCTCCAGCCTTGTAAAACTCCATCTTTCCCACCAAGCTTCCTGGAAAACTCCAACCCTCTGGGCTGAAGTTTCTGCAGTGGTTTCCAGTCCAGGGCTGCCCACCCCTTTCTTCTCTACAGCAGATATCCCAAGTGGCTGGGGATTAAGAGGCAGAAGGCCATGGATCTGCCACTCGGAGGTGGCTGGAGTGGTCAGTCAGTGCTGCTCTGGGTAGGGTCCTCCTGTTGGTCCCTCTCCTGATCAGGGTGGGAAGTTGGGTCATACAGGGCATGGCTCCTTCCCCCCCACCCAGGCTGCCCTGAGCTGCCCTGAGCTGCCCTGAGCACATTCTGGAGGCAGGACACCTTGGCTCCAGGCTCCTCTTGCACTTATGGGCTAGAGCATAGAGCAGGGCTCTTTGCCAGGTGGTGACCAGGCAGGCCACCCCCTGGCCAAAAAGTGGAGAGGCTTTGTGCTGGTTCAGCCCTTCTCCTGCACAGAAATATCTGTGGCTTGGGGGAAGCTGTGATGCAGCTCGGAGCTGCATGGCTCTGGGAGGAAACAGCGTCTGGTCTCCATTCGACACAAGATAAATGTCAAGAGACACTTCCAGTAATGGATGCCAGAGCTTGGCAGGCTCTGACACGTCTGTCTGCCTGCCCACAGCCCCTTCCCTGTGCTCTTGCTCAGCACAGCCTCTCTGCTGCTTCCTGGGTGGCTGGAGAACATCCCGGAGCTGCCCAGGGCTGGTTGGTGAAGGCTGCTCGGCCGCCTGCAGAGACTTCAGCCCTGTTTCCTCTTTGAAAACGATCCAGAGGGAGCTCTGGTGCACACAGCTTTTCCTCTGATCTAATTCTCTGTCACCGGCCGAATGTGCCACAACACAGCAGCCTGTTTCTGGGGACAGGATGAGCCTGAGCATCCACTGGTACAAGCAGGGACCGTGTCGTCCCTGCTTCACCAAGCAGAGCTGGATACTAGCCCCGAGAGACAAGGCAGCCAGGACCGTCCAGAGCAGCCTGTCCCATGTGATGGACTGCACCCACCCCTGGGCCAGCTCCTGGGTGGGCTTGTGGTCCTCACCAACTTTGGTGTCACTAATTCGCCCAGTTCTTGACCAGCCCCAGTCAGTCCCTCACCATGATGGATATTTAAGCTTCAGCTGCTCAGACCCAGCCTGGCCTGCAGTGGTAGCCATGGGCAGAAGGTGCAGGTATCTGCTCCTTACAAGGTATCTGCTCCTGTACAAGGGCATCAGCACGGGGGACTGGACCAGTTCTTCAGACTGGGTGTCTGCCTACAGTCCAGCTGCTATTTGAGGCTGAGCTGCTGTCTTTGCTCTGTTCTCTCTTGCCTTTCAGCATGCCTGGGATGCTCCTCTGCACTGGTGGTCCAGAAGCTGTGGCCAGTTGTCCTTGTGAAGCATTGGCCACTGCACTCCGGAGAGATGCAGTTGCCTTGGAGCTGAGGAAGGTCACCTTGAGAATGGCACAGGGTGGCAGGTTCTGTCCTCCCAGGCTGAAGGCAGGGGAGTGTTCCCCTTTGAGAAGCTTCAGGCCAGCGCTTGCCAGGCAGCCTTTCCTCACATATGTGCCTGGTTATTGTCAGAACACAATTAAGCCAAAGGGTGATTGCATCTCCTGCTTGGGGCTCTAATGTAATCACTGCCAGGGCTGCAGCACAGGCTCCCTGTACAGCAATGTGGAACCCAGCAGTTGCATCAGGTTTTTTCAGCCCCGATTCATTTGAGACACCAGCTTCTGATCTCTGCTGGGTGTGGGGTCCTGGGTAGGTCAGGCCACCAGGCTGATCTGCAGCTTGTGCTCCTGCTTCCCCCTGACCCAGGCCATGGAGGGGAGCATCTGAGCACACCACAGCCAGCCCAATGCCCTTGAGGGTGGGCAGGAGCTGGGTGGCTCAGAGCAACCGTTTCTTGCACAACCACCCTGCCTCATGGCAGGGACCTGGGGTCCTCACTACGACCATCTCCTGGTGCTGCCAGTGGAGCTCCCCTCAGACTCCCAAGCTCTGAATGATGTGCCTTGTGAATTCGCAAGCCAACTGTTGGCTGGTGCTGGGCTGGTGCACCTACCCTCCCTATCCCACTGCGATGGCAGCCAGTGCCTGGCTGACCCCTGCCAGTCTCCAAAACCCCCTCATAACCTTTCTTCCCACCCCACCCCAGCTGTCAGAGGTGTTTGCGGGGCTACAGGCTCCCCCACCACGGAGGGAGAACTCACAGCCCTGAGGATGGGTCGGCGCAGGCTCTGATGAGCCAGAAGTGTCAACAACACTGTCACCACCATGGAGAATCGTGCTGCCCAGCAGGCACGACCCCACATGCACTCAGGGCCTTTACAAGGTGGCCATTGTTCAAGAAGGTCCCCGTCCCCTGAGGGCAAGTGTCACCCTGTTCGCATCCATTCCAGGGAGGAGAAACATCTGCTGTTGTGTGAGGTGGGAGAGCCACCAGTGGTGGGAAGATGGCTCTGGCCCACTACACACCTTGTTAGGGATCACAGCAAGGCAGCAGCTCATCCAGTGGTCCATGTCCCACCAGAGCCCCAGAGAGCTCTGCAGGCATGTACAGAACTCCACCAGTGAGTGACCAAGGAGGGCTTGCTCAAGGTAGCCATGAAAAGTGGGATGGTAGCACCCAACCATGGCAGCAGGAGCATTACAAGAAGGGGACGAAGGGGAATGGAGGGCCAAAGCCCAGTGCTGAGTCAGATTGAGCAAGAGCTGCCTCCCGCAAGCCACGGATCCCCACTGATTGTGAAATGGATGCTGGGGCCTGGAGCAGGGCCTCCTCCCCCAGCCCTTATCTTTGCTGCTTCCTCCTCCTCCAGGACTGTGCCCAGGCAGTCCCAGCTTGTGCAAAACGAAGCTGAGAAGCTCTGGGGCTAATTAATTACTAGCTGCTGGTAATGCTGACTGAGCCCCTGGGGACTCCAAGGCTGGAGCAGAGGAGAAAGTGCAGCAAGATACTGGAAAATTACTGTTTAATTCTTCAGCGTTACACTGGAAAATTACTGTTTAACTCTTCAGCATTACGTCTGAATATATGGCATCTGGTAGATGAAGGACAGGAAGAGGCTGATAACGAGCTGGCCATGGTGACAGCTCTGCCAGCCTCATCCTCCCCGGCAGCAGGGGCAGCCAGGTCCCCGCAGGGTTGGCTCCAGCCCTGGTGAGAGTTCAGTGTCCGGTTGGATGCAGGTCCGTGGGCCAGTGGTGGCCATGCCTGGCCCCGCAGCCATCAGTAGTCCTGCTGAGTGTCACAGCCCAGGAGCTCTATCCGCAGGGCAATGTGGTTGTGCCACCGGCGGGGGTGTATCCTCACGTAGCGTGCAAAGAGGGGGGGTTCCAGGGTATTCGTCACTGGGCTGGTGTGGTCTTGGTTTGCCTTGAAAATCTGGAGAGGAGAGAGATATCAGGGGTGTGCTCTCCTCTGCTGGTATCGCGAGCCCCTGATGTGATCAACCCAAATAAGCATCACTTGGGAACGTTTTAGGGAGGGAAAAGCACAGCCCGGCTCACAGCTTTTGCAAAAAAAATAAAATAATCCAGCGAGTGTGTTTGCTGGCAGGGGCTGTGCTTACTGCCCCGGGGGTGGCCATGAGGTGCCTCTGGCCATGGAGCAGCTCTACCTACCTTCTCCTTGCCATCCTGCAGGACTGGGCTCCAGTGCACGCCGTTCTGGCTGCTGGAGACAGCAAATTCCTTCACAAACATGGGGGTGAAGACAGCTTTGGCACCTTGGGTTATGATTGCAGTCACCTTCTTGGTTACTTCGAAGTCCACCTGCAACCACTCGCTGGGGCTGTTGCTCTGGGGAAGGACAGAGACTGCTTTCAGCCCTTCGTTGACAATGAGAAAGACACATTTGTCACAGCCAAAGCCAAGCTAGCCCTGCAGATAGTCCTGGCCTTCACCTGCCCTACCAGGCGTTTGGTTGGAGCTGTCGGGTGCTAAATCGAGCAACTTGCACAGTGCATGTGGCTGTACACACTGCCCACGCAGCCCTGGCCAGGAGAGGTTGCAAGCCCCCAGCCTACCTACTTGGATCCCCCTTGCCTGCCCAGGAACCTTCTTGCATGGTCTACCTTTGGCCTCCATGCGTTGGTCCTCCCCTGCAGGTTCAGGCGGGCCTGGGAGGGTGACCAGTTGGAGAAGACGTTGATGCTGGAGGAGGATGCAGAGATGCGCTGGTCAGGGATCCCTCTGTTCTCCATTCCTAAAGGTATGGAGCAGCCTGGAAGAGAGGAGAGATGCTTGTTAGAGGGGGGAACAGACACGTCATGGAGATGCCTTCTGGTTGTTCACTGCTCCATGCATTTTCCCTGGTTACAGGTCCTCCTTCGCCTTCCTGCAGCATCACGGTCCCTGCACTGCTCAGGAGCCCTGTGTGAAGCGTGGCTCTGGCTGGGGAGTGCCAACCTACCCCTGCCACCAGTCCCACCTTCTTTTCTCCTCGGAGATTTTATCTAGGAGGAATGTGAAGAATTTTTGCATCTGCCAGGACATAAGGAGAACCTGTCTCCAGGGGAAAGACAAGAATATCCAGCAAGGAGACACCCTGCATGTGGTGTGATGGGGCACACTTGTGGCAAGGGGTGGCAGGACAGCCACTGCTGCTTGTAGCTGCTGGAGAGCCTGCCTTTTTGGTATGTGAAGCTAAAGAAAGGATCCCAGAGCACCACTGCCCCAGGAAGCACCGTGGGCCAAGAGCAGTCTTCCCCTGGAGCCCCTGTCTGGATGTGTTCCAGTGTGACTTGCTTTGGCAGGGGGTTGGACTAGATGATCTCCAGAGGTTCCTTCCAACCCCATATCATTCTGTGATCTGTGGAGTGGCAAAACCAGAAAAAGAGCCACCAGCATCTGTCTCTGCTTGTTCCCTGCTCCCCCAGACTGAGGCAGCAGCTCCCCAGCTATCAGCTTAGCTGCTGCTCGAGGTCTGGTGGTTCAGGAAAAAGCAGTGGTGAGAAGCCTCCCCAAGCTCTCCCCCTCTGGCATTGCTATCCCTAAGACCATAATGAGATTTTTCCAGCTTTGTTCCCTCCCAACGCCTCAATGCCATCTCCAGCCTCCTCTTTCCCTCCTCCACAACTGCCTGGGGGTTGTTCTGAAAGATGTGGGGCTGGCGCTCGGCACCCAACTGTGCCAAGCCCTGGCTTTGGTGCTCGGTGGCCAGAGGTGGGACGTACTGTTCAGATCGCAGCCGATGAGCTCCATGCGCAGGGTGGTCCGGATGCTGTAGTGAGTGGGGTTAATGCGGATGTACCGGGCTACGATGGGAGGGTTGAAGCGATTCTCTTTCACCCCGGTTGCATCCACGTTTGCAAAGAACAGCTGCAGGGAAAGGGAGAAAAAGGGCTGTCATTTTGGCAGCGGAAAGAGAACTAGACAGGACCAGGATTAGTGGGGAGAAGAACATTTCTGTCTGGCACTTCTTATCGCCATCCTTAGGAGAGAACAGCAGCTCAGGGAAATGCTTTCAGATTCAGACCAAAGAAGTGTGAATGGGCCAAATCAGGATGAATCACTGAGAAACGGGAGGAGGAGAAACTTAGAGTTTGTGCAAACAAACATTTTTTTTTCCTGTTTTCACCAAACTAGAGGGGAGAAAAAGAAATAAACCAAAAAGTAATCCCTGGGACTTTTGAACCTGGGAAAAGTTTTAGCCGCAGCTGGTGTACATGATGGAGGCTTTTCTGGATACTTTTCCTTCCCCTGCTGGAGCAATCAGCTCATGCTCATTTAGGTTGTGGGTGTTTTTCTGATGAGAAGAGATCCCCCCAATCATCTGCATCTACACAATGTTATCAGAAAGCCAAATTTGCCTTTGGGGTCAAAAAAGATATTCAAGGCAAAATTTTATGCCTAGCTCTAAGTAACATGCAGCAATGTTGGATCTCACAGCCACCCTGGGACTGTGGAAAGAAACAAGACAGATGGACACAGACAGGAAGCCCCTTGCAGATCTATGAGCTGTGATTCAGTCATCCTGGTGGTGAATGCTCACTGCTCCTGCCCTAATCGAATATCTCAGGGACTCAGGAGATCTCTGCCTTGTGGGCAGAGCTCCTTAGCCCTCATCACCCCAAGAGACCCCATTCTGGGGGGACACTCTCCTCAAGACCTGTGTGGCCTTACCATCTGGGTGCTGGTGGCGTTCCCCTTGTATTTCTTCCACCTTTGTCCATCAAGGCTGTAGAAGACAACAAACTGCGAGACGTAAAGGCTGGAGAACTTTTGTCGAGCCCCTTGGGTTTTTATGCCATGAATAATCATGAGATGCAAAAGGTCCACCTGAGAAGAAAAGTCAGGGATTTATTTCTGACGGAAAACCCAAGTTGTGTTCAGGCAATGCACTGTAAACCCACGGAACTCGCTTCCTTGTGATGCAACCAAGCCCAAACCATGATAACAGGTTATGAAAACAGTTAAAATAGTCTTTTGCGAGGGCAGAAATCAGGCAACAGCTGGGAGAGGGCAAGGGAGCTGTGTGGAGAGGTGAGCTGCTCTCACTTGGGGATCTTTGCACAACCTGATGCTTCAAACAAACCATCAAGGGATTCCTCTGCGGCACTGAGAATGGATTTGGGGACCAGGCCAGCAGCAAGCATGGCCAGACCAACTGCCATTAGGATGTCAGCGCTTCTGTCCCAGAAGGAAAGTAGCAGGACATAGCGGGGAGACACTGGCCATCCATGCATGTCCTTCTGGACAGTGTATCAGCCACCAGTGTGCCTTTGCAATGTCCCCAGTGGTGTCTCCAGCCGCAGCCCCTCTTACCTGGATCCAGGCGTTGCTGCTGTCGGTGCTCCAAGCATTGATGGAGCCGGTGTTATCCAGCCTGGCCAGGTAAGGAGCCCACTGCCCTGCGAGAAGAACACACAAACATGAGGGTACTGCTGGCCCCTGGCACTGCCCAGCCTGATGTGGTGAGAAGTTCATCCACAGGATGGAGCCTGAGGACCACGCTAGGGTTTAGTAGCCACATACAGAGTGGCAGAGCACTGACAGGATGGGCCAGACAGGTGGGAAGGCACCTAAGTGGGATGCTGGCACGGATGCATGGATGGAGGAAGGATGCTGCCCGGGACCCGATGTAGCAGAGTCTTGGGTTGTGTTGGCTGAAGCTGCCCCAACCTTAGCTGCCTTTTTTACAGCAACAACCCCTACTCACCGTACTGCCCCGACGCTGTGATCTGAGAGTCTGCAATATGGCCCGAGGCCAGGCCGAGGGCGTTCCTGCACTCTGCAGCCAAACAGGGAGAAGAAGGGTGAAAACCAGGGAGAGCTAATTAGATAACAAGGCTTTTGAAGGAAAAGTCTAGGCTGGGTAGGTTGTCTTGAGCCTCCAGGAGCCCCCAGGCTTGTTTGCCTCACACCAAGTGGTGGGTTTCAGACGCCTCTACACCTAACCCCTTGAATTTTAGGGGTGCTGGAAGTTCTTGCTCCCGGTCCCAATGTCAGCAGCAGACAGTCCCCAGCATCAGTCACAGCAGCCTTTTGCCAAAATCCTGTCCCTGAGTCCCCGACCTCTCATTCCCGTGTCCTGATTTCCCAGCAATGCTGACAAGTGTCTCTTTCCTTATACCCATGTCTTACTCCCGAGCCTTTTTGTTGCTAGGCAGCATCTTTTAAAAACAAATATCACGTCGCTAAAGGAAAGTCTGCCTGACACCTCTGTCTCTCTGTGTCTCCTTTCTGGTCTGCTGAGCACAGGGCTGTTTGTCTCTTATAATAACCGTTATTATTAGCGACTTGTCACATCTTGGCATCTCCACCGCATGGCAAATGCTTCTGGGGAAAACGCGGATTTGAAATCTTATGCAGATTTTTAACTTACGGAAACAGTTTCTGGCCGACATTTAATACTCTCTTAGGAAGAGGAGAGACTGTCACTGCTTGATAGAGTACTACTCTCACAAACCACTTCCCCTAGTGCTTACTTATGGTGCGGTAGAAGCGTGTCGTTCTGGAGTGAATGGAGTCAGAGGTTTCCTGGATTTTGGCGTTGCTCTTGGGGCTGCTTCTATCAGAGCCACCTGTATTCAGGCAGTGTCACTCGCTGCCTCCTGCCATCACTTGGTGCCTCGTTTTACCTCTTGACACAAGATCAGGCAGCTGGGCACTGCACCCTCCTGACAGTGTGGGGCAGGCACCAGCACGACCATGCAGTTGCTGGGGTAAGTGCATTTTACAGCAGGTCCAGGGACCCTCAGGTTTGGAAAACAAGAGCTTTAGGGACAAATATTTACAAGTAAATGAAGCCAGTCTCCCAGCCTTCACCCCAAGTGTGTCCCCAACTCTGTGCTGTGCAAGGTGGCAAGGGCTGAAGTCATAACTTTCTTTAGGTGAAAGCCTAGAAGGCCCAGCATGGGCCACCCCAGGGGAAATGCTGAGAGCCCTAGGGGACTAGGAGCTCAAAAACACGCTGGCCATGGCCATGCCAGCAAGCAGGGCAGGGCACAAAGAGGATCACTCACTCATGTTGTACACGAGGAAAAGAGCACTCATCCCAGCTTGCTGGTGCTCCCCAACTTTGCATTCTATCCGCCAGATCCCAGCATGTGAAGGCCACATCTCCACCGTCCCAAAGACACCTGGTCAGGAATGGAGAGCAGAGCAGAGGGAAATTACTGGCTGGAATGGGATGCCACCGTGCCAAGCTCTGGGCAAACACAGAGCCAGACTCTTCCAGATCCATTTCCCCTCCTTGTGATCCCTCACGGAGGCTTGGCGCTTCCTAACAGGCATGGACCTGACGGCCCAGGGTGTACATGGTGCCTGCAATGCATCTCACCAGGATAAAGGTTGTAGACTCCCATCCGATACTCCTGGCTGGTCCTGACGCTGAACAGCTGCCCATGAAAGTGGACAGAGTGGACATCCTCAGTGTTGCCCATGTTCAGGAGGTGCCACCGGACCCGTTGCTGCTGAGCCATCACCAGCCCAGGCAGAGTGTCACTCATGTAGCCGTTGATGGCTGGGGAAGACAAGGGTTAAGAGCGGCTCAGGATTTTCCCATCCCAATACAGGTTGTGGGATGAAAAGGGCAAGGGTAAGAGTCCTCACCGTGGAAGGAATGGTTTCTCTTAAAGTCAGGGTTGTCCTGCTGGATGCGGCAGGGAGGGTGGCAGTTCCTCTGCATGTTCTCCAGGAAGTACCAGCTTTTGGTCTCATCAAAGATGGTGAAGAGCAGGGAGAACTCCTGCACAGCCAGCTGCCGCCTGAAAACCAGGTTCAGCACCCCACGGCGGCAGATGATCAGTGGCCCAATGAGGCCCGAGTGCAGATCCTTCTCCTGCCAGGGAGCCGGGAAAGAAGGGTTTGCCTCAGAGGAGGAGGCAGCGCTGATGCCCACAAGTGGCACAGCAACAAGGAAAGTGGTGGCCCTGTCTCATCCCTGGCTTGGCTTCCACTCATGCACAGAGCATGGCACACGCAGGGTGGGAAGGACATGCTGGGTTCACTGGAGGATCCTCACTCTGCCCCTAGCTAAAAAAGGCTGTGCAGCATGTGTTTGCACGTGGTTTCCATGACAAGTGGTGTCTGTCTGTCCCACTGTCCAACAGTCCGATGTCCACTGACATCGGAACCCATGGGCCAAATTCAGCTAGATTTAACAGAGGAGCAGGGGACTACAGAAGTTCCCTACAAGTCTCATAAGCTGGTGCAACTGAAGAAAGGGTGGAAAAAACACAGTTCAGAGAAGGGAAGAGAAAGCACCAACATGGATTCATCACTGTACTAGACATCTGAGAATCTACACAGCCATGGGCTGCTTTCAGCACAGAACTGCAGGGAAAGCCTTCAGCTCACAGCCAGGACCCAGGCATGCTGCCCATCTCTCCTTCCTGGGATGCTCCTACCTACCAGGTCTACGTTGGAGAAGTAAGCCCAGGCCTTGCAGTCAAACTCGTGGGTGGTGGGTGCCATCTGGGGCAGGACTTTCCAGGAGTACCTCCGGACCTCACCAGGCTGCACGGCCTCTCCACCCTGCGTTGTACCCTGCGTCTCCTCGTAAGCTTGCAGCGTGGAGTGGAAGGAGAAGGGTCGTGAGGCCAGGTTCTTGAACGTAATCTGCACCAGAGGGAAGGGAAAGCAAAGGGAGTGTAGGAGGGGGCTAGGTGCAGGGCTGAGAGTGGCCTGAACCCTGGAGTTGGATTCCAGCTGGTGGGAAGGAGGCTGCCATGTCCCCGGTACCCAGACCTCCAGTTGGGCCAACTCCTGCTCAACTACAAGCTGTAGATCTGCAGCGTGATCCCCAATGGAAAACTCATCTGGCCATGTCAGCAGGATGAGGTCCTCTCCCTGCTCAACGGGAGCCAGGTCGGCTACACTACTGTCTCTGGAGCCCAAAGGTACTCAGTCCATCCTGGTGAAGACTTCAGTGAAAACTGGGCAACTTCTCCAGGCATGAGAGTCCTAGTGAAGAACCTTCCACCTTTTCCTTAGGTGGGTACTAAAGGACCTTTGGTGGTGAGGGAAGCCCAAGCCTGCCCTCACACAGAAAACTCAAAGAAGCTATACTTTTTACAATCCCTTCACCCAAAAAGCTCTCCCTGGAGCTCAGGAGCTGCTACAGGGGTTGGGTCTGCCTCAGGGCTAGGTCTTTACATCTGAACACACTGAGGTTCCTACTGGCCCATTCCTCCAGCCACTGGGTCCCTTGGAATGGTGGCTCTGCCTCCCAGCGTGGTGCCCTCCACATGCCATGCAGGGTGCCAACAGGGCAGCTCCTGCCCCTGAGTCTTGAAGGTGAACCTGCCAGCATCGCAGCGCCTGCAGAGCACAGCCAGCCAGGGGGGGATTTCAGGTTTTATAGGAAATGAGAGCTTTCAATTCACCATGATGACGTCTTCAACTTCTGCCCTGACGTACGGCCCGAGGATGCCCAAGTGCTCGTCCAGCTCTCCCCGCTGCAGTGGTTGCGTGAAGGAATCATCCATGTACTCCCGGAAAACCACCTTGCGGTACTGCCGGAAAGGCTTCCTCCTGCCGCTCCAGGGGTCCCTGCTGGGGCGAGGGCAGTTGAGCAAGGCAGGTGACACTGTCCCACAGGGAGGATACGGAGCCTAGAGCATCCCTGACCCACTTGCAAGGAAACTCAAGGCTGATGGAGTTACGAAACTCCCCAGGTGGAGGGAAGGTGCTGCGAGCATCCTTCCCCTGGGCTGCTTGGCTGGGTCACACCGTCATAGACCTGTGATCCTGCCTGCCAGGTCATGCCAACTCCCACACCAAGCCATGCCAGGCAGTGCAGGAGGGATACATGAGCAACAGTCACACTTACGTGGCTTTTAGGAAGTGCTGGGGTCTCTGGTTCCTGTATTCCCACATCACTTCCACTGCTGCAATGAAGTATTGCCGTATCTCCCCCTGGAAGGAGCGCGGGTCGTGCTCCTCTTCCCCGTAGATGTCAAAATCCTCCATGGTCTGCTCTGTGTCACCGTACTCATCATAGTCCAGCTTGTCAACCCTTGGCCTCAAGGGGCTGGAATGGGTCCCGTTGCTCAGAGCCAGCCTCTCCCTAAGTTCCGGGGCATGGTTCCTCTGCCCAGCTGTGCTGTTGCTTTCCCCATCCTTCTTGGGCTCTCCTAGACCCTGCCCCTCTCTCTTACCAGTTTCTCTGAGGACATCTTCTCCACTGAGCACCTGCCATTCATCCAGATTGGTTTGCACATGTTTGACTGTTTTTTTGGTAGTGCTGTAGTTGTGAGCAGGGGTGCTTGCAGACAGGGAAGAGTTCTCTTGGGAGGCTGCTTTCATAAGGATTTCTTCTGGGCTCTGCCCAGACACGCTTTCAGGCGTGTAGTCCTCTGTGGCATTGGCCTTGACTTGCTGAGGCTGAGGACTGAGCTGACCCAGATGCTCCACAGAGTTTGTCTCCTCTTCCATCTGGCTTTTCCCCTGAGCTTGCTCGCTCCCAGGAGCTCCCCAGACAGCACCTCTGCCCAGCTGCTGCTCGGCCAAAGCTGGGCTTTCCAAGTCCCCAGTATGTCCTGCTGCCCCCAGGGAAATCGGGTCCCAGTTTGAGGCCAGGTCTGCACCCACAGCAGCAGCCTGAGTTTCTGAGCTGCTTGCTGCCATCGCTACCTTGCTCCCCAGTGCTCCCCACATGGGGAAGGAGTGTCCACTTTGCTGGGCCCCCTCATTGCTGCTCTGTACACCCCCATCGTTCCTTGGCCTCCCCTCCTCAGGATGCATCTCATCAGCACCACCTCCAAGCAGAGCCTGGGGAGTGTCCCTGCCCAGCTCAACCATGTCTGACCCAACCTCAACCCTGTTTGACTTTTCTTCCAGGCTTTGCTGGGCCACCATCACCTCAGGCAAAGTGTTGCTTGGTATCAGGGACCTCCTTTTGAAGCGAGTGCTGCAAAAAGGGGAATGAGATCCACACACCTTTGGGGCTTTTTTATTTGCTGCTGTCTCAAGGGTCTGGCTGGCCAGATCCTGCTCAGCTCTGTTACCCTCAGAGAGGTGCTCCCTGCTCCCAGGCCAACTGGGAAGACCCAGAGTATGCATCAGGCCTCTGCTCTCCAGTGACCTGGCTTGTCGAGGTCTCCAGTCGGGGCCACTCACGCTCGGGGCTGGAGCTCTGTGTCTTGGAAACTGCTCAGGGCTGTTTAAGAGAGCATTTGGGAACTGTCTTGTGTCATTGGACATGACACTTGAATCAGGAAAGGCAAGATTGTCCATCTCTGGCAACTCCTTAGCGGCTGTAGCATCCTGAAACACTGCCCCCAAGACTAATTCATCCCTCTCCTCCGTCATCACATGGCTGGAAGGCTCAATGTCATTGGTGTGTGCAAATGTGGTTTCTAGAAGGCTTGTGCCTTTGGCAAGTTCACCGGCTTCTTGTTCTGTTCCACTTTTTGCATGCAAAGACTTACTCACATCTGTGAGGATTTGTTCTTGTACAGGTTTGCTGGGTTCTGGGTCTGAGAAAGAAACATTTTTCCCTTCAAAAGATTCATACGAAACCACTTCGTGAGGTCTTTTTTCCAGCCTAGCATCTATCTCATTTGATGAATAATTGCTTTCTCTGGTGTCACTATGAACCACAGTGTGAGAAGTCCTGTTGTCTTCTGTCTCGTCTGAAGATACAGAAGGATTGCCCAGTGTGGAAGAAGAATTATGATGATCAAAACTTAAAGCCAGTTCTCTATTGATTGTCTCCTGTGACCTGTATAGGTTTAAGGACATTTTGTCAGCCCCTCTTAGCAACTTGTCCTCAGCACCCTGTGAAGACATGTCCTGAAGTCCCAGACTGTGCTCCAGGTCATTCTGGTGAAACAAGCTCCTGTTCTCTTGAAGAGGAGTTTTGCTAGCACCATAAGCAGTTGAGTCCCACAAGCTTGGTGCATGAGTAGTTGTCTTTTGAGGCTCTGCTTCCAGGATCCCTAACATACCATCAGACTGGACCATTGTTCTTTTTACTGTATCCTGCACTTCTGAGATTGTTGTCACCTTCTTTTCTGCCAGAGCATCTTCTGGAGCTGGTGTGGATTGACCTTCTGAGCTCACAGTACCACGGACCCTTCCACGGAAACTTGCCAAGTGTTCTCCAGGTGTGAGAGCCCCAAAACCTTCATCCTGGCTGATGATTTTTGACAACTCTTCATCTTCCAGGAAGGATTCATAGGACACTGGGTCATAGTTTGTCTCTGGCAGAGAAGGCATGGAAATATCAGGTGGATGTGGGATTGCTCCCAAAAGTGTGGATGTGCCATTAGAAGAGGGATCAGAAATCCTGTCATTGCTCAGGAGAGCCCCATGACTGGGTTCTGTCAAGCACAATCTTGACTTCTCTGTTTCATTCCTGGAAGAGGTGACGTTGCTCAGATGCTCATTCACACACGGCCTGTGCCATCTCTTTTTTTTAGAAAAGCTCCTGGGTTGAAAGTCAAAGGTGTACTCCTCATCCTCGAAATCCTCATAATCTTCCCCATCAGGGTATTGCTCGAATTGACACTGCAAGACCGTGAACTTGGCATGCATCCCTCGGTCTCTGAAATCAGAATTCAGGCACCCCAGCGTCCAGACGCCTGTCTCAAGAGAGGACAAGAGGACACCATCAGGCCACCACAGCGGGAAATCAAAAGAGCTGCCACCCCCATACCGCTCTCTTGCTAGCACAATGTGTATTTTCAGGCAGCCTCCTGTTTGTGGTAGAGATTTCGTGTTTTTGTAATCCCTAGAGTATCTTACAGCTGGACTCACAAGACATCAGGGTTGCTGGCAACATCAGAGCCAGTCCTGACAAGCGCCATCATCAGGGCCAGCGCTTTCTGTGAGAGCAACACACACCCTCGAGGCCCCAACAATAGCTTGGTGAGAATAGTTAATGCACCGAGAACCCACGGGGCCTCCAGGATTATTGCCAACAGCAGAGTAATCACCATAATCCACCCCCAAAAGACGTGCTGGTGCTGTCAAATACACCTCTCTCCCAGACACAGTCGTCATGTCTCTCCCACTCAAGGAGAGAGAAATGAAAAGGCTGCCTCTTGCTCACATCCCCGGCCAACGCATTCGCTCCCTGTAAGCGAGCGCTGCTTCTCCAGACGCCACGAGTGGCTGAGGAAGGTGTGTAATAACCAGGCTCTGACGCTGGAGAGAGCTGTCATCTGCTGCTGGCCGATAAATAACAATAAAAAAATCAAACGGACCCAATGCTTGGCTGGGCTTTGGAAAGCTTCCTGGGGTATCTAGAAACCCTGTCCGCTTGGCTCAGGGCGCGGCGCTCGTGACCATCCTATGAGTTTTTGCAATTACACGCTAAATTCGTTCCCGGAGGCTTGGCGCTTCCTAACAGGCATGGACCTGACGGCCCATTAGGGAAAAAAGGCTGAGCAGGGGGGAAACAAAACTGAACTCTGAAGGAAATCCTTCCCAGGGCTTCTCCACGGCTGCCGTTTCTGTCCCTGCAAAGGTGTGGAGGTAAATGGGATGCTGTGGCCAGCGGCTGAACCCACAGCAGGGACAGCCCTGCCGCTGCCCCTGACCTCCGAGCCTGGAGCCAAGGGTGCAGATGCAAAGTCCACAGGGCTCCCGTTACTGCAGCCAGCTTACTTACGTGCGTGACCTTAACCCACCCTCTCTTAATGCAGATNGGAACTGGATGATCTTTCAGGTCCCTTCCAACTTTAACCATTCTATGATTCTGTGAAAACACAGACACTTAATTTCTTTTATTTGAGCTCTGGAAGAGTTTAATCATTGCCTCTTTCTTTGCTGTTGCCACAGGCTGTGCATCCCTTTGCTCTCAGGGCTGCCAAAATGTGACCAGGTACCAGAGACCTGGCTGGAGGCGCTCACTTCTCTCTGCTGTGATACCAACCCCATGGTTTATAGAACAGCCCACCTTACTCACCTGGCTTTTCCAAACTCATGAAGACGGTTTCTCCAGAAAACGGGAAGAGGGTGAGCACGTCCTCAAAGACCATGTTGCGCTTGAATGTGTTTCCAGAGAAGAAGATGGAAAGGAAATCCGTTTGGGCCCCAACGCTTAGGACGTACCAGTACACAACTTCATTCAGGCAGAGTTTTGGCTGGAGGTTGTCAAACATGAAGCCGTTAATAGCTGGAAGAGAGCAGGGGTGAAACTTTTCATCAGGAGCCGATTCTCCCATGGCTGCTGCATGTTCCATGGGGCAAGGATGAGCCTGTGCTTGCTAGGATGGTAGGGAATGGATGAGGAACTGGAGGGAGCCCCTGGCCAAACACTCACTGTGCATCACATTGGAAGCATAAAACTGGGGATCCTGGGTATCCACATGGGCTGCATCACTGCAGAACCGCCTGATGTTCTCCTCCAGGTACCAGCTGCGGTTCTCATCGAAGACAGAAAACAGCACCAACCTTGCATTGTCTGACATTATCTGGAAGGCAGAGAGGGAAGCAGTTATTCCTGGTCCGATGAGAACACTCCACGGGGCCCCGTGTAGATGCCAGGTCTTAGCCTGGGTGCACGGGGAACAGTTTACTGCTATTTCAAAGGAGTTAGGGTCCAGGTTTGAGGAGAAGGGAGCATGCAAGGGAGGGCTGGAACTGACGGCTTGGTTGAAGAGAACAGGACAGGAGACACAAATTTGGTTGTACCCAAATATTTCACCCACTGCAGTTACTCCAGCCTCTCAGCCTGGCAGTTGAGGCAACAAAGAACCCACCTGATTTCCCCTCTGATCCATGGTCTTCTTAAAGCAGATCAGGAGGGGCCCAATCAGGCCTGAGGCTGTGTCTCGGACCGGGTCAATGGAGCTGTAGTAGAACCGAGTGAGGCAGCGAGGATCCGCCTGCGTTGGCCCATCCTCAGTGGTGACCTTCCAGCTGTAGGTGAAGGACTGGCCAGGGGGGATAGGAATGTCCTTCATGTCCTTACCTGGCAACACACAGCCCAATATCAGATCAGTTTGGTCTAGGCTGTTCCCAAAAAGGGCGATCCCACTTTCTAAAAGAGCTCAGAAAGGAGGTTTCCTGACCATACAAGTTGCATTGAAAACTGCCCAAACCCACACCCACCCCAGGATGGCACATTGGCTGTCAGCATGGAAGGTTGATCTGGGCAAAAGTTGCCTCGGGGACCAGGTGAGGATGGAGAGGCACATGCCTAATTTTGAAAGCCCTTGAAACTCCTGCAAACTGGGAAATTTACCCAGTCTCAGCTGTGTCTGGGCTCTGGGCTGCCTAGAGATGAAGGTTCAGGTTCGCAGATGAAGGTACAGAGCTGGGCAGGGCTGAAATGTTTGAAAAAACAAAGCAAAGAAAGCTAGATTTTTAAGCAAAACCAGCTAGGCCATGAGAAAAGCAAGGAGGACATCTGTAAGGAACAGAAGGAAAACTCAAATGAATTCTCTGAGCATTCAGCAGGATCTTGTACTGATGTAGCCTTAGGAAAAGACCTTTCTCAGCTCCAAGCACCCAGATGAGCTGCTGTAAGAGCGCAGTTCACAAAGCTTGTGTGTGTCAGGGTAGGAATAGCTCTTTTGATTTATACTCCCTTAAAGAGCATAATTCCTGTGGCTTCAGGATGATGACTTGTCCTCTTTCATAGAGCTGAATTGCTGGCAAAGCTGGTGAGCAATGTCTGGCTGGGGGATGCTGACACAGGGACAGGGCTCCCAGCTCCCTTGAAGGGCTTGGCTCCTTTAGTCTTGCCAGCCAATGGGCCACTTTGCCCTTTTGACTCACCTGAAGGAAAACCTTAACTTAGATAGTAACAGGTCACAAAGCTGACCTAGTTCACTGAGCTCGTTAGTGGCTGCTGTCCTGATTCTGCCACTTCTGCTGCAGCAGAGCAGTTTTTGTCCAGCCTCTGCAATCGCTCCCATCATTGTGATGCACCCAAAAGGGCAGAGAGGAGGAGGAGAGAGGGACAGGGCATGATTTTTCCCTGGCAGGATGTGGGATGGCTTTTCACAAGTTGTGATCCTGAGAGGACAATGGTAAGGTGTGAGAGCACTTCTGAGAAAGGGACCTGTTAACTCAACTCCAGAATAAAAACCATGAAGTTGTGAGAGGGAGGGTCTGAAGGGTTACTAAGCCCCCACATTAAAGCAGGGCAGGGGGGAGCCCAGGGAATGAGGACTATGACCAAACTGGCAAACACAGGCAGAATTCACCAGGGTGGTTCCTGTCTCATCAGAAAGCAGATGCCTCCAGGATGGAGCAAACAATGTGGTCTCAGCTCCCTAGCTGACAATGCACCTTCTTCCAGCCATCATCTAGGCCACCCTTAAAGGCAGGGTTATATGGCACCACAGGGGACATGAATCATCATCATCATCATCTCCAGGACTGCAGTTCTCAGGTGCTTGGATGGATGGGGTGGACAACCAGGCTGCAGGAAGCTCTCCCAACCCAGAAGAACAGTAGTGACCAAGTGATGTCGCAAATTCTTGTGTCAATGCCCAAATTGATGTGCCAAGTGACCTGCCTTACCTTGAAAGGATTTCAAGGCGTGGTATGGCCTTACACTGGTGAGGCCATGAGGGTAGATGTTGTACGGTCGGCTTGCCAGGTTCCTGAACACGATCTGAAATAAGGACAGCCAGCAGGAAGGTTTAATGCTTTCTGAAGGCTGTGAGACCTTGGGGCTGCTCTCAGTGTCCTCACAAGAAGGGAAACACGGGGCAGCAGTTCTCTGGGATCGGCTATCTGCCAGTGTCCAATGGGGAGGAACCCAGAGGCGTCTGGGACCACAAAGTAGGAGTCAGACTAGAAGAAATGACTGTTTCTTTCTCTACCAATGTACACTGTGGGAGTCTCTCATTTTAGGGAGGGCATGAAAATATCTGATTTGTTAAAGGGAAAGTTGCTGTCTTTAGTCTCAGTTGGCATGAGACAGAAGAGGTCTGTCAATCCAGGAGGCCTCACAGGACCAAGACACTAAGCATAGACAGCAATCAACAGCTCAAAGTGCTTCCCCAGTTCACGGCATGAAGCTCTTCATTTATTTCTCTAAATATCTCTGTTGGGGCTTTGCCAAGGTGTTACTTTCAGCTCCATGCCCACAACTGTGCAGAGAAACTCAGGCAGGGAGCAGAAATGTGATGCTCCTGGAAACCATCCCATTTCTCCTAGCAGCAAACAGGTCAAATGGTCAGTAGAGGCACTTGGGAGGACACAAGTGACAGTCCCCAATACTGAACAGTAAGAGCACACAGATGGAGAAGGATGGAGGATGAGAGGACATCCCTGCCTTAGAGGAAGGTGCTGGATGCCATCTGCCATGGATTATTTTACACGATTCCTAAGATGCCTGCAACAAAGTCAAATCAAGGGGACCGAGCGATATCCTGTGCACCTCTGCTAATCTCACCAAGAGCATTTAGCTTTAGCTTTCAGTAACATCTGCCTTTCTGGTGAACTTTGGACATTACCAAACAGGATGGAGCACCTCAAGGACTTATGTCAGACCTTATGTCACACCTTATGTCTGACCAAGAGCTATTAGGAGGAACAGCATCAAGTTTTGAAGTTTCCCCTTTGAGTCCCTCTTACCTTAAACTGATCTCCAACCTCTCCCTTAATGACAGGCCCAAGAATTCCCTTGTCCAGATCATTTGACACCTTGCGCTTCTTGAAGGTTGCATCCTCGTACTCCACAAACATCACTTTCTTATACTTTGAACCGATCCGCTGAGGGCCAGCCTCCAGGAAGAGGCCTGTGATGTTTCTGCAGGCAAGGCAGAGAAAGAGCAAATCGCCATATGAGGAACACTGTCAGAACCAGAGCAAGACCTTCCATCATCCAAGGACCTACACGGCTGCCCAGGGACTACCAGTGCACAGTGGTGGCACCCATCACAATACACATCCTGGGGAATAAAGTTTCAAGTGATGCAGTGCTCCTTTAATGGAGAAAGCTTCAACCAGGTTGCACAGTAGCAGCCTTGGGTTGACATTGCCCTGTTTTGGGAGGAAGTGGTGGCTGTGAGAGCTGAGAGCTTGGCAGGTTGTCCTGTGTCAGAGAACACCCCCAGTATTCAAGCATAAGGCAATGGAGCAGCTGCCTTTTCTTGATCATCATGTGTCCAGTTCTGAAGGACAGGGAACTACTGGAGAGGGTACAGCAGAGGGCTACAAAGATGCCTAGGGGACTACAACATCTCTTATGAGGAAAGGCTGAGGGACTTGGGTCTTTCTAGCCTGGAGAAGAGAAGACTGAGAGGAGATCTCATCAATGCTTCTAAATACTTAAAGGGTGAGTGTCAGGAGGACGGGGCCAGTCTTTTTTCAGTGGTGCCCAGTGGCAGAAGTAAAGGTAACAGGCATAAACTGGAACATAGGGAGTTCCATCTAAACATGAGGAGGAACTTTTTTTGTGTGAGGAACAGTCTGACCAGAGAGGTGGTGGAGTCTCCACCTCTGAAGACATTCAAAACCTACCTGAGCACCATCCTGTGCAACCTCCTCTGGGTGACCCTGCTCTGGAGGTTGGTGGTGGAGAGCTTGGACTTGATGATCTCTGGAGGACCTTTCCATTCCCTATCATTCTGTGATCCCAGATCCTTCCCAGGTGCAAGGTCAGCCCTAAGCTAGAAAGGATTCCTCCTCTGGCTTAGGGGCTGCAGGTAGAGATTTCTGACCCACATGCCTTGCTCCAGTGGCCGCTCTCCGGGATCCCCATCTGGAGCAGAACCTGGTGACCCTGCTACCAACCCAGCCCCAGCCCACACAGCCTGTGTCAGCACTAACGTTGGGCCTGGTGACAAATGTCATCACCATGCAGTGCTGACTAAGGTATTGCTGCTGAGGTATCACACTTGCATCACCTCTCCCAGGAACTGGGGAGGGAGCAGGGACTCCCTGCAGTAGAGACTAATCACCTCTGCCATCTACACCAGGACCTTCCAGACAGGGCAAGGGACCCACATGTGCTGGCTGTGCAGGACATCCTGGGTGGAAGGTGAGAAGGGTCACTGCCTGCTCAGGGGCTGGCCACACAGACCTGGGCAACAGGGAGACCAAAGTCCCAGTGATAAGTGCCTCTGCAGAACATTTGGCAGAATGGAGCAAAGCCAGGTCTTGCCTTCCCATGACCTCCCCAAGACCGTCCTTATCCTACATCCATGCTGCCAGTGTTAAAAAAGAACAAAACTGTCCAGGCTGGGCAGAAGGAAAACAAATTTCTGTAGAAAAGGGGAAGAGTAGCCTCATGGGCACCCATCACCTCTCTCACCTGTCCAGAGACACTGGTTTCACAGGGGCATAGTCCCAGTCCATTTCCTCAGCTGCGATGTAGTAAGTCCAGGTCACAGGGTTCTCTTTGGCGAAAGAACGCACTTGGATCACATGAAAAGCTTCCTCATCTTCTTCAGGGTAATCCATGTCCTCTGGCTCATCTGACAGCTGCCCCATCTTCATCAGACGCTCCTCCGGACACTCCTCCACCTTCACAATGGCCTCCATGCCAGCTGGGTTAAGACAAAGCCAGGCAGAAAGGGTCACACTGACATACCAGCATGGGCCCACGCTCTCCCAGGCTCTACTTGGGAGATGTCCTCTCCATCAAATTGGCTGTCACAGGGGTCAACCTATACCATCCTGGTCATAGGCTAGACTGTACATGGGTGTAACACCATAGAGCCTTGGAGCTGCAGCACTGCACAGAACTCTGAGCCCAGGCCATCCCCTAAACTTCTTTGCCCCCAAGTTCTTGCAGAATAAGGTTACCTTGCTGATGGGACAGCATTTGGCAGAACATCCGAAACCAGCCAGCCGTTCCTGGCATGGTCAGGGCTGTGAGATACGTGGCAGGGGAGATTTCTAGGCTGCTGAGACGGTGGCCTCTCACCAGGAATGTGTGACCTTCGAAGAAGATGGAGTGGACTTCTGGTCCAGTGCCCAACCCAATGACGTGCCAGTGAACCTGCTTCTTGAGGCACAGTGTGAGACCTGCCAGGAGAAGAAAAGCACCCAGGAGTCAGCACTGTGTCCATCCCTTGTCCCCACTCTTGGTGACATGGACTCAGAGCCTGCCATCTGCTGAGCAGAACCCTGCCCTGAAAGGTGGTGGCTTCAGGCTGGAGAAGTCACACGTGAATGTGGGCTGTTTGAGCAAAACAGAGGCAGAGGGACATCACCTCCCTGAGATAAGACTGGATTTACAGAGTGAGGGGGTTTAGGGGGGTGTGCTGATGGGAACTCACAGTGGGAGTCAGTGGCAAAAGAGGTAGATGTGCTCCTTGACTCTCTGAGTACTGGAATCAGGAACTGGAGAGGGGGACAACTTGCTTGATCACAACACTGATGAGCCTGAAACTAAAACATCGCATCTGGGGCAGTAGCTGAAATACCCCAAAGAGGGCAGAGAGAGGTTGCCAGGGTTATTTGAAGGTTGGAGAAAATTACTTCAGAGAGATTCAAAGAGCTCAGTGTGTGTAGGAAATGGGAGAGGACTTGACTGCATTGTAAAAATATTTTCCTGGGGAGAAATTAGAGTGCGGTGAAGGGCTCTGTAATCTAGCAGGGAAGTGAATAACAAGAACAAGTTCCTGGAAGCTGAAGCCAAAGTCAAACACAGAGTTAAGCGCTTGTTTTTGGCACCGGGTGCGATAGGTGACTGGAACAGATCCCAAAAGTCCTGCAGGAGACAGGGCGGAGGCTCCGTCCTGAAGGTCTCAGCTCTCCATTGTCACCTCTCCATCAGGTCAGGTCGCACAGCCAGAAAGGAGGTTGCTGAGTGGAGGTGCATACCTTCTCAAGGGGGAAACCCACTGTGCAGACACAGCGGCTGACCATCAGGTCAACTTGGTTCTTAAGCTCCGTGGATCCACCAGGACAGGGAATTCAGGGAAGATTTGCTTTTGCCTTTTATTGGAGAACGGCCAGACCCAGGTGGGAGGTTTCAGGGTGTGGTTCACCAAGCTTGCTGATGGTAATGACTCTCCTGACACTGTTTCCCAGTTTGCCTTGGAGATTCTTCTCCCTCAGGCAAACTAGACCTTCTCCGAGAGGAACATCAGAAAATGCAAAATTTTGTCTCCACAATAGGCCTTTTCTTTTCCTTTTCTGGAGAAAAGAAGGCTGAGGCAGGACCTTATCACTTTCTACAACTGCATGAAAGGAGGTTGTAGTGAGGTGGGAGTCGATCTCTTCTTCCAAGTAATAAGTG
Source organism: Pedionomus torquatus (assembly GCA_013398155.1). NCBI lineage: Eukaryota > Metazoa > Chordata > Aves > Charadriiformes > Pedionomidae > Pedionomus > Pedionomus torquatus. The sequence goes on along the minus strand of VZRU01005058.1, from coordinate 35,481 downwards.
ATAAGACAAGAGGAAAGGGCCTCAGGTTGTTCCAGGAGGGGTTTAGGCTGGATATTAGAAGAAATTTCACCACTGAAAGAGTTATCAAACAGTGGAACAGGATGCCCAGAGAAGCAGTTGAGTCACCATCCCTGGAGGTATTTAAAAGATGTGAAGAAGTGGCACTTAAACATAGTTTAGTGGTGGAGTTGGCAGTGTCAGGTTTACAGTTGGACTCAATAATCTTAAGGGTCTTTCTCAACCTAAATGATTCTATGATTTTATTCTGCAGATCTGATAGAGGCGTGTTGTCAGAGCCAGGCTAGAGGGCTGAATTTTGCCCTCAATGCTACTTCCAGCTTCGTTCACAGAGCTCCAAGAGACAAAACTCTTTGCTACCAGCACTGTTCCTGAAGACCTCTGAGGAGATCAGCTGCAGTACAGACAGCTGTAAGCAGGTCCTGCCCCACTCTAAATGGGAAAGGCAGATCCAAGATTTGAGATGTGATAGTCCCCCTAGTGTGAGGACAGCCTAGTGGATGCATCACCTGGGAACTCCTCTTGATGTCCCTTCTCTCACGTCCCTTGACAAGCTACCCTGAGTTTACAGACCTGGCTACACCCCTGTTCTACAACCTCGCCTGCCCTTCATCCCTGTCCCTGGCACACCAGTACTCACCGGGCAGCGAGCCGTTGATGTAGCCATTGATGGTGTGCAGCTCTCTCCTGTTGGGAGACAGAGGCTGAGGAGCTGCAGGAGAGCTGGGCTCAGAGTACCAGCTTTTCCCTGTGGAGAGAGAGAGAGAGATGCACTCAGCTTCCACTTGAGAGCATTTCAAAGAAAAAAGAAAACTTCTTATTGGGGTGAAACTGTACAAAAGCCAAAATCCAGGGAGGGCAGATGTGTGGTGCCTGTTGGAAAGCCACAGAAGACCTGGCCATGGCTCTGCATGAACGTGGCGGTGGGCATTGCACATGACAGGGCATTACTCCCCAGCTGCTTTAGCCTGTGTGATGGGGACAAGGCTAGGGCTTGGGGTGGGTGAACTGGGGGGGGAGCTGCAAACTCCCTGCTCCTGGGGGACGTTGGTTGGAGGGGCTGTACAAGGCTCAAACCCCGGGGAAACAGTGTGGGATCTGAGCAGCTGCGCTCACATCACGGCCAAAGCACACACCCTGGACTAGGCTGAATTCAGGGTCAACCACCAGTCAACAGGGTACTTACCTTCATCAAACACTGCAAATAGCATCACAAACTCTTGCTGCACATTCTGGTTCCCATCACTCATCAGGCTGCCTGCAAGATGCCACGGCACAAATCTCTGTGAAGGTTAGCAAGCACCATGCCCATCTCCCCAGAGAATTCCCTTTGTGCCCTCCAAGAACTGGTAAATCAAGGCCAGGCTGTGGATTGCTTTTGGCACCTTCTCGCAACTGGCCCAGCCTTGTTTCCACCCTTGCAGTCCCCAAAAGCCCATGGTTGAGAGGCAGCTGGTCCCGGAAGGCATCAAAAGGTCTGTTTGTGCTGACTTCCCCTCACAGAATCCACTTAGTCACCTGGAAGAGCCCATTTTAGCTAGCCCCCTCATCAGCACCATCATCTGCACTCACTCTTCGTCTAGACTTTGCTCACCAGTGGAGAAACTGCTCCTGGTGAGTCACTGGAGCCTGCAGACGGTGCCCTGGAAGGAGGTGACTCGTGCCCATTCCTCTCCGGTGACTACAGAGGGGTCTGCACAACTGCCTCCAGGACACAGCTCAACCAGGGGTGACCAATCCCACCTTGGGTATGCTTCTTGGTGCCTCGCACCCAGCAAATTTTAACAGTCAGGATTTCATCACCTCCGTGTTTACCAAAGGAAGGAGAGGCAGGCACAGGTGCCCAGGTGTCCTGCCTCTCTCCTGTCTGATCCTTAACCCTTGCTGAGACAAACTTCCCTCTAGTTCTTCCCACAAAACCCTGTTTGACAAAGCCCCTGGCTGACACTGAATGATCACAGCTTGGGGAAGCTCTGAAGGAAAGACATTTATGCCTCCACAGCAATTCACTGTATGGATAGATAAGGTTTAGACACAAGATAGATTTCCTCTGTAGTATGAAATCTTGCAAAGGAAAGAAGCAACAGGTAACTTCCCAGCAGGGAAATCCAAAGTGTGTTGGGCTCCTGCACTGAGAAAGGACTCTGAAGAAAGGGCCAAACCCCAAAAGTGCTGTTGTTGATCAGAGTTTACTGACTCCACTGCCATGTTCAGCCTCTGGAAGGGATCTTTGATTTTTTCATTTTTTCCTTCATGACTGCACGTGACCTGTCCCCATCCTGTGCTGTCCTTACCAGGTCTGCACACGAGCAGGGCTCCGATCAAACCAGAGTTGATGTCCTTCACGCTGTCGGTGTTGGAAGAGTAGGAGTAGGTCAGGCACGCTGAGTCACCATCCGTGGGACCCTGGTTTTGCTGGATTTCCCAGATGTACGTGTGTGTCTTCCCTGGGTCCACCCTGTCACCCTCCTTCTCTGGCTGGCTGGCCTCATCCTCATAACCTGCACCTACAGTCAAAGGAATAGCCACATGCCACCAAAGGATTTCATCCCCAAGACACCGTGGCTACAGAAATGCCTCTTCCCCCAACCCAAAGCACGTCCTCTCTCCACCCCAGCCCCTGTGGCCAGCCTGACTCCCACCAGAAATAGGTGGTCTCAGGGCGGTGAGCAGAGCCATGCAGGAGATTTGATGGTTGGGTTGTACACCCACCACCTGCCCTGAAGCTGAAGGGCGCAGTCTGCCTGGCCCCAAGCATCCAGCCTCAGGTTTAACCTGTTTATTATCTCTATAATTGCCCGACTCACCCTCTGATGCCTTCCAGTAGGACACCCCGACAGCATGCATGTTGTACGGGCGGGAGGCCAGGTTCTTAAATGTGATGACCACCGTGTCATAGACTTCTGCTCGGATGGTGGGGCCCAGGAGACCTGAAGAGAGGAGGACAACAGGGTCAGGCAGCTCATACCCAGCCATGGGTCCCAAAGAGTCTGGGCTTTCCATCTAAACGATTAGCAGTTGTCCTCCAAGTACCACAGCAGCCTCAACTGCTCCAGCACCAGCAAGGCTCCCTCTATCCCAGCAGCTCTGCTGCACTGGGACTCTACCCAGGTGCTTTCCCATTCCCTGCCAGCACCCAATCCAGGATGAGTTTGGCCATTATCAAGGAGATCTTGGGGTGACCGTGCTGCAGGTGCTTCTTACCCATCCAGGCTGGCTTGGGCTTGGGCTGCGTGAACGAGGCATCGGAATACTCCACAAACACGGCTTTCCTGTACTGTGGGAGAACACCAAGAGCAGGGGGCCGTGGGCCTGGGTGCCCCAACAGACTGCAGAAAGAAGAAAAAGCCAAGGATAATTGTGCAGCCCCATCCACACATGGGCAGCGGCCATCCTCTTCCTCCCCTCCCCACCAGCTTGCCTGTGCCATGCCAGCCCCGGGGATCACTCACTCTGTTGTGTCCTTTGGGTTTCCTGGTAACCCCCAGGTGTGTCTGGAAATGTTTTGCTCAGCTCGTGGATGACAGCATGGCAGTGATTAATGTCACAGTGTTAGTCACGATGGAAGAAGACACAATGGCAGGAGGCCCAGCGCCGTACCCAGCACAGCCACAGGCATCCCTGCCAGTCCCTGCCTCACCTGGCTTTATGCTTCCCCACCAGCAGAGACCCAAGGCACTGGGATTGCTGTGACAGCAGTGCTGTGGTGGCCTCTGTCCCACAGCCACCCTCCACACCACCCCCAGCACCTTCAGGTGTGGCAGACGCATCACATCACGTATAACCTTAACCTCATCCTCCTCAGCTCCCCTGGGAAAGAGAAAGGTCACGGCAGTTTGCTCTGTGGTCTGAGCAATGTCCCCAAGTTCATTTATTTTCCGATCAAACTGGGATTTACAGGCAGCCCATGAAAAACTACTCTTTGCAGCAGGAGGATAAAGAAGCCCCAAACATATTTCACACCCCACTTATCTCCACTGGCCACTTTCTATCTGTAAGTGGCTTAACAAATTCATTTTCCAGAAGGAATCCAGCACATTTATCAGAATAAAAAAGCCATGAATTTCTCCAGGAATTTTAGAGGCTGTCTTATCAGCCCCGGGACTGAGACCATTTCCAGTAATCAGACAGACCACTTCCAGTCTTGTTTTGTTTGGAGCAAAAATCAGGTGGTATTTTCATCCCTCTGAAAAGGCAGGGAGGATCGCTCTCCCCCTCTGACTAAGCCTTCATTCAAGCAGCGGTTCCCTTTGCAACTCTTCCTCAAGAGGAAGAGGAAGGAGCCAGAGTGACTCAAATTTGGGAAAGGGCGACGCAGGCTCGCCCCCACACCGCCAGCTGGAAGCCACCTGCAGACAGAGGATGCTGCGGGGAATGCAGGGTTCACCCTCCCTGGAACAAAGCAGGATGGGCACCCACCAAAACCCCACACATGCCCAGCTTCTGCCTTTCCCACCATGGCTATAACCCCCTGTTTGGGCTGGCAGGAAGCCCTCAGCAGACACAGCTCCAGCGAGCAGGGCCATAGCATTCAGCTGGCTTTGCCCCCCACTCCTGGCTCGATGGCAGTAGGGTCCAGACCAAGCTTTGTTCTCCATGGTGACCCCAAACTGGGAGGTGATAGTGCTGCGGAGTCTCTGGCACTGGGCTGTCCACTGTCAGGAAACTGTGCCTTAATCTCGAACTTGCAGAAAGCCCAGCTTTCAAAATTACAACCCTGAGATATGAGGGTTCTGCTAATTCTGCGGTAAACAAGGCAGAAAACCTCTGGAGCCAGGGGAATTTTGCTGGCATTTGGAACCATGGCTGGCAGGAGACTTGGTGACACCAGGGCTCGGCGCTGTCACGGCAGAGCCTGACAGCTTTTGCAGGGGACGAGGAGGCAGAGTCAGGCACTGAGACGTCTTATCCAAGTGCTTCTGCACTTGGGGTCCCCATAGACTTCCTTACCCCATGGGCGGCTGGAGGGGAGGCAGGGAGACAAGTTCCTGGCGCCTCGGACCGGCATTGTTAGCTGCACTATCTGTTCATCTCTCCGAGCCGGGAGACGGCCAAGGTAAACAGCCTGTGCTGCCGAGGCACTCAAACACAAGCTGCTGCTACTTGGCCGCCGGCTCAGAGCCAGAGCTGAGATCCCTGGGGCTGTCGCGGGACATGCTGGTCCCGGCTCTGACCCCGCCGGTAGGGTTGTGTTTGGGAGGAAGAGAAACTGAAATCATGGGGAAGGCGTCATCGGCTCTGGCCCAGCGTGCTGTAGCCCATTCATTTGGCAGAGCTTTCCACCAACTTTGCCAGGGAAAGCACCAGATACATAACAAGGGTTTTGGAGGTCCTGCCTGAAGGTACGCCCTTAGGGGCTGCCATGAGATGCTGGTACCACAAGGGAGAACAGATGGAACAGAAGATACCTCACACACAGCTTCTGAGCTCTGCTCCTGCCACACTCCCACATGCCCTTTCTCCCCAGACCGGCCACTTTCCTGTGCCCTCCCCGCATGGAGGGAACTGGGCTGAGGTTGCAGGGCCAGGGAAAAGGCACCAGCATCCAGCTGAGAACAGCCAAGCCAAGCAAGCCCCAGTTCCTACCATGGATCCCCAGGAACCACCTTGTCCTGACCTCTCCTGCCTCTTTGGGGTGGAAGGCACCACCAAGTCTTTCTTGAGAAAGCCAAAGTTATCTTTCCCCATTTTAGAGAAGGGACCTCAGACCGCCTGCTGATGCCCTACTCGTCCCTAGGGCACAGCCAGGTCCTCAAGTCACTCCTGGGTCAGAAACTATGCACGAATGTGTCATTAAAGCCAGTGCCAAAATGGAAAGCCACAGGGTTGAATTAACAGCGTGAGTGACCTCACCTCCACAGTAGCTTAATGGATCTGAGTGTAACCTTATTAAAAGCAGGAGGGGGGGCATAAATAAAATGGAGGGGTGCCAGATGCGATTTTCCAAAGAGGGTAAAAGATGATGTAACCCTGATATAGTAATTACAGCAATTAGCCGTGCTGACCTGCCTCATCACCGGAGCCTGGTTTCCAGTGCCTGACCACAGCTCCTCACTCCTCCAGCCAGTGTGGGTCTGAGATAGGGCTGAGGGCTGACATCGCCCCAGCGCAGAGCTGGGGAAAGGGATGTGGCAGGGGAAAGGGGTACAGCTTGGTCCACAAGGGACATAGCTGCCCTGCTCTGCTCCCCATGCTGAGCTCAGAAGAGCCTGTTCACAGCCGTGTTGTGTCCAAGCCAACTGTGTCTCCAGACAACACCGTCCTGATGCCCATGTGATGAGATTGCCACTTTTCCTTCCCATTCCAAAGTATTTGGGCAAAGCCACCCTGCCTTTGTCCTCTTGTCACTGCGTACAAACACCATTCTTTACCCAAACACTAAAAATTGTTTTCAGTCCCCAAAGGAAAAAATTCAGCCCCGGATATAATGTGTACAAAGACATAAATAACTAAAGCTGGGTTTTATCAGACCCAGTGGAAAGCCTTTACTGCTCTGAGTTATGCCAGGGGGACACAGCCAACCTCCCTCTGCAGCCCCCGGGCAGGGAGGCACAGGATCCAACTCCCCTTGCATCTCCTCAAAGGTCCCTGGATACAGAGCAGAAAAGAAATCCCAGGCTAGAAAACCAGCTCTTGTCTCTGGGCACAGACTTTAAAGGGTCACAGGCAAACGGCATTAAGATAAAGCAGCGCAAGAGCAAGTCCGCATTTCTCCCTATAGATTTATTCCACCTGTGTGTTATTAGGGACACCGCATTGCACCAAAAACACCCGTTCCTAGCACAGAAACACCCTTTCCTAGCTGTGCCAGCAGCTCAATGCACCCACCCTGCCAGGTTGCCCCTCAGATCACCTTGCCAGGACCTGAGCTCCTGGTGCTGTGTGTGCCAGGGTGGGAGAACACACTGCACAGGGGGCTGGAATGGCAATAGAAAGAGCCTTACCCTGCAGGTGCTTGCAGCACGGAGAGCAGGTTGCTGTGTGTGTAGTCCCAGGTGGTTTCCACGGCACTGATATAATATCTTCTGACTTTGCTGATGCCCTCCTCAACCAGGCAGAGGAGCAGGAGGCCACGCAGGGCTCCCACCAGCATCGTGCCCGTCAGCTGGGAACCGCTCCGACTTCAGGAGGAAAAGTGAAAAGGAAGGAATGGGAAAGTGAAGAGGAGAGAAAAGCTTTTATCTTCTCATCCAGCCGCTGTGATCCACAGGAAGCGATGATTTAAAGCCAGCACCCACAGGCTCAGTCAGAGCGCTGGAGAGTTTCTCAAAGACATCGGGAGAGGAATTGCCCAAGCAGGTTAGTGCAAAGAGAAGCGTGTGAGCGACGGACTCTCCTTCTCTTCCTCTGGGGTGGCAGTGACAGGAGGAGAGGAAAAAACAAAAGGAAAGGGAGGGCAAGCACAGCAGTAAGCTCCGCTGCAGGACCCAGCTGGCTTGGTGTCCTGGCTGGTGTCTGGGAGCGAGGTGAGGAAAGGGAGGGTTGCAGAGGAAGGGGAATTTAGGTGCGGTCTCTGCCTGGTCCCACCTTCCCTCTCACAGCAGAGAGAAAGGAGGAGAGCGGGTTGTAGGTCAGTGCCCTGCTGCCACCCAGGCCACAGGAGCATTTATTTCCCAAGCAGGTCAGCCTGGGCTTGTACCTGGGGCTGGAGCCCCCCAGGGAGCTGCCTTCTGTATCTGCTAGCCCAAAGGACTAGTGATTTAGGGGAAAATTTGCCTCTGGGACATAGATAGCTTATTGCTACGAAGCAGGAGAGGCTGCCCTGTGCCCCCTGCCCAGTGCTGGGAGCTTGCAGGGCATTTTGCATCTGCAGGGGCAGGGCTGGAGGTGAGGAAGTAGGCAGGGGTATAATATCCATGTACATATGTGGGGTGCATCTCTGTCCCCCAGGTGCCTGCACCTCAAGAAGTGACAATTTAAGCCACATAACCTCGCTTTGAGCCACAGGGGAAGGTTGGGGTGATCTCTGGGAGTCTCCCTCCCGCCAGCCCTTCCTCACCCTTCTCCTCCTCTCCCAGAGTCCGGCAGAACGGCTCAGACACCACGCAGATCTCTTCCGTTTTAAACTCATCAATTTCCAATGTCTCTTTTGAAAGAGAAATCCCAGGAAATCCCCCCCACACCCCCAAAATGCACACACGTGTGCTTACGCACATGCACCAGCTTGCAGTTCTCCCTCAGCTCACGGAGGCAGGAAGATGAGGAGAAACGCCCTGCGTGGTCCTGGCGTCTGCTGGGCGAGCGAGGTGGAGAAGCATCCCATAAATCACGCTGTAGGGCAGCGGGAGTGCAACAGGGGTGGTGACCCCTTTGTGACAGTCCCAACATGTGCAGAAGCAGTGATGTGATGGGTCTTGGTGCCTGGGTGACAGAGAGAGGCAGTGGGGAATGGTGGAGGGATGGGTGTTTTGGGGTCCCAGATGTGAAACCTCAGCTCAGGACAGGTGGGACTGGTAGGGGGTGGGATGGGAGACAGGAGCTGAGCCCCCCCAGGTAAGGGCAATACCAGCAGATGCAGGAAGACATTCCCTGATGTCCCATTGCCCTGTGTAGCCTGAGAATGAGCATCCCAGCCCCACGGGCTCACTGTGCAGGAGCACCCCATGCCCGTGGGGTCAGTGATGGCTCTGTCCCCCCTCTCTCAGAGCAAGGCAAGTTCTCACCTCACTGGGTACACCCCCTCTCTTCCCATCCCTCTCCTTATGGCAGCCCTGGGCCCAAGGTGGGGAAAACCATTCCAGGCAGCTGTGTCTGGCTGGGACTCCCACAGCAGCAAGGAGCCCCCAGGGGGCCTCCCCCTCAGTCTGCGTAAAACCCCAAGACGTTGAGGGGCTGCCCACTCCTTCCTGCACTCGCTCAGGGGCTGACTGATGCAGCAGGAGCTGGGGTAAAAAGTGCTCCCCCCGCACCACCCTGCTCCCGGAGAGGCAAAAAGCCAGTGGGAAACACATTTCCTCCAGCCTGTGCACCGGCGGCTGGCTCCACGCCGAGCCTGGGGCTCCTTTTCTTCACGAGGAAGATGAGCAAGAGTCCGCCCCACGTTTCCCAGCAAGTCTTTTGGGGCAAAACAAACGGTGTGTCACATTCGGGGATGCCCCGGGTGCTCTGTACCACCTGCCCTGGCACGGTGAAGTAGAAAGATATTGTTCGGTGCCGGAGGTGAAAGGGTTGTCCAGAGGTCTGGGAGAGACACGGAAGATCCGGGTTGTGCTTCTGGCACCGGTATCCCCTGCAGTATTGGACGTGACTTTACTCCAGTCATCCTGCCAGTGCTGTGAGATTGTGCTCACCCGGAAAGTCTGGAAAAGGTGTTGCTTTCAGAAACAAGCAGATGACGAAAATGTCTCCAAGCAGACAACATGTCCATGAAGAAGGCAGCTGAGGGGTGGCAGAGCAGGATGGACACACAGTGGGGTGGGGGCTGGCTGTCAGGAGGGGTGCTGGGGATCTGCAGGAGGTGGCATGGGGGCTTCTTGCCTCTAACCCTGGCAGGGATTCTCCAGGCAGGATGAAAACATCCAGGGGATCATGGAAGGGAGTCAGACAAAGCTTCCTGCAATGGCAGGAGCTTGGACACGGTCAGAAATTAATGGTTGTGACACTGGCAGGTACCAAATTCCTGGGTTTACCCAATTTCAGCTATTGGGAGAGCAAAGCGTGCTGAGGACAGCCTGCCACCCTGCACACACACACACACCTCCCCCCCAGCACAGCCTGCCAAGCTGGAGCTCACATGCCCCACCAAGAGCACTTGGAGGTGGAATTAGCAGCCCTGGTGCTCTTGAGGGCTCTGCAAACCCATGCGAGTGCCACTGCAAAGCATTGGCACCGCCTGTGCACAGCTGAGCTGGGATGGGCCAGGCAGCAGCTGAGAGAGACCTGGGGAGAGGTGTTGGCATCCTGGTTCTGCCTGGAGCAGGGCACAGCATCAGCATCCCCAAACTTCTCCACAAGACAGCACCGTTGTCCCATGAAAACGTGATGGGGAAGCCAGGACAGATTCCTGCCGTTGAGAATCCCGGAGAAACCTGCTTGGCCAGAGCCAAAGACCCACGAGCACGCAGAAAAGTGTTGGTTGTCCCCCTGAATTGTGCAGTCCTCAGCTCAATAGAGGGCTGGGGCAGACAAAAATGACTCAGAACAAAGTGAGCCATGTCTGATCTCTCCTGGGACTTTTTCATGTGTGTGTATGTGCGAGAGCGAGTGAGTGACTCACGGCAGCTTCTCAGGAATGTGGAGTATCTCAGAAGCAGCAGCCACCCACATGGCACTCATCCTTCCCAGCACTCACATGGGCAGAGGGCACTGGGACACCAGCTGTGCCTCATGGCATCAGTGATTTGGCAGAAGGACCAGGCATGGCCCCTTGCACCAGCAACATCTGATTAGGAGCGTCTCCCAGTGCTGCCCACATCCCACCTGCACCCTGCCTGCCCTGGGGAGAGCTCGAGTTTGGTGCATGGCTGCTCCAGAAAGAGGAATGGCATCCCAAGGGGCAGCAGGGCACATCCTTGCTCTTCCACAGATGTGCCCTGGGCAAGTCCCCGCCACGTGGGTTTGCCACACTTCCTACCGGCACTGCCAGGCGCACGCTGCCGGCTGGCTCCTGCCCAGCCTGCTGGCCATGCCCACCTGGATGTGTGCCACGCTGACTCACTTCACCAAACGCCGTAGGAAATCCTTGTCACCTTTCCAGTGCCTCCCTGCACAGCGGGAGTGAAGGATGCTGTGGAGGTTTCCAGCCTCCTCTCCGGAGCCAGCACCAGGGTTCAGTCCCAGGCAACGCGTTTATCTCATGTAACCAGTCCCACCACGCTCTGCAAGGGCAAAGGTGCTTTAGGGGAGCAGCTTTTTTTAGAACCCATTGTCTCAGGAAGGAAAAAAAGTATTAAAACAAATCACCAACCCATGAACCAAAAAGAGGCATCTCTCCCTGTGCTTTTGTCTCCACCCAGGCTGCAGCTAAACCAGCTCAGATGGAGAGACAAACCCTGGCCTTAGTGCAGATAAATCACAGCAGGAGCAAAGCCCACATCTGTCCTTGGGGGGAAAAACCTCCCAAAGCTCCAGGGCTGAAGGAAAAATACCTGGTGGACCTTGCTTGGCTGCTGCACCCGAGCTGAGACAGAGCAAAGTGGGGCTGCAGCCTCACCAGCTCACAGATCAGAAGACCTGGAGAGAACAGGACCCCAAGGGAGCTGCAGCACAGCGGGGCCGATGGCACCGACACCCCTGAGTATCCACCAAATCCAGCTTTGAGGTGCCCTAACCCTGGAGCAGAAACACTGCTCCAAAACTCTCAAAACTCCCAAAATTAAGCCTGGCTTTCCCTGCAAGAAGTGGGTCAGCGGAGCCTTTCTACTTTCTCTCGTTTCTCACGTCAGAGGCATCTCTGAATGATTCAGGCAGCGGGAGCGCAACAGCCACCTCCTGACACAGGGCACCTGGGGGGGGGTCTGCCTGCAGGAGCTGGGGAGGACAAGTATTTCGGGGAAGTATTTCGGGTCCTCACCAGCCAGAGGATGCTCCCCACAACTGCTGGCTTCACAGAGCTATTACTGAAGGATCTTTGCTCCTCAGAGCATCAGAGCAGCCCAGGAAAACAAGAGCAGCCTCCAAGCTTGCACATCCTTTATAAGTCACCTAATTAACCTGGTTGATTCAATGAAGCTCAGAGTGATTGCTCCCCCCTGGGCTTGCTTTGAGGGTCACTGCTGCTTGGTCAGCCTGGAGATGGGGTCTTTTTTCCCCAAGGAGCGTCTTGTTTTAGGTGTCCAATGTGTTCTGTTCCATTTCCTGAGACAGCCAGGCTGCTGCAAAAACTCCTGGAATAAGCCCCAAGACCCCAGGGCTGCCCATACTCGGCAAAACTTGCCCTGTACCCCCCAAAAAAGTGGGTCCCCTCCACAGACGCTGTGCTTGGGGCTGCGGGGAAGGGGCACTGTGCCTGATGCCAGCCTGCCCTCGTGTTCCTTAAACCTGGCTGGCATAAATCCCAGCTGCTGGCAGGAGGAAGCAGAAAGCCCTTTCCTTTGTGGGGTGGAAGCAGGGGAGAGCCAGCCTGCGCTGAAAGGCCCCCATGGCAGCTGCAGTTGTTGGGGGGGAGAGGGAGAAAAGGAGAAGGGCTGTCAGCCCCCACCCAGGGTGGCACAAAGGGCTGGAGCCCACGTTTGTTTCATTTCCAGAAAATGAGAAAAGAGAGAGAGAGAGAAGTGGAGGTAGTGGAGAGAGAAACCCCGCTGAAAATCCCCGCGCTCTTGCTCTGACGGGGCTGAGCTGCAAATTTCCTTTCTGCAAGCTGCAGCGTGCCCCCGGCCAGCCCTGCAGCTGGGGCTGTCCCTGCGCGGCTGCGTGACACCAGCGCGGATGTCCCAGCCGGAGGAAGGGGAATTCAGACCCTGCTTCTCGCCGTACTAAAAGCTGCCGACCCGGTGGCAGCCACGGCAGAGTACCTTGCGGCCGGGGCCACGAGGCTGGCAGCGTCTGGGCCACATTGTGCCGGGCCACCG
>VZRU01005050.1:56748-75678 GCA_013398155.1 Pedionomus torquatus | reverse complement strand
AGCCTTCGGGAGGGAGGTGTGTGTTGGCATGCTAATGACATTATCACGAGCAAAGCTCGCACAGAGGACAGCATTTTGTCAAAATCGGGCAGGCCGTTGGCCCCGGGCAGCAAGGGGGCAGCTGGTCGGTTCCCCAGGCCCTCCCGTTCCCGTCCCTGCTGTGCTGCCACCGCCTTTGGCCGCAGAATCTCCACCCGACTCCATCCTCCGCGCTGCTTTGCAAGAGCCTGTGCAGGGCCCGGCCGATGGAGTGGGCTCCTCGCACGCCGGCTGCGGCTGTGCTACCCTAGGAGCTGTTTGATTCTAACTCCTTAATTTGATTCCTTAATGTGCGAGCAATGCTGGGTTTTCAATATTAGTTAATTTTAGTAATTATTCCACAGCTATATCTAGTGTCTTCTCGTATGAAGACCTTTTCAGAAGTACCACCCTGAAATGACATCAGGGAAGGGATCAGAAAGTTAGAAAGAGTGTGTTAGAACCACTGTGACTTGTGTGCCTTGATAACATCTCCAGACTGTGAAACTTGTGTTTTTAAGCGGAGTACTATTGGTGTTTGCTTTCCAGGTGGAACCTGGCCTGGTAAGCCAAATAATCTTAGGGATGGAGGAGGTAATGAGGAATGCAGAATGGTCCCTGGATGAGAGGGTTGTTTTCTTCATGGTTAGATGAGTCTCCATCCTCTGTTTTTCAGGTCCTGAGAGCCCCTCAGCCTTCACGCCCTGCCATCAGGTGCATACAAATGCTGTGAGATCCTCCCCTGAGCTCTCTTTCCTGGGCTGACAGTCCCGCTCTCAGCCCCTCTCTCATCAGAGATGTCCCATCATCACAGGGCCCGCGTGTTCGTTAGGATTTGGGGTACCAGTCAAAGCATCATGACTGACTTTAGCACAGTCTCCTTCTAAAGATGACTCTTTAGTGCTCATCAGAGTTGATCATATTTCACACAGACAGGAACCCGGGTCCCGCTGCCCTGGTCTCTGATTTCTGCACAGTTGTAACCACAGTTCTTCCAGTTCTGATCAACAGAATAATAACTCTTCTGAGGTCTGATCAAAGCAAATGAGAGGCAGCAGCTCTTGCAGCTGTCCTTGCTGGCCCTTTTGAAGAGCCCAGAATTTATTGTTTGGCTACAGAGGGGGTTTGGGTGCTTTCAGTTAGAATGGCAAAACACATGGCATACAAGGATCTGTACTGACTGCGTGACCTCCTTTTCTGCCTCCACCGCCATCTGTCTGCTTCCAGGATCCTCTTTCCTGGGTGTTTGTCACGCAGTTACGCTAGAGCACTGTCCTTTGCTTCAGCCTAGACTGACCTCTCCACGTAGTCCTCTTTGCTTGACCACTAATCACCAAAAACACTGTGTGGTCCTTCCCACTCTCTCTCTCTCTGTGCACGTGGACAGCCCTGGATGGTTAATGCACACCAACTCCAAAATCTTTGTGGCTGTGCCCATCACTTGCTGCCTTCCACCATAACCAAATTAATTCTACATGCAGTGGGCCATATAATCATAGAGTATCTTGAGCTCAAACAGACCCATAAGGAGTCCAACTCCCTGCCCCTCGCAGGACTGCCTGAAACTAAGCCATTTGACTACGAGCATCATCCAGACACTCCTTGAACTCCCAACAGGTTTGGCACCGTGACCACTTCCCTGGAGACCACCCTCTCAGAGAAGAACCTTTTCCTCATGTCTGGCCTGAACTTCCCCCGACGCAGCCTCATTCCGTTCCCTCATGTCCTGTAGCCGGTCACCAGAGAGAGATCAGCACCTTCTCTGCTGCCCACCACAAGGGAGGTGCAGGCTGCCATGAGGGCACCCCTCACCCTTTCTGGTGCGTACACTACACATGCCCTTCAAAAAAAAATAATCAGGTTTTTCTCCCTCCCCATTACCGATCCTCGAGCGCAGCCTGCACGCCCTGAAGTGCCCCCTTACCGTTAGCCAGGGCAGTTCCTCCAATGTCGCCTGGAAGCTGCTGTTCATCACCTCTGGGACGTTTTTTGTGATGCCTCCATGCTCAGCTCCTGCTGGCTGCCATCCGAGAGCGCTGTGTGCCCTCTCTGAAGGTGACACTGCTTCTGCCCAGTGGTAAGTAACGTGATCTGCCTGGAGAAGGAGAATGCCCCACTGTTTTCTGAAATGTCAGTGAGGTCCCGAGTGGAGTGCGTTTGTGCATTAGGTCTTCCCCTGTGTTATGCAGCAAGCACTTGGGGTGAAAAGCGACTAATGCAGGAGTCAAAAACTACTGAAGAGACAGAAAACAAATATATGGTCACGCTTGTGCAGCATCCAGGGGTAAAATACAAGTGCTACGTGGTTTCTTACTAAATATAAAGTTGATCCATCGCATCATGCTGAGGAAAGGCGTTGGAATGGGCGTGGTGTATAACTTCATAGAGGGCTCAGTTCCTTATATCTAGAAAAGACTGAGGCACTTCTGGAACTAAATTGAACAGCCATCATGACGTCCCATTAAAGTCATTGCAAAAACCACAAAATCAAGCACCCTAGAAAAACGAAACTTTCCAGAATCTTGTAAGGGCTCAATTAGTAGTGTCGTGGCAGGGTGAATGAAGATCTTCTTTTGGTGCAAAGCTCGTGTCACGTCATGTTGTGGCGCATAAAAAGATAGGATGGGGAAAAATACAGCAACTACAACAATGGCCCATGTGTTTCTCCCGAGTTCCTTCTCATCACGTACACTTCTGCTCTTGTTCATCCCAACGGCCACAGCAAAGCTAGAAGAGTTTCTGGGCTGGGCGACAGCGGTTATGAGGAATGAGGGAAGCTCTTCTCCTGAGGAGGAGGTGGTGAAGGCTGGGGGCTCCCTGCGGCAGTGGGGACACGGTGGACAGACACGCTCTCGGGGCAGACGGGCACGGTGGTGGCTGCGCAACAGAACGTGCCCGAGTGCGCAACGCGAGAACTTCAGCGCTAATGACGCTCACTCCACGGCTGCTGGGGGACAGATCGCATTTACTGCAGCAGCTGGTGAGAGGCGTTTGAGAGGGCTGGAGAGCTGTGGTCAGAGCTGTGGTCAGATGTTTGTTCCAGGTGAGTTGGAGACAGCAGTCTTCAGCAGCCCGAGGACATTCCTCGCACTGGTAAATGGGGGTTTTGCCATCTGGCATTTCCAGGTGTGGCTTTCACTGTGATGGAGCTCTAGTAAGGACAAACACTTGGCAGTGACCCGGGCAGTCTGCTTTCAGTCTCTGTGTCTGCACCCTCAGCCCCGGCCGCTTGTGCCCGTCACCAGGGCTCCCTGTCAGCGAGATGCAGGATGCCCCGGCCGCTGTTCGGCTCCTTTGAGCGGCCGCGTCTGCGGGGGGGCAGCAGCCGGCGAAGGGCTCCTCGGACCCGTGACTCCTGGGGCTCAAAGAGGTGCCAGGTGATGGGGGTCTCTGCAGCCCCTCACAGCTCTGCCACTGTGGGGGTGGCACTGTCCCTGCCTGGGGCTGGCCCGGGAGTTGACAGCCTGGGTTCAGGCGCCACGTGTCCACCTTGCTCAGTTCACAGTCTGGCCTGGGGGTTGTTTCTCTTCTGCTTTAGTGCCAGGTTAAGCTGAAGAGCAGGTTTCGGTTGTGGCAAGCGTGTCTGTGCGGCGGCGCGGTGTCTGTGCCGGGCGCGGTGTCCCCCCAACGGCCGGTCTGTGCCGGGCGCGGTGTCCCCCCAGCCCAGCTGCAGCTGGGGAGAGGGAAGCCCCCATCAGGGGGTCTGGAGGTGGCTCTGCGTGGAGGAGCCGCGGAGCCGCTGAGTTGCAGGTTGGAAGGGGCCTCTTGAGATTGTCTGGTCCGGTCTCACCTGCTCGAGCGGGTCCCCAGGCCTGTGTCCAGCTGGGATTTGAGTGTCTCCAAGGATGGATACTCCACCATGAGTTTGTACAACCTGTTCCAGTGTTTGACCACCCTCACAGTGAAGAAGGTGTTTTCTTGTGTCCAAATAGAACGGCATGTGTCTTCATTTGTGCCTCTTGTCCTATCGGTGGGCTCTATGAGAAGGGAGGCTGATGCCCTCCTCTTCCTGCCCTCCCATCAGGTATTCATACATATTCATAAATGTTGGTAAGAGTCCCCCGCGCCGCAGACCTTCTCTCTTCAGCCTGGGCGGTCTCAGAGCACTCGCCTCATACGGAATCGCTTCAATCCCTTAATCTTCATGGCCCTTTACAGGACTCGGTAATTCACCATCCCAGCCTTCCATCTGCCAGCAGCTGCTGGCCCCACGGCTTGAACCCGCCTCTTTCTTTCGAGGATGAAGGGGGCAGCCCCCCGGGGGAGAGGATGCGAGCGGAATGCCAACCACCAGCTGCGCTTTGTTCACCAGGGCGGTCCCTGGGCTGGCACTGTCTCTGCGGCCCCCGGAGCATCCCCCGGAGGGAGGCTCACACCAGGGGCTGCCCGTGCCCGGGAGCCCTCCTTTCTCTGGCCCGGGGGGGGTCTGCGGTGCTGGTGCTGCACACCAGGCTGTGAGGAACGGCTGCCAAAAGGTCTGCCTGGGATGAGCAGGCAGAAGCTGAAGCCTGGGAATGGCACAGTTTGGGTTTTGCTCTGTCCCAGACCTGTTTTTGGAAAAATGGGAGCAGACCCCTTCTGTTCTGGACACTCTTAGGGGTGTGAGGGGGGGTCCTGGTGTGGGATGAGCTGTGTGGGACCCACTCTGTGCAGTCAGCGAGGTGCGTGCTGCGGGGTCTGGGCCATGCCGTGGTACCAGCAGTGCCTTTACAGTCGCCGTTATCTCGAGGATGAGTGGGCTTCTGCTTCTTCTGGTGTGTGCCCCAGGACACGTCCTGCCCCCCCCCGGCTCCCCATGGGCTCACTCGCAGCGCTGCTCTGCACAGGGGCTTGTCCCAGCCCCCCCATCCCGCAGCAGAAATGCTGCTGGACTCAGTGCAAGCGCTTCCTTTGGACAGCGGTGGCTTTGTTGTAGTCTGGAGGGACCGTTTTTAGACCATCTAAAAGGACACAAGTTCAGAAAGCGGCTGGAGAAGCAGAGTATAAATAGTTGTGCTGAGAGCTTAGAGCCGCTCTGGCTGCGGGCTCCAAGTTGCCTTCTGGGCATATCTGTCTGGTTTGTACGTAACTGCTGGCAGCCAGAGTAGCACGTCCCAGTAAAATGAGTTTGAGTAGAGCTATACTGAACGCTGGCCTTTCTCTGACTTCTGTCTTTTTGTGTCCTTTTGGTGTCTGTCTTTGAAACACCAGTTCGATCGAACTAGTTTAGATGGATTGAGATCTGCCGAGAAGGAGAGCTGACGGGCAGCTGCGGGATAGGGAGGGCAGAAGGAAAACCACCTCAGAGAGCAGCAGTTGTCTGGACAAAGAAAAATAGAAACAGAAATGGATGTCAATTTCCAGTGAAGACCTGTGGTCCTCCAGTCTATATGAGGGGTTAAAGCCTATGAAAGATTTAAACCCTATACATTATCCATTCCAACAGTTAAGTTCTAAGTGTCTGGCTTGTAGAGTGAATGCAATGTCCAGAGGTAGGTTTTGGTAAAGACCAGAATCCAAAAGATGACATGCTGGCTGCAACGTCAAGGGAAGTGCTGCGGGAAGGGCCTGAACGTGGTCCCTCTCCCCAGAGCTGCTTGTCGTGGCTGCACAAGGATGGCTCCGGCCCAGCCCTTCGGGGTGGCAGGCACCCGCCACCACTCTTCCTAATGAATTAATGCCCAGACATCCATGTATAGTGCCCTGGCAAAGTGAGCACAGGAGCTGCTTTTTTGCACAAGCAGGCTCTTGCTCTTCTTTGGCCCTTCCCTTTTTGCCTAAATACATATAGAGAGCGGAATCCTGCCTGGGTGCCTGGCTGTGACTCTGGCAGGAGGGGGACAGGAGAAGGAGCCTTCTCACCATCCACGCGCTTCCCATAGCAGCAGTTTACCTCTGGGACTGCAGGTTTGCATTTTCTTGCAAGTAAGAAAAAAATAAGATTAAGAATGACGAGAGACTAGTTGTTAGTGCTGCAGCACTACTGCAGGGTGGGTTGGCACACAGCAGCTGGCTCCCGCAGCCCTGTGGTGACTAAGGCTTGGGCAGCATCCAGAGGTGCCTTTCCATGGAAGCTGCAGTGATGCGGGACGGTCGGGGGTGACTGGTCTGTGCCAGCAGTTATGGGCACAGCCGCTGGCGGGCAGCTCCGGGTGCGTGGTGCTGTGGACTTGAGAACGTTTGGAGTTGAGGTGCAAGTTGTGCTGATCCAGAACTGGGATGTTTTCTCCTTGTTACTGGAAGGAGTTTGTTTTGGTTCATGAGACGCAGGTATTAAACTGGGCCTAGAATGCAGGCTGAAGTCTTGCAATTAAACCCATGCTGCAGTAGAATTTTTGAGGCTGAAATGTTGGTAACCAGATGCTGTCCCATCAGCTTCTCCATCCTGTCTAATCCCTTGCCTTTCCCCAGGCCAAAGAACCCTCCATCACCGGAGCGAGACCCTGGAGACAGTGATCCTGGTGAACCCCAATGTGGACAGCATCGTGTCTGAGGTAAGGACCACACGCCAGCGGCTTTTCTCCAGATCATCTCCCCTGCCCTCGCTTGACATAGAGGTCGTGGTCATCACACTTTGCACCTTCTGGAGACCTGCAGCGTGCTGCCAGTCAGCTGCAAGGTGCGCTGGGTGGCCGGGTGTTACGGTCTCGCGGCAGGATCCTCTGTGGCAGAACGTTCTGCTGCACAGAGGAGCAGGTGAGAGCGTGTGGCTTCTTGTGTGCTTGCCTGGTAGGAACGAGCTGATTCCTGGAGCTAGTGCCATAGAATTGCCTGATTTTAAGGATTCTCAGGAGCTTGTAGAGTGTCCTGGCAAACAAGGCGGAGGCTTCCAGCCTTTGAGCGTTGTGGTTTGGTGAGGGTCTGAATGTGCCAACCTGTCACGTGGCAACGTAACGCCAAACGTTTTCTCTCAGCATGGGCCTACTTTCTCAGTGTGAGCTATGATTTGACATGGAGCTGTGTCTTCCCTCTTCAATGACCTCCTCTCTTTTATGTAGAAAATGTACGTTTTGGGTATTTGTGAACAACAGGTAAGTATTCCTGTCCGTGTGACTGGCTTTCTGGGTGCTGGTGAGGAATGCAGATTACTTTTTGACTGCCACACTCTGCCTTGTGGTGACAGGTCCGCTCACTGGTGTGTGATCCATCAGCCCACAAACTACTGATCTTCTGTGGTCAGAGTTCAGACCAGGAAGGAGACTTGATCCTGCAGACGGGGACCTTCACGTACCAGAAGTTTGCTGAGATACTTTCAGACCCGGAGGTGAGTGTGGGCAGGAGGCCAGCATGTCCTCTCCTGGTCACAGGGTGCCTGATAGAGCAATGCGTCCTGCGCTGCTCCCTCGGGTGGCAGATTCACAGAGGGTTGGGCTTCACATTTAGCAAAACAGTTGCACACCATAAATAATTTCTGCTATAGGCTTGAGCATCTTGCTTTAACTCCCTGGCTTGAGTTTTCCAGGGTGGCAGGCATGGGTGATTTCTCCTTTAAGTGCTCAGCTGGAGATAACCATCCAGACTGGCTCTGCAGTGGGCAGACACTCGACATGTCTTAAAGCGCGTCTTAAAACGTCTATGGGCACCTTCCAAAGAACAGCTAACAGAGGCCATCATCACCCTGGTAAATGTGGGAATTCCTCTTTGTTTCACAGTTGGTCCAGGAAGCACGAGCTGTTCACAATGCTCAGAGTGTTCATTAGAGGTGTGTAAAGATGACAAGGGGATCACTAAATGCTGATTAGGTAACTACATGATGGTTAAACAACTACAAATGTTGTTATTTAATCGCAGAATTGCAGCATCATTCAGGATGGAAGGGCACTTGAGAGGTCTGCAGCCCAACCTCCTGCACAGAGCAGGGGCAGCACTGAACTTAGACAAGGTTTCAGGCATTTGTGCAGTGAGAGCTTGAAAGCTTCCAAACTTCTGCTCCAGGGCTTATCATCTTAGCTAGAGGTACTGTAGCTTTCCTCAGAGGCTTTAAAGTCTCTTTCTATTGGCACTCATTGCCAACGCAGGTGAGCTGCTCTGGGTTTTGATAAGCCCTACTTCAACCCATCGATGCACACCAGATGTTTGGGGTGTCTCTGTCTGACTGCATGTACAGTTACTGCAGCAATGGCTGGGTGATATTTTGACAATTTATATAATTGTTGCTGTAATTACATCAGCAAATCTGCCCACCTTCATTTATTTTAGGCTGATTCTTCTCATTTATTTCTGGTACCCATTTACTTGGACGCTAACTAGTCAATTAAGGGCTAAGCAAGAGAACACAGCGTAAAGAAGCGTACTCATCTCATTCCAGACACTTAGGAAGTCTGAGGTTTCATGCTTCTTTGCTCGGGAGTACATTCAACATAGCCCTAAGGAACCTTGGAAATTGTAACATCAGTTCTACTTATTAATCCTGTAGCGCGTCCCCAGTCCCGTATGTGCATCAGAGACAGAGTCAGGGCTTTCAAAATAGGGCCCAGGCAAGAAAATAAAAAAGGAAGTCTGATGGACTAAAGCTGCAAAAAAAGGGCTCTGTGGTTGTTCAGTGAGGATAAGCTCAGACAATGATGCTCAGCACTGGAAAGGGTGTCTTGGGGCTAGAATTCACAAATCGAAGAGAAAGTGCTGCTTTTGAGCCCAAGCTGGGGACTGATACCCCAGGTTAAAGTGGAAGACATAAGGAAAGAGGACGAGGTGGCTCCTGCTCTCATTTTGTTTCTTGAGATCTCGTCACCGTGTGCTCGCAGCAGCTGGGACGCGGAACAGCTCTTCAGCACCAGGAACTGCAGCAGGGAGCAGAATGTGACCCCCTGCATGTATTTGCAACGAGTTTTTGGACTATTTAATCCATCAGTAGATTAAGTAGATCAGTGTTCCCTGCCAGTGAAGTGCTTATAGTGTCTTCAGTATTTCTGCATTAAGTGGCTTTTTCTTTTTTTTTTTAAGTGCTGAATTGGCCTCAGAGCTCCGTTTGACCTTTATTTGTCTGTGCTTGTCTCCTTAGGTCACCCAGATTCTTAGCAACACTGATTCAGATATTAAGGCCTCTCTTACTGTGTCGTGCTTGGGAGAAGGAGACTGGAGCAACCTTGGGCATCCTCGATTTCAGGAATTTCTTAATCTGAAACTGAATCCTGATCCAGTTCTGCCAGAAATGGATGGGGTATCTGAATTTGCAGAATATGTCTCTGAGACAGTTGACGTGCCGTCTCCATTTGATCTCCTGGAGCCACCCACCTCAGGGGGCTTTTTGAAGCTTTCTAAGCCCTGCTGCTACATATTCCCTGGGGGAAGAGGTGATTCTGCTCTCTTTGCTGTCAACGGGTTTAACATCCTTGTGGATGGTGGCTCTGAGAGGAAGTCCTGCTTCTGGAAGCTCGTGAGGCACCTGGACAGGATCGACTCAATCCTGCTCACCCACATTGGTGCAGACAACCTGCCCGGCATCAATGGGCTGCTGCAGAGGAAAGTTGCTGAGCAAGAGGAGGAACAGTCCCAGGGTTCTACCAACTACAGCGACTGGATGAAGAACCTAATTTCTCCGGAGCTGGGCGTGGTGTTTTTTAACGTTCCTGAAAAACTGAAGATGCCTGAATCATCCATGAAAGTCAAGAGGAGCATCGAAGAAGCTTGTCTGACCCTGCAGTATCTCAACAGACTGGGCATTAAATCAGAGCCTCTCTACAGGGTGGTGAGCAGCACCATTGAACCCATCACCCTTTTCCACAAGATGGGAGTGGGTAAGCTGGACATGTATATACTGAATCCTGTCAAGGACAGTAAAGAAATGCAGTTTCTAATGCAGAAATGGGCTGGTAATAGTAAAGCAAAGACTGGTATAATTCTCGCAAGTGGGAAGGAAGGTGAAATTTCAGTTCCCTATCTCACATCCATCACGGCCCTTGTGGTGTGGCTTCCAGCCAGCCCAACAGAGAAAATTGTAAGGGTTTTGTTTCCTGGAAATGCTCCTCAAAATAAGATACTGGAGGGTCTTGAGAAACTCAAGCACCTGGATTTTCTGAGGTACCCAGTGGCTACTCAGAAAGATATCACTTCTGGAATACCCCCACCTGTGCTGAAGCAGACCAAAATTAAACAGAGAACTGACAGTAAAGAGAGTCTAAAGTCTTCCCCCAAGCCATCTGTGACAAAACAAGCTAAGAAAGAAGAGGCAGTTGAGGAAGGGATTAAGGAGGTAAAACCAGAAGTCATAAAGGATGCTAAAACTGAGAAAAAGGTTAAGGAGCACTCAGAGAAAATTCCTGAGAAACCTGTTAAACATGAAAAGATAAAGACAGAAACAAGTGATGCTCTCAAAGCTGAGAAAAGAAAATTAGCAAAAGACAAAGTTGGAAAAAAGCATCTCAAAGAAAAAGTATCCAAACTGGAAGAGAAGAAAGACAAAGAAAAGAAAGAGATTAAGAAGGAGAAAAAGGAATTTAAAAAAGATGATGGAAAGAAAGAGGAAAAAAAAGATTCAAGGAAAGAGGAAAAAAAGAAAGAAACCAAACCAGAGCCCAAAAAAATTTCCAAACCAGACCTAAAACCATTTACCCCAGAAGTAAGAAAAACATTATACAAGGCAAAAGGTCCGGGCAGACTCAAAACTGAGAAGGTCAAAGTCAAACCTGAAAAGGAGGTGCCTGCTGACCTGAAGACATCGCCAATGGAGAAGGCATCTGTACAGGTGGAGCCAGGAGAGGCCTCCATGGCTGAGCAGAGGTTAGTGCTGTCTTCACCAGAAGATCTTACAAAGGACTTTGAGGAACTGAAGCACGAGGAGAAAGAGGCCTTGCAGGTGACTCAAGAGATGTCTGATACTGAGGTTAGTGATAAGACTCCAAGAGTACCTGAAGGAGAGAGAAAAGACTCTGTTGGCGTGATTGCTGAGAGTTGCACTGAAGAGGATCTCATTTTGAAAACAAACATTCCTGATCAGGGAATAGCGACTACTGATACGGAGAAAGAATCACCAGCAGAGGAAAAGGCAGTCCATCAGCTAGAACTGAGAGGAGGTCGTGCTGAAAAAACAGAGGAGGAAAGAACAGCCATAGATGAAAATCGTGATATGAGATATTGGAAGGGAAGAGCTGAGCAGGACAAGGAAGTTCAGTTGTTTCCAGACAAAGAGCAGGTACCATCACAGACAGACCTCTTAGTCCGGTCATCAGCCTTCAGGGAGGACGAAAAGGAGGAAGAGGAGAAAATCTTTTTGGACAGAAAACAGAGGGAAGCAGAAATAAAGACTTCCGAAAAATATATCGAGGGGAGAGAGGCACAGGAAGAGGGTGAGAGGGAAAAGAGAGAGGATGTGATAGAAAAGGCTGAACTGGAAGAAAAGGAAGAACAGCACATGAAGGCAGAGGAAAAGGTGGAAAAAAATAGAGACTTTTGTGAGCTGAATCAGGATGAGAGGGAGGACAAAATATTTGCCACGGCAGGAAAGGAAAAAGAATTTGGTGACATGAGTGAGAAAAATAAGTTACTCGGAAAGGACATAACAAAGGAAGAGTCCTATCTGAGCAGTCTGCCAGTCCCACCGGGAGCACCAGCAGAACACGTTTCTTATATCCAAGATGAAACTATCCCAGGCTACTCAGAAACAGAGCAGACCATTTCTGATGAAGAAATACACGATGAACAGGAAGAGAGGATCCCACACTTGAAGTACGATGTCAATGCCTATGACATTTCTGTTCCTGACCACCCAGGCTCTTTTGAAGCAATACATGGAATACAGGCCATGCCTACAGCTGACCTTGCAGCCAAGGGCTATGCTGGCCAGGAGTCTGAAATCCTGGCATATCCCACAAACATTGTGGCAGCACCTCTAGCCGAGGAGGAACATGTGTCCTCTGCTACCTCCATTACAGAATGTGATAAGCTCTCGTCTTTTGCAACTTCAGTAGCAGAAGATCAGTCTGTTGCATCTATAACAGCACCACAAACAGAAGAGACTGGGAAAAGCTCCTTACTTCTAGACACAGTAAACAGCATGCCCTCCTCTCGGACCGAAGCAACCCAAGGTCTCGACTATGTTCCCTCTGCCGGCACAATCTCTCCCACATCATCCTTGGAGGAAGACAAATGTTTTAAATCTCCACCCCCTGAAGATTTCCACGCACTGGCAGAAGGAGAGAGAAAACCAGAAGCTCAAAAAAAGGATCTTCATGAAGAGGCAGAAGAAGAGGAGGAAGAAGAAGATGGAACTCCAAATATTGAAATGCCCGGGAAGCTCAGAGGGCATTACAGTGTCCCCATGTTTGCTCATCAAGGAAGTCCTGATAACGGGTTAATCAGTGTTCCCACCAAAGTGATGCAAACTCCTGGTCTGCCATTATCCACCGAAGAAACACCGTTTTCCCAGGTTGACTCTGCAGAGGCTGAAGAACGATGCATGAGTCCTGATGATAGTACAGTCAAGATGGCCTCTCCCACGCCATCTGGCCCCACTAGTGCAGGACATACACCTTTCCACCAGTCGCCGGTGGAAGAAAAGCTAGAAACAGTAGATTCAGATCTATTTGAAAAACAAACAGATGGTGCTGCCAAGAAATTGGAAGGCCAAACTTCTGTTGTGGTGAAGGGAGCCAAGGGTGAACCCCCCAGAGAAGATGAGGTATCTCCGGCTAAATACAGCCATGAAAAAGAAGGGCCTGGACCTGCACAGCACAAGCTGGACTTGAGCAGTGACGTTCCAGTGCCTCCCGGGGAGGAGGTGCAGGAACCACTGGTGGGGAAGGAGGAGCTGCCCTGGCTCTCCTACCACAAGCAGGACACGGTGGTGATAGGAGAGGAGGAGGAGCGTCCCGTGCTGCCCCCTCCCAGCGCAGATGTCTTTCTGGAGCCAGAAAAAGAGCAAGGAGCTAAAACCATGACAGAAAGTTTAATGGGATTTTCCAAACAATTGTCCTTTAAACCATCCTCTGCCACAGAGGCGTCTCTAGGAAGTGTGGATCCTCCACAGTTCACCAGCCAAAGCAAGTCTGAAAGTGACAAATCTTCACCATTTTCACCAGATGATACAAAATCGCTTTCTTTTACAAAAGAAATTATTGGTAACGAAAAAACCCCAGATATTTCTGTTAAGGGAGTGACTACTGAAGAAAGAAAACTGCCATATTTCACAGGAGACACCTCAGAAGAAGAAAAATCTTCTCATGTTTCCATTAAAGACTTTTCTCCAGAAGAGACCAAATCCATTTCTCTCACTGAGAGTCCCAGCAAGGAAAGATCTTCAGACCTTTTTGTTAGAGGAGTTTCTCCAGAAGACATCAAATCTCCTAGTTTCACAGAAGAAAAGTTTTCACCTGCAAAAGAAAAATCTATGTCTGACTTCACTTACAAATTCACTTCAGAAGCTGTGAAATCCATGGATTTCATACAGCAGAGCCCACCTACATATGAAAAATCACTGAAAATTGCTGCTGAAGAACTCACAAAAGAAGCACCAAAATCTTTTCCTTGCCCAGAAAGTAGCCCAGGTAAAGACACATCCCCCCGAGATACTTCAAGTGAAGAAATGTCTCCAGATGACAGCAGTTTATTTTCTGCAGCAGAAAAGAGTCCCTTTAGGGGAAGAACTGCAGGCTTGGACTCTCAGGAAGTATCTCCAGATGCAAAGAGCTTACACTTCACTGAGTCTAGCCCAACTGAGGGTAAAACATCTTCACACATTTCTGCTGAAAGTGTAAAATCATGCAGGTTCAAGGAAGCTCAAGAAGAAAAATCTCCAGAAATGGAAGACTTTTACATGAAAGATTTAAGTTATGAGAAGAAAGTGTGGTTTCCAGAAGAGGTGGAGGAAATCCCCGTTCAGGGAAGGCGGCAGAAATATGATAAAGAGAGAGAGAGCACATTCTTGGACGAGGTACCAGAATATGAAACAAAACCCCTTCCTCAAGTGGGAGAGGAGGAGACCCTGTCTCCTGCAGCGCCTGGCAGTCACACCTGGAGAGGAACAGACAGTGAAGCGTGGGGCTCTGCGTATGGGTACCTTCAGGGGGGAGGAGAGACTGGGAGAGGAGGTCAGTTATCCAGCGAGGAGGATGAGGAGCTCTGTCATGCTGAAGACAAACCTGTGCTACTGCAAGCAGAATGTTTAAAGATGGAATCACATTATTACAAAGAAGACACGCAGAAGAGTGCCAAAGCTACATCAGAAATAAAGAAAGTGGGAATAGTTCCTGCTGACATCACTCTCCCAGAACAAACACAAATGGAAAGTTCTCCTCTGTCTTCTCGATATGTCTCTAGTGAGGAAAATCAGGCCAAAGCATTAACTGGAAACAAAGAAAGGCAAGAATTGCTGTTGACATCTAAACAAGATTACTCCTACTTAGATGATGAGGAAAAAGCTGCCCTAGATATCTATGCAAAGTCTCTAGACCAGGCACTGACGGCATCTCCCCTGTCTGTAACGGCTACCGCTCTGGAAAAGGAGATGGACACAACATCAGAACGAGAAAGGCCTTACAAGTTAGATCAGTACAAGCCACCAGTATGGGAAGAAGTCCCATCAAGGGACACAGAGAAGAAATCAGAAGTCAGTGGTTTGTATCAGGAAATAGACTACAAATGCAAGTCAGACAGAGAGCAAGAGGGCGACTGCAAATCCAGTGAGGGTCTTTATGGCTCTACAGGAAGGAAAGACCAGACGGCAGCCGCATCTGCTCTGTTGCCATCTACAAGACCAGCAGAACATACAGCAGCGTCCCCAGAAGAAAGCGCTGCGGTGTCAGGGCAGCCTCCACACTCCCCCTGTCAGAAAAGCAGCGCTGCCATGGGCCGTGCCGAGGCCGGGGGTTCTGCCAGCCGAGCAGCATTTCCTGCAGAGACACATTCCAGGAGCTCCCCTGAGCCTTATTCCTATGAGGAGGGGGTCAGACCCAGAGGTGATGACAGTGCTACCAGACAAGAGCAAGAAGAGAGAGAACCAACTCCCTACCCTGACGAAAGAAGTTTCAAGTACGCTGACATCTATGAGAAGATAATTGTGTCTGGAGCTGGACCCTCCCCCTTCACACCCAAGGGTGCGGGCAGCGCAGGTCACACCAACGAGGTGCCCGCAACAGCACTGACCTCTCAAAAAGATCAACGTTTGCACGTCTCTGCAAAGGAAGAAGAGTCCTGCCTTTATACCTCTGCTGAGAAGGAGCTGTCATCTCCAGCATCCCCAAAAGATAAAGCAGGTTCAAACTTTGACTACACAGACATCCACGAAAGATACTCACCCTTGTCTGAAACAGATAAGCCTCAGATATCCAAAGGACAGGAAAAACCGAAGGTGTCTTCTGCTTTGCCACAAGAGCTGGACTCCAAACTGCAGCTGTCATCCACAAGCACAGCATTTGTCTCTCCTGCAGATGTGACTGAGGCGTTTTATCACGAAAAGTCAGCTGCCTACGACAGTGCTGCTTGTGCAGATGAGAACATTGTTCTGTCTCGCCGGGAGCAAGTATCTCTGTCCCTGAAATCTGAAAGCCCAAGTCCCAAAGATAGGTACTGTGAGAAAGCAGGTCGAGGGGAAGAAAGCACGAGTGACTCAGAGTTAGAAAAAGGCGCTAAGGAGAAATCTGAAAAGGAGTCTAAACTGCACAGCCCCGGTGAGGCCGCAGGCGCAGTCTATGGGCACGTCTCGGCGATGGACAGCTTCCATGTGCCAGAACCCCTCCTGCAAAGCACGCGTCAGGAGTCCCTTTCACCCAGCTCTACCGCTTCTTCCCCTTCTGACCTGGGCTGGAAAGAGGAATATGGAAGCAGGAAAACCGAGTCAGCTGCTTTTGTGGAGACATACGTTCCTGGTTACGGTGACCTGCCAGACAAGGGCAGAGAGCCAGAAACCTGCCATTTAAGACATGATTCTTCACAAAGGAAAGAGGCTGCTGGAAAGGCTATAGAGGAGTCCCATTTCTGTATAACGGATTATCCAAGTGCAGGGGTCATCTCACAGTGCCAAGAGCAAGCCACGTACTTGAAATCTGCTTCTGGAAATCAGAAAGAGGGGTACAGAAAGGGCCTGACAGCGGAGGGCAGAGAGATGGAGAGCTCTTCTGGATTTGAATGCTCCCTGCTAGGAAAGAGTGAAACATCCAGTATGTTCAGACACGAGCAAACCTCAGCAGAGCATTTAGGAAATATCTCTCTTCCTTTGAAGGTTCCTTGTGCTTTGCCCTCAGACCAGGGGAAGAAAGATGAGTACTTGGAGGTTTCTGAGAAAATCAGCAGCCTTGATTCATCCTTTTCTAAATTCTCACCGTATGAAGAGGACAAGTTGTTCTCCAAAGGTGTGGAAAGAGACTCTGTGCACCAACAGCAGCTGAAAGATGACTCTTCCAGCTTGTCAGAGGAACCTTCATCTGAAGCTACCACTCCTGTGATACAAACTACAGCAGAAAGTTTCTACTCCCATATGCTTTCCACGTACACCGGTGCAGGAGCAGAACCAGGTACCAGGAGTCTTTGGGATGTGTCTCCACAGGTTCCAGATAATGCTGTGAAAACACTTACAGCTGAAGCCAAAGACTTTGCTTTTGATGAAGAGCATGGTTCTCCATTCATAAGTGGCATGGGTGACAGCGTTTCACCATGCAGAAAGGAGAGCCAGAGTCCACAGCCCACACCATTCTCCACAGAGAGACAGCAGCAGCCCCGTGTGAGCAGTCCGGAGCAGAAGGCACTGTTTGCAGAACAGCTGATGACACTGACACCTCTCCCTGATGTGTTGACATCATTTCCTCATCATCAGCATGAAGATGAAACCACAGCGAATGGTCCAACAGAGGTGAGCACCAGTCTGCAAGCTTTCCAAAGCACATACCATGCAGCAGAGGCAAAAGATGAAAAACCATGTCCTGATTCTGACAGCGGTTTTTCTCCATGTGCAGGCAAAAAGGACACAGAGAGGCAGAGCCGTCCTTCCTCTCTGATGTCCCCTGAACACAGTTTCCAGCCCTTTTTCCCAGATGTGCAGAGGGGTGGAAAAACAGAGGACCATGGAGACGCTTCCCATGAGATGGAGCCACATTTAGGAGGCAGTTTTGAGTATGGACAGAAATTTTCCGCATGTGAATACAAGCAGAGGAAGGGAGAGCTCTCTCCCTCATTCATCAACCCGAGCCCTCATGAGCTCTCTGAAGACAGTGACCTCTCACAAGAGGATGGTCATCCTTCAGTGCAAGGAAGACCACCCCCCACGGGTAGTAGCCCCATGCAAAGTGCCACAGTGGAGGAAACCCCTCCAACATCCGTGAGTGATTCTGGAACCTCCCAGTCAGACTCAGATGTCCCGCCTGAGACAGAAGAATGTCCGTCCATCACAGCAGACGCCAACATGGACTCGGATGAAGACGCTGATTTCCTGCCAGTGGACAAAGCTGTTGGGAACGCTCATCACGCCAGTTCTAGGTCCAGCCATGATCCTCAGCCTGCTCCAATGGTAGATCCCCATCCCCATCCTCCTCATCCCGATGTCTGCATGGTGGACCCTGATGTGTTGGTAAATGAGCAAAGCATGAGCAGAACTGATAAAATTTCCAAGAAAGACATAAAAGAAAAGAACAAAGGTGTGAGGAAGCCTTTGAGCAAACCCAAATCTTCCTCACCTGCCCGGAAATTAGATGGGAAAGGGAAACGATCACCCACTCCTGTGAAACAGCCATCAGACAAATCTCCAAAATCTGTCACTGCCAAAAAAGAAAGAGACGGAGGAGAGAAGCCCAAACCACGTAGCACACTGGTGCAGCCTCCTCACACAGAGGATGAGTTGTCTCGAAGCAGTCACGGCAACCCTGGCAAGAGCCTTGTTAACGGCATCAAAACAAACCCTGGTAAGAAATTCTTCCTTTAGCATGTGTTTTCTCTTTAGGTCCGACACAGAAAAGCAGCACTGGGTTAAATGTAGCAGACCGGAGAATAGGGCTTCCCAGTCGGGCACAAAAAGTTCTAAGCAGGGATAAGGTAGAGAGGTTGTCACAGAAATCACTTTAAAATAGCAAAGCCTCGAGGAAAACTCTCAGCCTCTGTAGAGCTGAATGCAGCCACCTCTGAAGGGAGACAGACCTGCGAAACCTCATTCAGAACTTTGTAGGCCAAGATTCAGTGCCACTGAGGGGCCACATCTGTGGAGGGGCCGTAGGCATTTAGAGGTGGGTGCTGTCACAGAAGTGCCAGCAATTGAAGGGCAAAATACATGTGTGCTTAAAAAGAGGTGGCAGCCTCTCAGCCTGTGAGCAGGGCGAGTGCCTGGCACTGGACTGAGCGAAAGCTGTTGTTTAGAACAGCAGGACACTGCCCTGCTCAGGTGTGTCCTTTCCTCTGAAACGTTAAGCAGAGATGGAACGGGAACAGCTCCCAGGTCTGAGCACCACACACAGTGTGGTCCGACTGTGGGAGATGATGGCCAGTGACACAGCCTCTGGTGTGGGCACAGCCCATGGCCTCTTGCTGAGTGTTCAAGGGGAGACCAGCGCTCTGCTGGCAGCTTCCCAGACGGTGTCAGTGTGAGCTGGACAGTCTTTCATCGTCACCGCCTCTGTGTGGAGCCCAGAGCACCGGGCACGTCACCAGCACAGAGCAAATACCAGTGCTTTGCTGCACATCACTGGTGCTGAATGAAAGACAGGACCGGTGGGTGGGTAGTGGCGGGGA
Organism: Pedionomus torquatus; assembly: GCA_013398155.1. Classification (NCBI taxonomy): domain Eukaryota; kingdom Metazoa; phylum Chordata; class Aves; order Charadriiformes; family Pedionomidae; genus Pedionomus; species Pedionomus torquatus. The sequence continues at coordinate 57,036 of VZRU01005050.1, read as the reverse complement.
GAATGGCGAGAGCTGGAACACGGCTGGTGTGCTGTGGTCTCAGCAGGATGTGGCAAAGAGCGGGGGTAGGAGGAGCTGGGGATGATATGCAGAGGTGGGGACAAAGGCGGGGGATGTAGAGGTTGTATGTGGAGCAGCACTGGGAGCTGCCCAAATCAGGCCTGGGATGAGCACTTGACATCCATGGAGCTGGCTGAGCCAGGTGGGGATCTTTCCCTTGCATAGGGAAAGAGGGAGCATGAGGTGTCCGTGCTAGCGGTGGCTTTCTGCTCACAGAAGAGACTACTC
>VZRU01005050.1:25631-51348 GCA_013398155.1 Pedionomus torquatus | reverse complement strand
GGGCTGTGGGCCCTGGCACAGCTGCACCCTGCCCGGGGAGCCCGCCGTGGCCCATCCGCGCAGACCCTGAATGCTGCCCCCCGTCCCTGAGCTTGTGGGGAAGGGCCGCTGTGCCCAGCGCCCTCCTGCAGCCGTGCCCTGGCGTCAGCGGGCCAGGGAGCTGGGCAGCCGCAGCTCGGGGCCGTGGCCAGCTGGCCACCATACGCTGCCCCTGTGGCAGCAGCCAGCCCTGACCCCCGCACAACCCCCAAACCCACCCCCCAGGGGAAAGGCACTCTGTTTCGGCTCCCGTAGCTACTCGGCAGCCACCTAGGAGCGCAGCCCTTGGTCTGCCGGTGCAGAGGCCCCTCAGCCCTGCTGCTGCCCGGGCGGCCGCGGGACGGGACACAAGGGGAAAAGGAAAGCGCTGGGCCGAGACCCCCGGAGAGGCAGCCGTTGTGGCCACCGAGCGCACCGCCGCCCCACGGGCAGGGACCACAAACCCTTTCCATAAACCCCAACCGCTTCCACAGACGGTTCCCAGGTTTGGGCAGTGGAGAGGCCGTGCCCCCGCGTCTCCAGGTGCAGCGCCTGGGGGTCTGAGGGCCGGCTGTGGGGCAGCTGCCCAGAGCGACCACCTGCCGCGCCACGGAAGCGGCAGCGCGCAGGGACACGGTGTGAGCACCTCCTGAGGAAGCGATGCCCCTCAGCAAGGAGCCGGAGCTCGCTGAGGCTGCGGAGCTTTCCAGCGCCAGAGACCCGGGGGGCAGCGGCGGCGCTGATCCAAGGGCAGGGGGCTGCAAGGAGGAGCTGGGTCAGCCCAGGCCACCACAGCAGCTTTGCCAGGAGCTCGGGGTCCGCGCTCAACTGGAGCAGGAAGGGGGAGCAGCAGCCCCTCGGGCTCCGGGCGTATCGCCCTGTGCCAGGGCAGGCAGCAGTGCACCCCGGGAGCGGGGGGAAACGGGAATCTCGAGGAAGGACAGAAACCGGTTGTCTTCTGCTGCCAGCTGTGCCCACCGCTGGCTCAGAGCACTTGGAGACATAAGGGCTAGTAATCTGTGGGGAACTGGCACAGCGCTGAGAAACCAAACAGATAAGCAAACGACAGGTCCCAGGAAGGCCATGCAATGCCTGCCCTTAACGGGCTCCAGCAGTACTTGCAAACTGCAGAGCCAGAGCAGTGTGGAAGGCAATAGCAGCAGCCCTGGGTTTGCTCTCGTTTCCACAATCGGAGCTGCCAGGACCTCACCAGCCAAAGGCCTGGAGCCCACACACACCGCAACCTGCCAGAGCCTCCAGCTCCATGGGCGCAGCTCACAGATGGACACGGGCCCTGTCACTGCCCACGCCGGGCACCACCACACTCCACTGCTGGGTATAGACAGTTCTCTGCCTGCTCCACCACAGAACAATTCAAGATAAGAGTTTTGCTTATCTGCATCTGCTGGGGATTTGACAAGCCTGATCCAAACCATCCCAGCTGCAAAGGGTGTAGCTACACCCATCCAGAGGTGCAGGAGCACGCAGCAGCCGCTTGTGTGCACCACTACTTGTGCAGCCTGACAGCAGTAGAAAGTGCAGCTTATGCATCAGCATAGATTGGAGGAGCCAGAACCGGCTTTGGCAGGATTAATCCAAAAATTCTGACTCCTGCCAGTGTATCCAGAAATTGTGCAATTGCCCTTTTCTCTTCCCCCTCCTTTGTGACTCACAGCACTTCCTCACGCCGCCCTTCTGTTTGGAAAGGGCTTTGTCGTTAATCACCGCTGCTGCTGGGCCAAGAAAAACAGGGCAAAGACACCGTGTAGGAGCAGATGGTCGGTGCTCAGATGTCTCAACACTCTCTGCAGGTGTTCATTTGGAAGCATCAGAGAATCATGAAAGACCACAAACTTCTCAACAGAGGCAGCAATTAAGCAGCTTTTAAAATAAAGGGCCAGTTTTGCAGAGAGCAGACGTCGACCAGGGCCCAGTTCTCGCAGCACGGCAGGCAGCTGCCCGGCTTCTTGGCTAGCTGCGGGACGACACCTGCCTTTGAGTTCAGGACATTTGCTTCCACAGCATTAGCACCACCGGCCACCGCTCTGCAGGGACGGCCATCACGGCAGCCAGCCTGCCCAGCCCTGGGCCACCACGGCATGGCTGCAGGGGCGAGCGTGCCCTCCCCGGGCAGCAGCACCCGAGTGCTGGCAGGAGGCAGCTCTGGTGCCCGGCTGGGGCCCTGCTGCTGGGCAGCGCATGCCTGGCAGCCCGGTGGGACCAGGGCACGGGCACTGCCGGGGGCACAACCGGGAGCGGGTGCTGCTCTGCCTCCCTCCCCGCCGGGCGGGCTGCAGGCCTCACGGGCACCTGCCGGCCAGCTGTGCCCCCAGACCCTCAGTGCAGGGCTACAATGGAAGCCAGAAGCTCCTCAGAGGGCAGCGGGGGGCAGCCCCTGCGCCCCACACACCCCCTCAGCGCAGCCCCGGGGGGCAGTGGGCCCGGCGTCCCCCCACCCGAGGCAGCCGTACCCCCGCTGCGCCTCTGCTGCAGGGAAACCAGACCCAACGGAACACCCCACTGGGCAGGCGGGGATTACCAGGCACGAGAGGAGGCCCTGAGACGCAGGGTGTGCTTGGCAAGGAAGAGAAGGTGTGGGCCCAGAGAAAGGAGCCGAACAGGCTGCCCCAGCATCTTTGTTCTGACCCAGGAAGCCAGCACCTCCTCCCAGCGGGACCGCTTCTTTCTGTGGAGGGAAAAAAGAGGTATCCGAGCAGGGCTCCGTGCCTGTGCACTCGCTTCAGCTGCCATTTCAGCCACGGTTCCTCCTCCAGAAGGGCAGAGAAGGAGCAGGGTCTGCTGTCCCGGGCCCCGCCAGCCCTGGCACCCACACCGCAGGGACAGAGAGACGCCAGACCCACAGCAGAGATTTACTGTGAACACACATTGTCACAACACAGTGTGGAGATCTTTGGGCACAGCTTCACAAAAACACAGAACCTAGCTACAGACAGACAGGCAGACTTGTCCATAAACACAGGAGGTGCGGGAGGCACAGCCCCAGCCGGCACGCGGGGTGCAGCAGGGACCTCCGTGTCAGTCTTGCCCTCAGGCTTGTGCTCACAAGTCATTTTACATAAATAGGTATTAAATACTTTTCATTTTATATATAATAAAGATTTCTCCTTATTGGTTTCTAATAATCCTGATTTGTTCAAAGAGCAGTTTCTTTTAATTTCTGTCACCAAGACTTCAGAGCTGTACCCTGCCTGACGCCTGGGGACCAGAAACACCCGTGTGTGTCCTCCCTGCCCACCTCTGCCTCGGCCCAGCAGGAGAGCGCTCAAATCCACGTCAAACACGTTTTCTTGCAAGTGGCAGTCTTGAGCCTGATCCTCTCAATGCTCTCCTTCCCACACTCATCCAGAATGCCTCCTGCTTCTCCTGGTCTCCCTGCCATGGACTCACTGGACCTGTTTTCAGTGGCCAGTGGCGAGAACTGAGAGAGGAGGAAGGAAGGAACAGAGAGGAGGTTGGTGGTTGTGATGGATCTGCTTACTTTGGGCCCAGAATGCCTTTCACTAAAGGGTATGGGCCAAAAAATCTCAAGGCAGCATCTGTCGCCTTTGGACTTACCACCCCAAAAGCCGTGGCTGCACCCATCCTCTAACTCTGCTGTCCCAGCAAGCACACAGCCTTTGGGACGCCGTTTCCCTGCTCCACGGAGGTGCCGTGCCAGCACCAAGACTGCATTTGCTGTTCATTTAACAAGGCAGATGGGGCACTGTTTCTTGCCAAATGGCAAAGAGCTGGCTCGTGGAGCAGCAGAGCAGAATCTTCCACACCCCAGTCCTGTGGCCTCGGGACATGGCTTGTTCTGTGCTGCAGACAGACAGCCGCATCAGGTGCTGTACAGGAAGCCTCCAGGCCAGAAGCACTTGCGGCGTGCTGTCCAGTGAGCCACTAATTCTGCTGAGCTTCCCCACGCAGCGGTGGCAGCTCCTCCATGCTTTTCTCAGGAGGCAGTGGCAGCTCCTGGCACGGGTGACCAGACAGAAGCTGGCCTGACGGGCCACTGTTCCCCAGCAGCTCCTTGCCCGTATGCTCTGGATCGAACACCTCTTCCAGCAGCTCCTCTTCACGGGACACCAAGGTCTCCTCAGACAGCCCGGACTGATCCAGGCCAGTCACTGCCCCTACATCCCCCTCCTCTGCCTTCATCCCCTCCCCTGCCAGCCTTACATCAGACCCTGTACCACACTTTGGGTTCCCGTTGTCACTGGGCTCTAACGTTTCCCCAGCTGATTCTTCTTCATCCAGCTCTGCCATGCTCTTCTCCTCCAGGTAAGAGTCCTCCTCGTCCAACTCCTTCTTGCACGGCTCCAGGGTCCTGCCTGGCTCTGGGCACTTATTCCAGGTCAGGGCCTCTGCCACCGACAACCCAGCCATCCCCACCTCCACGTCCAGCCCTTGGCCTGGAGGCTGCCTCTCCCCGTGCTCTGGGGACTGGCTGCTCAGTTGCTCCTCGCTCTTTGGGGGACTGACGGACAGTTTCTCAGAGAAGCTGAAGCGAGCACAGTTGTCCACAGAGGTTGGGGAGGATGGGCCTGCACTGGAGACAGTACTGGAGGGGCCGCTGCTGTCTGCAAAGAGGAAGAAAAATCTTAAACATTTAGTTGGTGTTTCCCCAGCCCAAAGCCTGGGCAGACCCGAGCTGTCGCGGTCCCACAGTTCTACAGCCGTGGGTGAGGATCATCCACGTGCCATGAACCCAGCAGGGGCTTGCTGCTGCTCTTGGCCGTCTTTCTGGCAGCTCAGCTGATGAAAACCCAAGCAGAAACACCACACCTACATGGTATGGGACAGTGCTACAGTCTTACAGCCAAGAGTGGGTTCTGCTGTCACTACAGAGCAAAACGTGGAATGGGATGTTGGGCTTTGAGCTGAAAAGCAGATTCTTTCATTCCCTCTTTATTATGGAACACTCTCAGCTGTAGCTTCACTCCTCACGGTTCCTTACACACACAATCCCTGAAAGTTGAGCTGGAGTCAGCACTGGAAGCAGAAATACATCTTCTCCACTAATGCTTATTCTTGCCTTATGTTGTATAATGAGCAAAACTAGAGAGCAGATCTTGACAATATCTAACCCAATTAAGGGGGGAGGATTAAACAACTGTTTTCAGTCAGATCAGTTCCCTGACCTTGCTGTCCACAGACGCACGCTGCTGCTGGCACAAGGAGCACAGAGAGCAGGACCGAGCTTCCAGCGGTAACCTTGACTTGTGTCATCACAGTGCTTGCTGGGCAAACGTGGCTACCCTTCCCCTTCGAGCCCTGGTCAGGTCTGCAGAGAGGTCTAACAACAGTCACCGGCTCTGCAGAGACCAGCGAGGCCCAGGGGCTGCAGAAAAGCCAGTAAGGGAAGAACTAACTGATCTCCTCTGCTGCGTGGAACTCTGGGTGAGGAGCTGGCTAAGAAAGGAAGGCATTTCCACATGCCAGCGATAGGCTGGCCACGTGTCACAGAGAATCTTGAGATGAAAATCAAGTGCATTCAGGCCCTCCATGTCCTACTGTGCAAAGCAGAGGATGTCTGGAGATACAGTGTCCATCCAACAGCAGCTGTCCCCACAAAATACAATGCTGCAGAGTCCCTTTTTCCATCTTTCTTTGGAAGCTTTTTCAGAGGGAATATGACTACTTTCCCTCCTGCCTATTTCCCCTTTCCATTTCTGTTCCTTCAGGGGCAGAGCACAGAAACCCTGATGCCACCACAGGGCATCCTTTACTCCCCTCCCTCACCATCACACCCACCCCAATCAAGAAGGGAGAACACTCACACCAAGGGGGCTTATCCGAACGCTGACGCAATGGCAAAGAGGATGATGACAGGATTCGTTGGGACATAAAGGGGTCTCCTGGTATCTGACTGCCAATCATTGAATCAAACAAAGCTTAAAAAAACCAACAAAACAAAAACACAGATCAGTAATACTCAGGTAGACACAAAGGAAGGGCTCATAGCCCAGCAGCCACGAGCGGGCACCCCAGGAAGAGTTCAAGAACAGTGCAAATTCAGAGCCATGACTGTCTCTCAGCTCCTGGGAACATGAGGCTAAGATTTCCAGAGCTGGACTTTGTATCCACATCACCAAACTTATCTGCCACAGACAGACCTGGTTGGTCACTTGGCTCTCAAGTAAGTGGCCTAGGACGGCCCCGAGCTGGACGCCAGAGCTTACTCTGGGGCTAAAACACCCTGGAACAGATTTCAGAGACTGCACGTCTTGGCAGTCCTTCAGGCTGATCTGTCCCGACAATGTCAGTGACCAACAGGTCTCCTGGCCTTGACTCTGCCCAGAGACGAGCCCACCTTCTCAGTACCTGCAGTAGACTGGACATGTGATTCGCTGCAGCTCCTGCACACAGCCGTCAGGAACTCGTTGACCTGTCGCAAAGAGAGCGAGTTGTGCAGGGTCTCCAGGGGATAAATGGTGGGAACCATGGAACAGCCTTCAAAACCTGGAAAGAAACCCAATCAGAAAGTGAATAGAGCAAACTGCAACCTAAATCCATGCAGGGCCAACTCATGGCCGAGGGAGCTGGGCAGTCTGGGATTCAACTATCAGGCACACTTGGGCCTAAGGTCACCTCTTCTAGGCCAAGAAAACCACCACTAGGCAACCACATGCAGTAACAGACCTGAAAGCAAGCGCCCAGGCACACGCAGAAGGAGGGGGAGGAGGAGGAAAGGTGTCTGGCAGCAGCCGTGTTTGCTGCAAAGCGAGAACACCTGGTCAGGATGGAGAGCTCGGCACACTGCTCCAACACTTCACAGGGGCGAAACAGAACCTGACTGAAGTCAACAGAGTTTCCATGAAGGGACTCCCACCGTGAGTGACGCTGCCCCCGGGACACAGTCCTCCCCCTCCCCGCCAGCGAGGCAGCACCGGCTGCTTCAACTGCCCGGAGCCGCACGGACCCCTGCGTGCGCCTGGCAGACCCCCGAGGAGGGGCTGGGCAACAGCTGGAGTTATTTGTCCCCTCCACAAGGCTTCGCTGCCAGCAAACACAGGATTAGTAGAAACAGGTATCTCAACATTTAACAGACGCTTGCTCAGAGCTAAGCTGTGTCATTCACAATAAATTCTTTGCCACTCAAGCCAGTAGGGGATTACAGCAAAGCATCTTCCTCTTCATCCCAGTTTCCTGGCAACACTTTGTGGCACCAAACCAACCCAAAACTGCCAGAGGAGCGAGGAAGAACCAAATGAGTCTGTGAGCATTCGGGAACAGGGCCTCCTCCTGCTCTGAGCCTCTGGACTTCAGAGGCCTCTCAACTTCTTAAGCAAAGGCTTCCCATCCTGCGACCCCCCAGCTCCCTCCGAGGAGCTCAAAAGACACTTGGCAGGAACTGGGTTTGCTCCTACAGAGAAGGAAAATTACTTTGAAATGCAAAAGTACAAAAGCTCTTGATGCCGTGCTGTGTCAGCACACCGACAGGGTAAAACTGATCCTGCAGCCTGGCAGCACCGAAGGAGAAGGCGCAGAGCACCTGGGTTATCTGCCAAGCGCAGTCATTGCGCTGGTCACCTCCAGGACAGCCTCCGCTCCAATACCCTCACCTAACCCAGACCTGCAGGAAGCAAGGAGCCAGAGCCAGCAGATGGTATTCAGAGTGAATCCACGGCAAGATGAGGAGGCTGCAGACCAGGTCATGGCCAGTTTGCAAAGCTGCAGAGACATCCACTGCCGTAACAGCTACTGGAGACAGAGAACCCTCCAGGCAGTCCAGAGAGTTACCTATGCTGCAAGGGGCTGGAGGACAACAAAGCCTTGGCTAGGGCAAAGGAATGTAAGGCATGAGAAAGATACCACACTCTTCTGACACTTGCTGAGAATCCCCTAGAGTGGAAGCGCTGAATAAGGAAGAGTGCCTGTTCATCATTTTCTAATAGGCTTTCTGGGAGACAGAGCTAAAGGAAAAGGGTGAGGGCAAGGCTTAACACAGCCGCTTGGAGATGGCTGTGAAGGCAGCGTAGGACGAGGCTAAGGTCATCTCACAACAGAATCTGCTTCTAAGAGGGGCCAGAGTTGGCTCAGCGCTTGGGGCCTCCAAAGAAAAAGGGAAGTTTGAATATAACAGAGCAAAGCAATGTAGTTACAAGATACACTGGAGGCACTGCTGGGGCTCTGAGTGCTTGGGCACTCCTCTAGTAAAAAGAGGATACAAAAGGTCCAGCATTATAGGAAACATGGAACACTGGAGGCTGCTGATGTGAAATGACACCCCACACCCCAGTGCCGAATGCCCACCTGCACAGGGCTGCGTCCCGTAACAGGTCTCAAGCAGAGAAAAAGCAGAAGTTTCCGTTCCCAAGGTGGAGCTACTGTTCTGAAGGCACCCCTGGTCTGTGTGCGGCTGCCCGGCAGAGGCCAACAGCGGCAGCCCTCACCGCAGCCGAGCAGCTGCTGCTGCAGACCGACCTCCTGCCGCCTACCCCGCGGCGGCTCTGGGCACGGCTGCGCGTTTAGCAAAGGACCAACACCTCTGGGAAGGGGCAACAAACATGAACCACGAGTGCAATCCACAGGAACCTCTCCAGCCTGACCGCTCGGGGGCTGCTGCCACCCGAAACGCCTCCCGGGGCCTGCAGGGCAGGAGCCTGTGATCACAAGAGATTAGGGAGGAGTCCGCTCACTTGGTACCAAAGTCAAACAGCAGCTCGCAGAGGAACAAGCGTTACACTTCATTTTGTCCCAGTTTGACTACAGCAGCTGCTTCAGGGGTGCAGAGGGCACCCTGCCCCGCAGGGAGAGCACGGGGCTGGGGTCTGCAGACCAGAGCAGCTAGAAATGAATCCGAGTCAACAGTAAACTTCTGCCAGCAACGAGTACAGCATGGTTATGTCTCCAAAATTTTGTTCCTCAAAATAGGAAGAACCCATCTGTTAAGAGTCAAGAAAATGTGCTTTGGTTATGGGAACAGCCTTAAGATACAGAAGGCAGTGGAGTCTGCTGCGTAGGTATTATGTCGGATGTCCAAGGAGACTGTCCATGATGTGTGGGAGCAGCTACGGTGGAATCTCTGCCCTGAACCAATAACGCAGCAGCCTCCTGACACGGCCGCAGGGGGATGGGACTGCCCGAAGAGCCACCCCGCAGGTGAGAGCAGCGGAGGTGCCATCCAGCTGGAGGATGGCAAGTCCTGCTTCGTCTCGCCCAGGCGTGCCAACGCCAAAGCTGAAGGCCCACCCCTGTCACAGCCGAGGTAACTCTGTCTGTTTGAGCTCTTCTCCACATTCTTGGCATGTGCCCACTTTACTGCCCACTGCAGAGTCTGCTCAGCGTAATCACGGTTTATGAAGAAGTCCTCCAGATGTTCAAGCAGGGAGTGACTCTCCCCTTAGGGTAAGACTGTTTCAGAGCTGCCAATACCTTCATAATGCTTCAGCAGATATTAAGAAGGTGATTTGGGTAGAGACCACCTAGTCACTCTACCACAGAATGCAAATGCAGACCTGCACCTCACTCACGTCTTCCATCCAAACTAGAGAACCCCAGACTTCCAGGAGACTCCAGCAGGGAGGAGGAACACACAAGTACAACTCATGAAGAGCTAAGTCTTAGCAGATGACCTCAAAGAGTCAAGAAGCGCCACCTTTTTTACCTGAACCACACAATGATGAATTCTGCAACAGCCAACACCTACTTCATGGCTACATGGCTCAAACACCAAGCAAATACCTTCCCGACCTCTGAGTGAGACCCATGTGGTGGGCTACCCTGTTGCTCTTTCACTGCAGATGTAACAGCTACTTTCATCCATTTAGCTCTATTTTATTCAGTCACCCTGAGGTCTTAAAGAAAATTCAACCAAAGGTGTTAGCAGCAGAAGTAAAATGAGCAGATTTTCATACTGGGAAAAGGGAAGAATAAGGGAGAAAACAAGAGCTTGAATCCAGTTGCGCCTTCTTAATTACTGCAGATGTCCCATTCCAAACCCTTGAGAATCAACACCATGTCATTAAGAGGAAGCCTCAAATTTGAATCAAGGTAACACAAAGTTTCCTAAACTGTCAGTATGCCCCAGAGGGACAAGAAATGTATGGTATGAGCTGGGAAAGCTGAGTTCATATGGAACACATGCACCCCCAGAAGGAAGCCAGCACTGGTGGGACTGTCCCAGACCACCTGGGAGCCAGCAGACCTCCTGCCTGGCAGGCACGACAAAGGAACACTCTTCAAGCAGTCCAAATGGCACGTTCCTCAGATTTACCAAGATTGAGCTGAGGTCCCAAACACGGCAAAGCTTCTCTGCCGGCAGACTGGGCTTGTCCAAAGAGAAGGCACTTGCTGCTGCAGCAGGCTCGCTAGCAGAAAGCAGCCAAACTGCCGTCAGCCAACAAAGACGGGTGCCAAGGAAGACTCAGGTGAGAAGCTTTTCTGGTCCAAAGCAATCCTTTTGGTGTGATACATCTTTACCTGAGAGTTCTGAACATTTCTACAAGCAATTTGATGAGCACAAGCTGGCGAGTCACTGCCCAGCTCTCCAGCTGTGAGTTCTACACTGCAGTGCAGAAGGTGCCTGTTCCTTTCCAATGGAGATCCTGAAAGCAACAGGCAGACCAAGGCAGCAGGCACATCCCAAAATGCCTGTACACCAAAGGTCTGTATGCCAGCTCTCTGGGAGTGAAGCAGCACTTGCCCAGCCCCAGCACAGGTTCTGAAGAAAGCACACGGGAGAAAGCACTCAGCAAGTTCCTCTCCAACACGCGTGGTCAGTCCAGCCTTCTTTCGTGGGGAGAACTCCGACACGCCACACATGTATGCTAACCAGCCTGCCAAAATTCAAGCCTATCCAGCCAGCCTGAAGGTCTGTCCTAGTCCAGCACCTCTCCACCCGCGGTGCCAGACACGGCTGTGAACGGAGGGGTACGAGGCCAGGCAGCAGGCGGTGACTCTCCCTCCAGCGACCTGCAGCTCAGAACTACTCCGACCCTCCTCTGTCTCACCCACCTTCTCCACGCTCCCCTCAAGCTCAGTTAAGCCCCAACACCCCAATGTACCACAGTGAGGAGTTTCACTCTGCCTGGAAAAACCACGACTTTTGTCTGCCCCGGCCTCCAACTCACACCTCAGAAACCTCCCAGCTCTATCCTGGAGCAGACACTGGACTGCAGGTCCCCAACACCGCTTTCTGGCCACCCCAGCCACTATCACAAGCATCTCTCCCAGACTGCAAATTTCTACCTTTTCCCACCATTTAGATATGAATTTGAGCTGCTTCCCCTTGTCATTTAAATTTTCTCTTCTCTTTCCCAGCCATGACCACCCAGACAAGCGCCGGTTCCCAGGCAGATCACTTCAGGGCTCCACCATCGATCTTTCCAACCACAGGTGCCAGCTGCACACTTTCAGCTCCCTGAATCTCCTCCCGTTGTGTGGACAGAGGTGCGGTTGAAAGCCAAGAGAGAGAGGAGCGTGTGGTTTTCTCAAGGAAGGAAGTTGGGCTGTCGGCTACAGAGCCCAGAGACACGCCTGCTCTCAGACAAACCCCAGCAGGAATCCCAAGCTCGCTAATTACCTGGGGCTTACTGGCAGGCTGAGAAGGCAGCCAGGAAGAGCTCACTGACTGCGGAGGCCTGCTTCCCAGGCGGAGGCTCGTAACTGGCAGGCTGGCTGCGTTCGGGCTGCGTCGGGCAGGCTGCACCGCCAGCACCCTGCTGCAGTACCTGGCGTGGGGCTGCCCGCAGCACCCAGCTCCCTCCTCTCCCTACAGAGCTCACGGGAGAGCCGAGACCTGCAGCAGCGGGAGCTCAGCGCTGCCTTTGGAGCCCTCTGCTGCGTTCCAGCATCGCTTCCCTTGCAGCAATTTTGCTCTTTTTTAGTATTTGTTGCTAGGAGACCAAGGATTGTCCTAATTACATATGATAAGTAACTGCCGTCTCCAAACTGCCTACTTGAGAGGGCCCTATCAAGAGAAAACAGACTGTGTGACGTGAGAAAGATTCTCTGTTCTGGGCTCAGAAAAGGCTTGACCCTGTTGCTTCACTGCCTGACAAGCTGCACTGTCTCTGCCCCTTCACCTGTGGCTCCAGCGAGACAGGGGTCCATGCAGCACACCACACAGCTCAGCAAGCCACATGCACCCAGCGGCGTTGCGGTGCCAGGCAGATGTGAGCAGCCAGCCCCAGCAGAGGAAGCCTTTCACTTGAGACCCCCAGGCATCAGAGCTCCAGAGGCTGAAACAGACCCGAGAAACAGCTGTAAGCCTTGATTTATAACATCTAGAGTGAAGACTGGCACTGCCGGCCTCTTCCCACCAGAGACACGACACGCTGCAAAGACCCCAGTTAGGGGGCGGAACGGAGGCCATGCAGCGCAGCCACACAGAAGCTCAGTTCCTACCCTCTCTTAATTGGTCCCCCTAGGAACAACACAACCCCACAAGCACTCACTTCCCCCAAATTTCCACAGCAAGGCCACCCTGCAGGTGCCCCACTGCAGCGCCTCCCCATACTCTCACACTTTGGCTCCTCCACTAACAACGGGGACACCTCCAGGGCTCTCCGAGGCCGGCAGAGGCTGTCGGGTCAGCAGGGCAGCACATCGTGGAGCTCAGCGTCCAACCCAAGGGAAGGGGCTCACCCTGGCTAAAGGAAGGAGGCAACGAACGATTGCCAAAGATGGAGAGAGCACAGCTACAGCCATACGAAGGGCGCTGGCTCTGTGTGGAACGGCTACTGCCCAAGGCTCCAAACCACCGGTGCGACAGCCCACACAGCTTGCTGCAGCAGCAGCCCGGAGATTTAAGGGATGCGGTGAGGGAAACGCTTTCCTTTTTTAGAAGCAAAGCATACTTTGCATTCTCAAGCAGACAGTGGTCCCTGCTCAGCTACAAGAGCAGGGGACCGAGGCAGCTGCAGCGTGCAGTACCGTAAAGACACTCCAAGTCATCCTGCCCTGAGATCAGCCAGCTCCTGAAGAGGCGCAGGTGGTAGGAGCACTGCTGCAGGTGATGGGCTAGAGCGGCATCCAGGCAGATGTTCCGGCCCGTGGCATAATCAGAGGAAAAACGGCGCAGCAACTGGGCAACGTGGTGGTGCTCAAATGCATCTGGAGGAAAGGGGGCCACAGAGAGTGAGGAGTGGGGCAGCTGCAGCTGGGGACACAGAAACTGTGGAGATGAGGGGATGGAGCTGCCGGCACCAGGGCTGCCAGGTGGGCAGGACCCACAGCACAGGCTGCAGCCCCATCCCTCCTGCAGTGAGCAGGCTGGAGCTGCCCTCAGACCTACACAGCCCCTGTCTCTGCTTGGGCCATCCTCTGCCATCCCTGGACATCGAGGCTTCACCTTTGTGAGTGAAAGCCTGGAAAGTGAATACATTTGAGGGCACGTTCCAAGCCCAAGCTCAGGTTTGGCTAGATAACGTTGGGCCCACACTCGCCCTCCCCCAGCTGAGACAAGAAATCTGGACTGCCAGGAGAGCAGAGCCAAAGGCAGCCGGACACCCCAGCGCACGGACGAGAGCGAAGGACCCGGTGTCAGAGCGGAGGCTGTGAAAGGGACACTGGAGATGGCAGGTCCCAGCTGAGAGCACAGCGCTCAGAGTGTGCAAGAACAGAGAGGGCACAGAAGTGCTGACCTCCCCTCTCGAGACTCTTGGAACAGCCCCGTGCAATCTTCTGAGACATCTCTGCATGGCCGACAAGATGCTAGCACGCAGGCATGCCTTCTCCTCCACGTGTACACCCTCGGGACTCGGGTCACGCTCCCAAGACTCACAAGACCAGGGCATAAAGCACTGTGCTTGGCTGCTGCTCGGGCTCACCCAGCCCACCTCACAGAGGCAGGTCTGCAGAAAGGAGATGCAGACTCAGAGCTGTGAAAAGCTTCTGCATCCTCAGGTGAGTGGCTGACATGGCTAAACATTCCTCCTCTGAAAAACAGGGCTAGGCCTAGACAAACTATGCCTAACTTCCAGCTCTGGACCTCTGCTTGTGTCTTCTTGATTAAGAAGCACTTTGCTACTAGAAATATTCACTGGTTCTTGGGGAAAACTTGATGCCCAGTTTCACTTTACTGTTTTTGGGGTGGGGGTAGTTGCTTTACAGTGTGGTTTAGGACAGACTGGTGCTGGGGTTCTGCAGGCAAGATAGAACGACACATCCTGCTGACATACACCATGTGAGCTCAGATGGCATCCAGACACACAAACAAATCGAGCAGTTGGCCACTCTGGGAAAAACAAAACTGAGCAAGCACAAAAAACAGGTTCCCTTCAGATATTTGAAACAGTAACGCCACTTTTAGCCGCACCTTCCCCTTTCATCTTTCCCAAAACTTTGGTCTTCGTAACAGTCTTCTGAGCTTTTTTCATCTTCCGGATCATGCAGAGCAGAATATCTTCATATTTACTAAACAACAAGATTGCAGAAGCTACCTGGATCACATAAGACAGAAACAACCTGGTGTCTTTCAGTGATCTGCTTTGGCTCTAACTTGTCTCAACAGCAGGAGCCATGAGGTAGGAGTGGTGCTGCGAAACAAACCTTTCACAAGTTTCTGTGCAAGACGTGGAATAACAAATGCTCAAGGCATCTGCTACAACAGAGCTATTGGCCTTTAGCCTCTCACAGGTCAGGTGTCGGGTTAGCAGCGATACGAAGCAGACAGTGAGCAAACACAAGCCATGCCAGATATCCGTTACCAAGCCTCTTCACAGCTACCAGGACGAGAGGAGTGAGGCAGGTTCCACCACCGGGGAGGCGCTGCCCAACCCTCCTGCCTCGGGAAGGCAGCACTCTCCACCGCCAGCCGATGGCTGAACCTTCTGGAGACACCATTCCCAGGAGAACGTCTGCAGGAAAGGTGAGCCTGCTCCCACCAACACCTCCTTGCCTGGAGCGAGCGGGGGACCACCCGAGCAGACAAGCCTCAAATAGGAGGCCCCGTGGCTACCGGTACTCCTGAGGAAAACCATGGCAGAGAGAACGCTGTGGGCACCTCCTCCCCTCCCACCACAGCCTGCGCTCCAGGTGACACAGGGGTAGCCTCGGGCTGTCCCCGTCCGGGTCCTGCAAATCTCCAGGGTACAAACTGAGGACCCGAGCTGCCGACGTTCCTACAGAATACGGAGTGGATACCCCCGCCCCAGATCCGATGGCATTCTCCCCCCGACCCCCACCCCGCAAGAAGGGAGCGTGAAAGAGGTCCCTAATGTTAGTAGTGGGATTAAAGCTGCTGTAGGAGTCCGTTCACAGAGCCACTGCTCTTGCTTTTTCACCTGGGACACAAACGCCTTGGGGAACAGCAGGGGAACCACCGAGCAGTTACAGAGGATGAATGAACAAGTTAGTCACAAGGAGACAATGGGGAAGGTGAGGCATGTTTGGACACCAGATACACAGACACACAAAAAACCACAAGAAGGCTGAGAGGGGAATGTGTGCAGAGAACTGAACGTGAGCACGGGGTTAGAAGTGTGAGGGAACGTCAAATCAAGGAAGCAAACGTACCATTAGTCGGATGCTTTGCAAACGACACAGAAAATCGTTTTACGGCTGGCATAGACAAGAGCTCTGAGGAAATAAAAACAGATCATCTCAGTTAACAGCCTGCTTCTAAGGATCCCCAACCTTCACAAGCTGCAACTACCCTTTCAGATTCATCTTCCTGACCCCACAATACATGCTCCCATCGGCGCTGCTGCAGCACCCGGGGATGCTCCTGAGGATCTGAGCAAACCCCGCGGGTTCCTCACACCCTGCAGCTCCCCCTTCCCTGGAGCTGCCCTCTCAGGGTGTCCCCTCACGCTACAAAGACTCGGCCACCGACGGCACCTTGTTCCTCCCCACCCCGAGAGCATCCCAGGCTCAGCCCAGCGCAGGACACAGCCAGGTCACACTCATGGCCACGGGCACAGCACAGTCCTCGGGAGCCACCTCTGCCCAGGGAAAACAACAGCCATTCTGCAAGGAACTGGCGAGCCCTGGCGTAGGTAAGCGCAGCTCGGAACAGCCTCTTAATGCAAGCAAAGCAGAGCTGTTTGGGCTGAAGCCAAATCAACTAACGAATCAGGGAACAAAGACCCATGAAGACCTTCTATGGCTCTGCTGCTCAAAGCATTCCAGCAGAGGAGAGGTTTGGGGATACACCCGTCAGACTGGTCCTTGGGCTTCTCCTGGCCACGTCCCAGGCCAGGCCAAGCTCTCCCTTAGAAATCACAGATAAGAAACACAGTGCAAGGACAGACTCTAGGCATCTAATGGGGTTCAAAGAGACAACCTTTAAATGCATGGATTAGTCTCCATGCGCACCAAAAATAAACAAAAAGAAAAATCTGAAAACTTCAGTTTGGTCCCACTCTGGAAATTCCTCAGCCTGGGTCAGACCACCCGTACGTAGGATTTGATGCGAGACCCCAGCCACTCACACCTTTTGTTGCTACTTAGGAACTTTTAGGAAATACTAGAACAAGTTTCTATTTCTCTTCCATGCGTGGTGCGGCTGTTCTACCTAGTCAGCAGGGCCTGTGTGCCTGCCCTCTGCACCAAGCTGGGCAGACGCACACTGACTTATGCTCCACACCCCCACTGTGTTTCTCCAGCTGCCTCCACTGACTGGGCCAACCAACACATTTAAACCAACTCTCAAACTTGCTGCAATTCCTTTCACCAGGATAACAGCCCTCAGAATTGGTTTTCTTTCTTTAGCCTCAACACCTAGAGAGCGACAATCTGCCCTACCCAACGCCCAGGTCGTGGAGCCGCAGCCAGGCAGCTGCACCACCTCCCTCCCACCCCGCTGCCCTCACAGCACACAGTTACGCGGCGCTGCAGCGCGGCTCTCTGCGCCCCCAGCTTCAGAGGGGGCAGCCTCCCGTCACAGCCACCAGTGCACCTTCCCTCATCCACAGCCTGGGACACAACTTAGCCTTCCTTAGCCCTCCTCCACCCCAAACAGAAACAAGGGCCATCTGAACTTCCCTGGAGCGAGTCTTAGATGAAGAGCTATAAGCCATGCACCACACCTCGAAGCATCACAGCCATGAAAAAATATCAAGCGTTCATGCAAAGCTGTAATCCAGAATCTGAAAGTTTTAAAACATGATTAGCCTGATGACTGTGAAAAAGGCCTTGATTCAGACATACTCCAGGAGCCTGCTGCCGCTGCCGTGTCACTGTACTCAGCTCTGGGGATGTCTGGCTTAAACGCCACCATTCAGCGTTCACTGGTGCTCCCTAAAGCAGGAACACGCAGATCAAGGGCTTATTTCACATTCCAAACTACCTTCCCCAGAAGCCAAACGCCCCTCTGGCTCCTACTTGTTTTTCCAAGCCCCGCTTCTTCCTCACAATTGCTCTTATCGCAGCAGGGTGCCAGCAGCACGGGGCGCACAGCACCCCAGGAACGTGCGAGAAGTCGTCTAACATCCAGATGAGTAATTCCGGGCTGGTATTCACACACTACTTAAACAGCCTGACTTTTAAGTACTTGAGGGTACAGCTGCGTCTCGGCATGCAGAGACCTTGTCACTGAACTGGGGCAGGACCCTGCTCTGGACCCTGAACACACACTCCTACCGACAGCCCGCAGGAGCCCGGCAGGGCCCGGCAGACCCTCCTCTGGTCCCAGCTGGGAACACAGCACACGTCTTTGATGCTTCTCCCTGAGAACCAGCGCTGCCTTGGGTCCACGCTGCCTGCAGGCTTAGGGGAGGAAAGCAGCCAGAGCACTGGCTGACCCTTCCAGCAGCTCCTCTGGTCTTCACAGCCCGTCCTGTGCCCGACACCATCAGCCTGTTTTGGGTGCTGTGAGCAGCCCACACTCGCTGCCGTGAGCGGCTCAGACTGGCCCAGCCAGTCCAAGCCCCCCCAGGCCACCCTCCCTGCCCGTGTCGCTCACAGCCCACCGTGTGCCAGGGAGCAACCTGACGAGGGGAGAAGCAGCAGAGATGTCTCCTGCACAGCAGGAGCCGGGGGAGCGCTCTCAACGCAGCGGCGTTCCTCAGGTGCCAACAGGCCAGAGAACTGCACGGCATCTTTCCACCCTGATTGGCTCAGCTATTTTCCTTGTCTCAAAACCAGACAAAAATCCAAATGAACTAACCTCCTGTTTTCCCCAAAGGCCTCAAATTACTGCCTTAAGCATCTCCCCACCTTGTAACACATCAGCGCTAGCGTTCACGATGATCCTGGTAAGAAAGACACTCAGACTGTGGAGTACTGAGCAAAATAGCATCTTTTGGAACTAACACAAAAAGAAAAAAGAGGACAGATAACCTATACCATTTCAGATGCTGGGAAGTACAACTTTAGGTGGCTTTCCAACCAGCACACAACATGCTGTGCAATGCTCTCCACGGAGAAGTTTGTTCAATGCTGCTCGACTCAGCGTCCCAACAAATGGCACGTTAACCAGCACTCGGAGAACCCAAGGACCTCTCTCATGGGGTCACAGCAGACACTGGCACTTGTGCCCTCCACCCCTACAGCTCCTCCAGAGTACCCCAGTCTTTCCCTGGGCTCCGGTTTCCTTGACACTCTCTGTGCCCGGAGGCACCGCACCAACTGTGGATCCACCCACACCGCAACCCCCCTTCGCCCCCTGCATCGGGGCAACCACCCAAAGAGATTTTACCAGATCTTGCTGAACTTCAGGAGCACAACGAATAGACCTTCTGGCCCTTTTGCAGGGTTTCATCCAACCACCCCCCTTCCCTCAAGCATTTCAGGTGTATTACACCCGCCTCCTGACAGCTACCCCGCACCCTCCTGAGTGCCCAGCCTTACCCCAGGGCCTGTCCTACCCACCCCCAAGCACACCGTTCTGCCTCTGGGATGGCTCCATCTTCCACGGGGTAAGGATTCCTGTCTCCACAAAAGCTTCACTCAGCATCAGCAAGATGGCCATGGTAAGCAAGACAATGTCATGTGCTGGATTTCCACACCAGGACAAACCTATTTAATATCTAGACAAATAAATCCTTCTCCACAACAGCAAGCAGCATTAAAACATCAGAGGAAAAATCAGACCCCAACGATACCAGACAGCAGTAGGAAACTGCTCACACAAGGTCAGCTCCTGTCCTGTCCTAGCAAGGATCACGATTTCTTGGGATGTGATAAAATGCGTTACTGCAGATGCGAGGAACATACACATTCAACTGTCACCCTTCTTGCAGTCTAAGCCTTTGTCCCAACGGCACCCTGAGACGCCAGAGTCCACGCATTCACCACCTGCTGCACGGGAACACACATACCGTCTTTGTACGTCAGGCTGCTGGCAAACTTTTTGCCATGGCTGCGTGCGTAGTCCTGGAGGTTGGGGGCACTGGAGGAGCCTCCCAGCACAGTGGTGCTAAACAGGCCGGTGCATTGTGACCCTGGAAAGGCAGGGAAGGTGTTAGTATTACATCTCCACGGCATGCAGCTACAGAAAAGCAGGGTTAGTCAAAGAATGAGGAATGAACTGCCCACTTCGCGGGCAGCCTCAGGAAAACACAAGATGCCAAGGGGCCATGGGGAGGCAGGATTCCCAGTTCTAGACTTGGTAGTGCCACATGCACGACAGGTAGCCCAAAACTCCGCAGCAGGAAAGTTCCTGACTCTGTCCAGAGGTGTATTTCCATTTGGATTTCTTGCCCTGACCTAGGAAAAACACCTTGACACTCTCCAGTCAGCAAATATACAGACTCGCGTGTAAAAAGGAGCTAAAAAAAAAAAGCTAAAAAGTAGTCACAGCTAAAACCAACATTACCCCCACGTACAAAAGGCTTCCAGAGACAAGTAGGTGTATCTTGTTCTACTGTCTCTGCCCAGGCAGAAAACCTGAGGTGCTGCCTATTAGTATGTAACTGGAACAGTGCAAATGTTGCTGCCGATATTGCAAGGAGCTCTTGACCCTAAAATAGAGCATCATGGCTTTGGTTGGAAGGGACCTCTGGAGGCTTCTATCCCAACACCCCAGCAGGGCCAACTTGAACCAGCTTGCTAGGGTTTGTCCAGTCAAGTTTCAATACTTCCAAGAAAGGAGGTTTCACAACCTCTCTAGGTCCCTGCTCCAATATCTGGCACGTTTGTGGTGAAAAATGTATTCCTCTGAGCCAACTGGAATTTCCCAGGCTGCAACTCATGTCCATTAGTTCTCGTTCTATCACCACCTCCCTTGGAGGACAGTCGGGCTCCGTCTTCTCTATAACCTCTCATTTAGGTGGCTGAACAGCACCAGGGTCTCCTCTTCCCACAGCTTCTGATCTGAACAAAGCTCTTTTTTACCCAGAGCTTCTTTGGGGAAAACACACAGATCCTGAGTTTTGAGCTATTTACAGGTAAGCTCAGTCTAAGCTGATGGTATCTGCTCCTGGGGGCGGTGGGGGATGACAGAAAGGGTTCTCACACGCTGAAGTTAAGCTGTTCCACCACTGTGACACCACCAGCAGCTCCCCACAGGGCAGACCAGCACACACCTGTCCTTGGACAAGTCCTAGACAATTTCCTCCCAAGACCTTACACTGAAGCTCAGTGCTGACTCGGCATGAACTGGAATCTGTCAGAATGCAAGGAACGTTTTGCAGCCAGGATGATGCTCCAAATCATCCTTCCATGGCTTAATAACAACGATGAAAAATTGCCAACAGACTAATTTACTGGCAGATAAAAGTGGAACAGCAGATTTTTATGACTTTCTATCTTGAACAACCTCGTGCCACTACCCGTTTAAGCTGAGGGTACCCCAGTGTTTCTGCTGCCCCACAGCAGACAGAGGCGTTTTGTTGGCGCCCTTAAGCCAGAGGAGAGTTTGCAAAGATGACCCGATGGACCAGCAAACTCTGGGGCAGCACCGAAGCACACACACTTCCTGAAGGACATAACGGTATAGAGGCCATTTAGCTTTAAGCCATAGCAATGTTTGATAGAAACTGCTGTACGTGCTGGATCTTTTCTGTGTATCTCATTTTCAGATGGACATTCAATGTTTCAGATGTTTAAAAAAGGGACATCCCCAATTTCCCCATGTGAGTCTCAGCACAAAGCTTCATGCCCAGCAGCAACACACACCTGTACTCTGCAGCAGCGAGGAGTGACTTTACTCCCATTCCAAGTGCTCCTGCCGGCACAGAAAGGTGCGGGGCTTCCCAGGGCAGCGGTGTGTGCCCTGCTGCAGCCCCCGCAGGCGGACGCCCTGCTCCTGCCCCCGAAACGCCGCAAACCCCGAAGCACCACTTGGCACACACAAAGCAAGCTGCAGCCCGCCCCTCTTCCAGACATTTCAAGGCATGTTTTAAACTACAGTAAAGACAATTCTGGCAGATATGGCAGCAGGGTTGTTATAGGAGCTCTGTCCTACTCCCCTCTCCTGTGTCCTAACCATAGGAGCTTAGGACAGCCCTTCTCCTGGAGCTGAGCAGAGCCAGCCACTGACAAGGTGAGCCCGCGGGAGGCTCAACTTCAGAAACGCTCAGAAACAGCAGGTAGTCTCTGAAGGAACCCCCTCATAGCACAGCTGCTGAGACAAGTATTAAAGCCAAAGCTCAAGATCCCACGAGCTCTATATCATATCTCACAGAGACAGCACGCTTCAGATCCTAAAGGGGAAAAAAATTAGATTCCTACAAAACTAGCAGGAAAGGAATCAGAAAGATTCCTTGAAGAGCTTGACTTTTACAGGTAGAGAGGCACCATTCTTAACAGTTCTCAGGTTAAGAGAAATTTGCAGAAACACAGACATCCTGCTAACCCAGCATTGTGCAAGCTGGTGTTGCGCCATGTGCTGGTCTCTCCTGCTCAGCTCTTCTGTGCCTGCAGCTGCAAGACCCTATGGAGAAGAACGATGGCTGGACTGAGTCTGCAGCCACAGGTCTGCTGCCACAGGCCAGCTCTAGCAATTCCTACGCAAAGTTTTGTCTCTGCAGACTTCACAGCAGGAAGAGTGACCAGCACAGGCTTCCCAGCAAGGCACGTCAGGCAAGAACCTGAAACCAGACCAGCTGAGATCCCATTTCACACCTCGCTGTCAGGGAAAAGCGGTGCTGTACAAGGGTCCATGGAGTGGCTGTCTTCTCTGATGCCAAAACAGACATTCCTCAGGCAGCAGGAAGAGGCTGTAGTAAACAGGCTGCTCTCCAGAGCATGTGCCTGCTAGTGCTCAGACATCTGGACAGCAAAGATAGTTTCCAGGTACCACTTGAAGTACTCAGTAATTTTCCAAGCAGATGCACTTCCTTGACTGTGTGCCATCTCAGGAGCTCTCATATTCACGTGGATTCACGGAATCACCACAGTTTCTTCAAGCCTAAGGCAGTCTATTACAGCTTCCTTAATCCTGCAGGTGATCTGTTAAAGCAGGGTTAAGAAGGTGCAACACGTCAGACAGCGCACCCACCGCCCGCTGCGGCCGAGGCAATTGCACCTTTATGAAAATAACAGGCATCAGCCATCCCCTCTGAGATTTTTCCAGCTGGCTGGGAGCATAGCTGGCAGACTCCGGGGGCACTTCCTAACCACTCTGAAGAAAATTCCCTTCACTTGGTAAGAATTAGCTTCAAAAGTGACAAAAATGATCAGGCCTTTCAGAAATCTCCTGGCTGCAAGACGTCCACAGAACAGAGTAAAGAACTGATAAGCCCCAACTGCTGCAAATCTACAGCCATGCCATAAGGCAAAAACTATTTTTAAGAAAAATAAAGTGGAAAAAACTCAGGCATTTCCCCGCCCTGGTGCTTATTAGTCACCTGCAAGATCTGGGTTTCACAGCTATCTCTGAACCTCATGACAGCAAAGACAGCTTTTCAGTTTCCAAATACACCTTGCTTTAGCAAAAATACTTCAGGAAGAATGTCAAGCATTAAGACATAGTTTAGGTTAGGATGGCAGGGAATGCTACTCCCGAGGACAGGCAGAGAACCCCGAATGCCCAAAATTATTCTCTTCTGCTGGCTGCCAGCCAAAGAATGGCTAACCAGGGATTCCAGCTCGGCTGCAGAGCTGTCAAACACTGCTGCAGGTGACAGGTCTGTTCCACACAAGAGATCTTTATGAAGCAAAGGTAGAAACACAATCATCTTCAAGAACAGCTTTGCATGGAAACTGCCTGTTTGCAGAACAGAAAGCACGCTATTTCTCACGTAAAATCACCTCCTCCTAAGTTCAGAAATGGTGCAACAAAGACAGCAACACGGACCCAGAAGGCCAGCCTGCAAGTACATGGTTTGCTCTGCTGCTCCCAGGCCATAACGGATGGAAAGCGCACCTTCTGCAGCTAGAAGCTGAAGGAGAAGATCACACACAAAAGGAAATACAGCAAGATAGTCTCTACA
Source organism: Pedionomus torquatus (assembly GCA_013398155.1). Lineage (NCBI taxonomy): Eukaryota > Metazoa > Chordata > Aves > Charadriiformes > Pedionomidae > Pedionomus > Pedionomus torquatus. The sequence continues at coordinate 28,063 of VZRU01005050.1, read as the reverse complement.
GGGGTCTAAACAATAGCACCAAAAGAAGACATAATACATAGAGAGACACACAAGGAACTTAAGCCAGATGTGTATGTGGAGAGACAGACAGATGCCCAGGGAAACACAGAGGAACGGGCTGGTTACAGGTCAGGTACAGTACCTAATCCACTCTGCTTCATCTCAGAGGACTGCCTGGAGTAAGTGCTGAAGAGGCGATACCCTCCTGACTTGGAAGAGGATTCAGAGAGCACCTGCAAAGACAGACAGTATAGTCAGCGTCATGCTCCGAGTTACCCTCTGTCTCAAAAGCCTTTATTCATCAAAGGTAAAGTAGGTCTCTTCCTTAAAAACCCCACATTTTTCAAGAAGCACAAAGTACACATACGCTGAGACTGTGACAGCGCACACTCCATTTTAATTTCAAGTTTGTTTTGGGTTGTGGAACAGTGGAGAGGAAGGGAGCTCCGTACTGAGCTCCTGGTCTCCCAAGAGCCTTGCTGGGATCACTGGGACGCAGGCTTCCTTCTTCAGCAGCAGGAGAGTCTGTCCCCTCTAACTCAGGACATGCCTCTTACAAAGAGCCCCCGAGTGCTGGACACAAAGATTACAGCAGGAGTGACACAGTGATGTGAGGCGGCTAACAAATACCACGAGCCCCAACTCTCTGCTCTCAATGGTCCAGAAAACAGCACAAATGCCTGTGAAACCCCTCCAAAAGGGAAGGTAGCTCTAGAGCACTGTGAAGGTGTCAGCCCCTGCTGCCTGCGAGGCCTGTGACACATAACGCCCCTGAAGGAGAGCAGTAAAATCAATCTTTGTTACTTTATCAGATCAGTGAACGGGACAGTTCCAAACCCTGACAGTTTAAGCACTGTAATAAAGCCACCGGTCAGCCCGGACCCCCGGTTTGCACAAGGTCTTAGATGGGAGACAGGAAGGAGAAACGTGGAGCTGAACCGTGAGAGGCAAAGGCTGGAGTCGGAGGGAAGGCGAGGATGTCTCTGTGGCCAGGTGGAGAGGTTCCTTGTTACACTCATGTCTCTACAGAACACATAACCCAAATACTTCTTGTGCTTCTCAAGCATTCCTAACTCGCTCCTCCTCACCAGGTCCTCTCACTGGCATTCCCCCTGTCCTTCCTCAGTAAGGAGCAGTTTGGGAGGTCTGCCTTCCAAAAAGTCCCTCTTTAACTTCTGCAGATCCTTTCTCAGAATCAACTCAAACTCTGGCACGCCAAAAAGAATGCCAGGAAAGCAAGATCAAGAAGACGACCTTCATTAGAACGACCGAGGGCAGCCACGGCAGCGTTACCTCCATGGACCCTGTCTTCCTGTTCCTGATCAGCGGAGACCTGCGCTGAAGGCTGACGGGCTCGGAGGGCTGCGGAGACCTTTGCTGTGCACGGTCTGGCTCATCCACGCCCTTCTCTTTGGAGAGGTCCTCCAGGCTGCCCTGGTCTGCTTTCTTGTCTTCATTCTGCAGCAAGGACACATTGACCCCTGCAGACGCGTGGCCTTTGCCAGCGCTGCCCTGGGCCCCCCAGCGCTCCGGGGACACAGCGCCCCTGAGCCCACCCTGACGAGCCTGGGGACTCCGGGACAGGGCTCAGAGATGGTCTGTGGCAGCGCTGGGTTGGTGACCTGACAGGCCCCTTCCAACCCAGGCAATTCTACGGCTGCGTGACTCAGGAGGAAGGTGCCCCCGGGCAGGAGGAGAAGGCCGGGGGCCATGGTGCTGCTGGAGAGGGGCTGGTGGCAGAGCCGCGCAGTGCCCAGGGCCGGCGACGGCCGATGCCTCGCAGGCAGCCAACTCACCTCCGCCGAGGCGGGTCGGAAGCCAAAGCCCGTGGGCACGTTCCTGTCCTCCTCACAGCCCTTCACGCCAGGGCTGAAATGCAGCTCCACGTGGAAGCGCTCCTCTGAAGAGGGGTCCTGTGGAGAGGGGGCAGAGGCAGTGAGCAGAGGGGCGAGGTCCCGCCGCCAGCCCGCCCCGCCATGCCAGCGCAGCACGCACCCCAAGCGCATCCTTTCGGAGGGGAAGCAGAAGCAACAGGAATCCACAAACATAATGGCTCTAGGATTGTTTCATCCAAAAGGACAGCCCTTCTTAGCACAAAGCCAAGGCACTCAGGTGGTTGTTATTTTGGGACAACGGCCACCAGAAGAGTGGAACAGAAGGGGCTGTGTGTGTATATATACATGTAGATATATACATGTAGACACATACACACACACACCCCCAACACACAGCCCCTTCCGATTCCCCTCCTGTGGCACAACCAGCACACGCTGTGGCAGGGAGAGACCGGCTCCCCCTTGGACCTTTAGGCAGGTTCTTACAAGACTGAGGTAACTGTCTCCTGCATTAACTTTTTTTTTTTATTATTTTCTTTTTTTAAGGAAGCTAGAGCTTTTACTGTATCCGACACCAGCGATGTGAAACCAGAAGTC
>VZRU01005050.1:2814-25587 GCA_013398155.1 Pedionomus torquatus | reverse complement strand
ACTTTTTTTTTTTTTTTTGACAAACAGCACCAGGAAATACGTCCCAGGTACCGCCAGAAGCCCGCACCAGCTGTGTGAATACAAGATGCCAACTCCACAGCGTCTGGAGGAGAGGGGCTGCTCCCCTCGCCCACCGTCTCCTGCAGCGCAGCACCAGGGCACCGCGCCTGTGTCCTACCGACGGCCATCGCCACCAGCTTCCACATCCAGCTGCTTTTTAAATGACCCTCTGCACTTCCTGAAGATAGCAGTGTGCATGTCCCTAACTATATGAGCAGACCTTTAAAATAGAAAAAGGTTATAGATGTGGAATTTCTGGAAAATATCCAGAAATATGTGGAAAAAACAGTCAAGTATAATTTGTTCTTTTCCCCCCCCTCTGTTCGTTCATAGTTAATATGAAGAAACAGCAAATTACGTTGTTAGGACATGCTTTAAAATAGATAGCACTGATTACTTCAGTTTGGTGTTACTGCTCAGGGTGGCACTCTGCTCACACGTACCAAGGACTGAGCCTCCCACCTAAATACAAAACTAGCAGTTGTGTTAATGATCCCTTGGTCTTTACTCCCGAGCGGAGGGAGCCCAGGTTACAGACTTCATGGCTGAACTCATCCCTCAGGACTGTGCCTTGCAGCACAGCAGCAAGGATTTCATCCTCCAGCTGCACCCCTCACCTTGTTGTTGTCCTCGTAGAGCATGATAACAATCTGGGTCATGTAGTTCAGCTCTGAGATAGCACTCAAATAGTCCATGGCTCTCTTCCACTGCTCGTCTTTGTTCTCCTGATACATACACACAAACAGTCGCATGGAGTAAGCAACAGCAGACACCTCGCAGCGTTCAGTGACACGGGTCCCAGTTTGTCTCTCCACAAGGTAACAACATTGTCAGGACACAAACCACCGTGCTCGGCTTGCAGGACCAGAGATGACCTTGCAGCGAGGGCAGGGAGCTCAGCGAGGAGCGACTGCATCCAGGGATGCTACCACAGCCCGCACACCCGGCTGCACACCCCGCACACCCCGTGCCATGCTGGCCGGAGGAAAGCACAACCCGCAGCAGGCTAACACACAGACCCTCTCGAACAGCAGCTACGGAACGGGGCATGTTAGAGAAATCCCAAAAAGAGAACAAGGGATGAACTTGTGCTGAACAAGGGACTGGGTGAGGCTGTTTTTCCCAAGGCTGAACAGAAGCCCCCGGAGCCACGCTGCACCCCCGGGCAGCCCACCCATCGCCGCTTCCACCACTGCTGGGGAGCCACGCTGCGGTGGGGCACCCCACCAGCCTGAAGGACATGGCATGACCCCCGCTGGTGCAAACGAACCCAGGTGCAGCCTAATGTCCCTCTGCTGGCAACACGGCATCCTCCGACATTCAAGTAAGGGAATAAAGTCACATCTCAGTGAGCAAGTCAGAGGTGCTTGTGTGACTGTTGCCTGCAGACCCAGTGAGCTTCCACAGACACCAGAAATGATGCCTGCTCGGGAAGCCCAAATTCTCAAAGGATTTCAGAACAATATGCTTAGAAATGGGAAGATAACTCCTTGCCAATCCCTTCAGGACCACGTTGGATTGGTTAGTCCCCTAAAAATGGATTATCTGTCCCTCTGATAGAGTGCACCTCCTATGCATTTGCAACCTCCAGTCCCTTCCTCTGTGAGCAAGCTGATTTTCTTGACTTAGAATTGACAGAAAGTCACTAAATAACAGGGTCAAGCTCTCAAAACAAAGGACTGAAGGAAGAGAGGAATTCCCTCCTCCCCACTGCCTCATGCCCCTCTCCTCCTACGCAGGTCAGCGCTCAACTCATCTGAGATCAGCAGGACGGCTCTTGGAGACAACATGCCCCTGTACGAGCAAGGCAGGCGGTGTCAGGACTGAGGAAGGACAATCCTCCTACATGCCAGGAAGGCAGGACACTGCAGCATGCAAACACAGCAGAGATGGAGCTGGCACATTGTTACTGGGGAGCTGGCCAGAGGGGAACCTACAAACATACACCTGGAAAGGGCACTGGAAGGAAGCAGAGAGGCTTACTCTGCGAGCATTGCTGGGACACTTACATCCAGGAGCCCCCCGTAGCGGAAGATGCTGAGCAGGGAGTGCACGTGGCTCTCGCTGGTGAAGTAGAGCCGTGTCCGAACATGCCGACCCGGTGACAGAACTCCTCTGGAGTACCTAAACGAAAATCAGGCCCGGGTTACTCACAGCCCCCCCGGTGAAGTGCCACCCATCACAGAGCCGCACCTCTGCACACTTAACAGAGCGAGACAACCCCACCTGGGGAACTGCCAAAGAGCAGCAGGAACAGAACAAACAGTGAGAGCGTCGGGCACAGAAGCAGGAGGTTTGTGGTCTCCTAACGGGGACGTGGTGGGGCAGAGGTGGCCTTATCAGACAACCACTTGCCCCTTGCAGAGACGGGGACAAAGGCACAATCAGCCAACCAGAACGGGTGTAAGCTCCTGTGGCACCACGCTCCTGCTCAGCAGTCTCAACGTGCCTTTCCATTCCCCTTCCAGTTCTAGAAGCACCGGCGTGCCCCTCTTTCGGCATGTGTTCAGAGCCTCCTCCCACACCAGCTCCCCCCGCTGCTCAGAGCTGCCCTCCCCACCAGCAGCAGCGTGCAGCACAATCCTTACAGGGGATGGAGCTTGTTGACAGACTCATCCTCATGGGTTCTCTGCAGGTCCAACTGGATCTTTTTAATGAGAGGAAGACAAAAGCCGATGGCAATCTCCAGCTTCTCCTCCTTATTAATCCCATATTCCTGCAGGAACAAAACAATAGACACCCTTGAGCCCTGGTTCTTTGCCACATCCTCACATGAAGAATCCTGTCCACGAGCCCTGGAGTTGAGCAAGGACAGAAAGGACAATGTCGCTCAGAGCCTTTCTCTTATTTTTTCCCCACAGATTGCAGAGGGTAGCAGAGCACACGGACTGCTCCAGGAATCCCAGTCGCTCTGGACAGGACTGTCTGTGTTTTTCACCAGCTGAGAGGCACAAGAACCACCAAGGAACCTGCTCTCCTGACACGCTGACCTGCATAAGCATTAAGGCAACGACCACCGTTTGCAAAGATAAAACTTGAAGAACTATGCTGGAAATAACCAAACTGCACCTCAGCAGGGACACTGTGAGGAAGCTCACAAGACGATTTCTGTTCTGGACGTGCAGTTGGACCTTGCTGGTAGAAGCTCACCCTGTGCTAATTAAGCATTTTTGCCAGAAGCAGGACAGGCCTGTGGTGAACACAGAGATCCACTGCATGTAGCCCTCCTATCCCCTCCCGTCTTCACGAGCATAAGCTTTGTGAGGAGCAAGCCAACTCTGAACTGAACAAGTTCTAGTTTGACAAGAATAACAAGTTTGCCAAAAGAAGCCTTCACTTCACACAGAAGTCTCTCTTCCCCGGTGCAGTCTCGCGTGTGCAGAAGGGGATGCTGCCATCGCCCACACGCAGCCCGACGCTGTGCTGCAACTCACCACGAGGGACACGGAGAAGCTGCAGCCTCAGCTCTCTGTTACTCTGAGCCTGTCAGAATCCTCGCCAGGAGCAAGCCCTGCCACACCGTAAGTCAGAGATGGTTTTGGCCTTATACAAACACTAAGAGACGTATCGGAGAAACACCTGTAACACTCTGCCTCAAGAGTTAACGTGCAGAACGGAGAGAAAGCAGACAGGGAAAGGGTCAGGAACTGACACCGCAGGCACCGGCAGGCAGGTGGGACAGGCTCTACCTGGGGTATGATCACATCTGCCAGGGCTTTGGAGAGTTTGAAGAGCTCGGCTGTGCCTTCCAGCTTCAGCGCACAGTTGTGCTGAACATCGTACTTGATGCAGTCGTAGATATCGGGGATCTTGCTGATGTCGTAGCGCCCGTTCTTCATGCGGAAATCTCGCTCCAGCTTACTCCAGCGCTGCAGCATCAGCTCCAAAGTCTCGCTGTGGTACAGCTGCAGGTCTGAACAGCAGAGAGCACCCGACCACGGTCACCTCCTGACTGCTTCTGCCCACGCTTCAACCGCCCGTGGTGACTGGCTGCTCCCAGCACAGGCGGGCTCCGCCTGTCGTCACCCACCGGAATCCGGACTGGGAAAGCCAGGGGACCCGTTACGTGCAGTGTTAACCTGCAGCAATAAGCTGCTCCTGAAACACTTGAGAAAAGTGAAACTCTTTGCTTATGTCCGCCGTAAATCACGTGAAGTGTCCCACAGACATCTTTTTAAAACCCCTGCACTGTTATTAGGGAAGTTCTTACAGATAAGCAAATTGTGACTGAAAAATTTGCTGTTTATGGCCTCCGGGTCCCCTCCAGGAAACACCTGACCAAATCAGGCACAGCTCCCCAGGCTACCCTGCTGCTGCCTACAGCCCTACACACAAGGAGCACTTACAATTCCCTTTACAATTCCCTTTCCACTACAGCTCTCACGAACAGTAGTCCAAAGCAGAACAGGAGCTTTCTACATCAATAGTACACACAGAATTTCCCTTTACAATTTCTTTGCTACAAACATAAACCATAGTGGTGTTTGAGAGCTCTGAAGATGTAACGATAAACAAATCTGCTCCAGACCCTTTCCAGTTCCAAAACTCACCTGCAGATTTTGGGTCTTCCAGACGTTTTTTAATCTGGGAGGTGAGATTCTCAATCAGGGAAAAGACCTGGTTACAGACCTCCACGGGGTTCTGGATAAACGTCATGGAGTTGAGCAGAGAAGCACTGCCTGTAGGTGCTAGCTGAGAGGAGATACCAGCAGAGACCAGTTAGTACCTTTACAAACTGGGAAAACAAAACATCTGCCTCTTGCAGCTCTACCACTCTCCGAGTAGGTACCAAAGCTGTGCTCCCAGCGAGGTGCCTGTCCCTAGGGCAGCCAGGTGTGCTTTACAAACGTCCTCAGGACAAACAACCACTCCCGTCAGATCAGACCTCCCTCCACCTACAACATCCACTTGTCTCACTTCACTCCCGTGCTCAGCAGAAGGGCTTCACAGAAGTTCTGAGCAGCTCTTTGAGCTGGTAAGTATCTTCCTTAATGGTAATGGAATTCGAGTCCAGTAATCAGATCTCAGAATCTGGGAAAAATGGTGTTCTGGGGACTTGTTGGAGAAGCAGCTATAGCGCTTTTACTGCTGGATGCAGCCCGTGCCCTCTGCTCTGCAATTATCAGACACTGATAGGACCACAAAAGGGTTTGCATCCAAAAGATCTGCTCACATGAGCACAAAGCACAGGCCTAGAACACAGCAAGGTGTACTCCTGCTCCAAGGCAACTGGGATCATTCTGGGCACTGTGCAGTAAACCACCAGGACTCTTCTTCTAGCACCCAATGAGAATAAAATGCACTGGGACTTCTAAAGGGTACCATGGTGATTCTTGAAGATTCTTGAATCCTCAGCAACACTGAGGATTTCCACTTGGAGAAGGGCAGGGACTATTACTCTCAAAAAAACCCTTCCCTTTCCCTTCTCGAATTCTGTTTATATCCTGCAGTTTTGATCAGAGCTGATCTCAGACTAACCAAGCACTGTTCACCCAGCAGCAGGCTTGTCACAGCTCTTCATGTCACACTGTTCTGCTCCCAGAGGAAGCGATGAAGCTGCCCAGGAGCTTTACCTTCTCATAATCCTCTTCGCAGAACTCGGCATCCTTCTGCATGATTTCGTGGAGCCGTGCCTTCACCCTGTGCTGACAGCTGCTCAGGGAATCGCTGTCACTGTCCAGGAGACCGTTCATGTTGGCACTTTTCACCATTTGCACCAGGATGGGGGTCAGCTCTCCTTCCAGGGCCAGCAGACCCTGGAGCAGCACAGAAGAAGACTTCAGTTATGTGCAACCCAACCAACAAACATTTCTGGTAGTTTCATGGCCAGATTTTTCAGCCCCCTTGAGTGAACTCAGCTAAGCAGCCAACAGTTAAAGCCATCTCAGGATTCCCCTTGGCTCAAGTTTTAACTGCAGATTAACCTGTTTTCTCCTTAATCCCCATCCCACACTGTACCAAAGACATTCTATTCCCCTTTTAAACAGAATCATAGACTGGGTAGAGTTGGAAGGGACCTTAAAGATTATTGAGTTCCAACCCCCCTGCCCTGGGCAGGGACACCTCCCACCACCCCAGGTTGCTCCAAGCCCCATCCAGCCTGGCCTTGAACCCCTCCAGGGATGGGGCAGCCACAGCTGCTCTGGGCAACCTGGGCCAGGGTCTCACACCATCACAGCAAAGAATTTCTTTCTGGTATCTAATCTAAATCTCCTCTCTTTCAGTTTAAAACTATTACCGCTTGTCCTGTCCCTCCACTCCCTGACAAAGAATCCATCTCTCCTGGAGCTCCCTTCAGATCCTGGAAGGCTGCTCCAAGGTCTCCCCGGAGCCTTCTCTTCTCCAGGCTGAACAGCCCCAGCTCCCTCAGCCTGTCCTCACAGCAGAGGGGCTCCAGCCCTCGGATCATTTTTGCGGCCCTCTGCCGAGCCGTCACCCAAGGAACTCTGGTTCCGCAGGCAGTTAGTGCTCAGCAACAGCTTTGGTGTTCTCCTACACTGAACAGCAGCAACACTCCGTAATAACTCCTTCTCCAGGCAGAGCCCTGCCCTGGATGGGACACTAAAGGTAACCCAGGTGCAGCTACACTGGGCTTCCCTCTCTGTTGGGCAGATTGTGGTGGACTGTGCTGACCTGCCGCCCTGCGCACTGGCTGCTGGCACAGCCCACCACCTCCAGCGAGGAGCTCCTACAGCAGTTCCTTTCTCACCAGAGGTTTTCCTTTAGAAGTGGCACATTTTAAGACTAATGCAGCAGAACTAACAGGTGCCCAAAAGAGAGGAAGGACCTTTGCAAAAGCCGCTGCTGTCATCTGAACCCGTCCCTCGTCCGAGGCGTAGATCTTGAGGTCGTGACGGTAGGTGCTGTGCAGCCTGAGCAAGCCGCACCCAGGGAAACCAGCGTAATCCCCTGAAACCGAGAGCAGACTCAACATTAATACTCTAAAGCTGTTAAACTGCAGCTAAACACACTGCTTTAGACAACGAACTCTGTTGTGGTAACAAAGTTATGTAGAGAGTTAATCACTCCCACAGCACACATTTAGGCTGCTCCAAAATAGATAGTTCCAGCCACACGTGGCCACTGTAAACCTGACTCGGGCTTTCCTTAACTCCAAAAAGTTCATTCTGAGGAGCGAGCATTCACCAGTCAAGTCTGATGCTGCCCAAATTCTGCAGCAATCCTCCCTGAACGTCCGTAATTGTCCTGCCAGTCTGAACACCCCTGTGCAGAATAAGGATGGACAAACTGACAGCCTCCTCTCCCCGTTCTCTGCACCAGAGCAGGCCCCGCTGCCGTCAGAGCCGTTCCCCAGGGAGGCTCCTGCCGTCCAAAGTGCATCCTGGAGAGCTACAATTACCCCGTGGCCCAACAGGCTGGTTTATTTCTGGTGGCTGAGTCAGCCACAGCAGCCAGATCAGTAACGGGAGAACGGAACCCATGCGGCTCTTGGGCCTGACCCAACACACGCGGTGGGGACTGACTGGCTGCTGCCCGGAATCCTGCCATGGTTCCACAGTCCCCAGTCACACCGCAGGAGAAGACAGGAAAACTGCTCCCAGCTCAGAGAAATACCCTCCTAGAGAAGAACAGACAGGGCACAGTCAGCTGTGTATCTGCAAAGCTGCCATGAGCCAGCTGCACCCAGGGACACGGCATCTCACAGCACAGTAACATCTCTCCCTCTCCACAAGCGACCACGCGAAGCAGAATCACAGAGTCATCTAGGCTGGGAAGGACCTTTAAGATCACCTAGTCCAACCAACAACTTGACTCTAATAAAAACCATCACCAAATCATGTTTCTAAGGGCTATGCCTACCCATCTTGTAAATACCTCCAGGGATGGTGCCTCAACCACTTCACCTCCAACACCATGACCAAAGCCACCTTGGACACGCTCAGACCAAGCTCTACTGTGCTCAAGAGGGCAAGGTACAGAGCAGGCAGCCCAGGGCCGGCACAGCCCACTCGCAGGCTCAGTGATGAGGATGCTACCAGAGAGCTTCAGAAGCCCCTCTGGACTCAACACAGGGCACCCCCTGCTTCTCAACAATCCGGATACTTCACTGCAGAATGACTTCCCTTTGGGCGTCCACGCTGACCACTCCCCACCACCTTCCTGTCCTTCACGTGCCCAGGAATGGTTTCCAGGATCAGCTGCTTCCTCACCTTCCCAGGGACCGTGGTGAGGTTGACCAGCCTCCCATTCCCTGGATCCTCCTCCTTGTTGTTTTTGAAGCAGTCAGTGGCACCTCCTCTCCTGCAGATCTCGGGCACCTCCCCCAGGCCCCACAACCTCCCAGCGATACTTCGGGGTGGCCTCGCAGTGACATCTGCCACCTCCCCCAGCACCTGGGGGGCATCCCATCAGCGCCCGGCTCACTTAAGTATCCCCTGACCCCATCCTCTTCCACCAAGAGTAACTCTCCCTTATTCCAGAAGGAAATCTTCTCCAATTCACTTTAGATTAGCTTAATTAAATTGAAACTTAATTAATAAGATTGCATTAATTACACATACAAATCAAAGACAAGCAACGTTCAGCGCTGCTCACCAGATCAATACAGGGGCAGTTGTTAGATCTGACACCTTACTGGGATGTAAAGGCAATCTCAGTCTTTTTTCCCCTTCAGGCACTGACACCAACCTGAGCCTGCACCGAAGCCTCTCAGAGCCACAGAATTGTGGCAGAGAAAATAAGGAGAAATCACCTTCCCATTCCACTGTCTCAAGGCAGAGTTATCTGTGCTGCGAGACAGACTTCCTCTGTTCTCCACATCTGACCCGAATTCCTCGTTACTCATACATAAATTCTGAATGGCATTTGCTGCACCAGAACGGATCTTACGAGAAGGGCTTCTCTTTCCTGAACACTGGCACGTCACTTGAAATAACCTGTTGTGCTCCAGGACGTGCCGAAGTTTAGACGCTGCAGCAGCCACCCCTAGGCAGCTCGGGGAACTTTGGGTGCAAAACCCACCTGAACTATTTATCTTTTCCAGGTCAACTCAAGAGAACAAACCCAGCGATGGCCCGAGTCCCACAGGCTGTGCGCAGACGGCAGGAATCGCCCCCCACGCTGGGCTGTGCAGCCTGGCAGGGCCACAGGACAGGGGCCGTACCGGGACGGCACTCACCTTGCCCACCGGGGTACATGCAGCGAAAGGCTCGCCCCAGCTCTTCTGCCTGGACCCTTCCTGCCGGAGTCAGCTCTCCTCCCCACTTAAGCACCAGGAGAAGCGATGGGGAAGATTCTCGGCGAGCTTCTAGGAGACAGAGAGGTATTCACTACATCAGATCCCAAAGCTGAGCTTGTGGGCGAGAGGAGGGGAGGAAGAGGAGGTTTCATCATCACCTCGCAGAGCGCTCTCAGCTTAAGCCTGACCCCAGATCCCCAGGACCCAAACCAGCAAGTACAAAATTAAAAGTCATCACTTTTTGAAGGCTGACATTAATGCAGTTGGAAGCACAAGCCCTGGGCACCCCCCGGGGCAGGCTGGCACACTGCAGCACGCGTGGCTCCCACCCTCCCCATGCTGTGAGCAAAGGGAAGATACAGGTTGCTCATTTTGCTTGTGCCTCCAGAGGCCTCCCGGCGGGACAGCTGCAGGCACTCCACACCAGCCTGGAGGAGCACCCCAGCAACAGCGAGTTCCTTTACCTTCATCTTCACTTGCAGCTTTTGGATGTCCATGAGGCAGGTAGGTCAACTGAACCTTACGGTTAATGCCAGAAAAATGCCCATACCTGTCACAAAGAGAGGCGGGCAGGGGTGTAAATTTAAGCAAATCAGCTCCACTCAGCCCTTGCCCAGAGCTCCCCGGGCAACACACAGCAAAAGCACAGCACAGGCAAGAGACTTTCTGCTGCAAAACCAACAGCCACAGAAAATCAACACCTTCTGCCACCTCCCTGTGACCTGGCACACACCACCGGATAAAGCCGAAGAACCCCCCAAATGAAATTCAAAGATCGACTGGCTTGCCTGCTTTTCAGCTGACAGCACCCTGCACTCTCATATCCCACGAGGCTTTAATCAGCCTTACTTAATTTCTGTCTACATCTTTAACAAGTGAATTAATGAGATCACAGAAAAACTATCTGCCAGCTGCTCTGAGGATAACCACATCCTAATGAGCAGAAACAGCATTGGAAGGAATTGTAGCAAAACCCCAGACAGCTTGAACAGACACTGCCCGTGTCTGCTACAGCAAGCTTCGGTTCTGAGAAACCCTGCTGAGGTCTCTACGATGCCAACACCACCAGATGGTCTTTTATGTCAGCTGAACAAAACCTAAGAGGACACAAACATCTTCTCAGGTTTTCCCAGCTCCTCTTTGTTAAACTTTTGGCACCAGGACAGCCTTACTGCCAGCAGCACAGCTCATTTCTACATCACATGCTGACCCAGGACTGATGAACTTGCAGTGCCCCAAGACGTGGACCCTTACATCTCCAAGACGCTCTTCAGCTGCTCCAGTTTGGATTTCCTCTCCTCAATCTCGCAGTCGCTGTGGGTTCCCAGCTCCACCACGAGCTGCCGTGCAATGTCCAGCACTTCCTGTTGGAGGGCAGACAGGCTCCAGCACCCAGCAATTCTGCTCACTCACCACTCCACTCCTGCAAGGCCTCCAGGTGGCTTCACCCAGCACCACATTCACATGGACACTCCTCAGAAAAGCATCATCTCATAAGACACAGCTCCAGCAGGACAAACTTTCAGCATGCAGGTTGCTTCATCCCGACCCTGAGCTCCAGCCCCGTTCAGAACCAAGCAGGTGCCTCCAGCTGCCCCACTCCTCAGCCTGGACCCATCTCCCACCAGCGGCCACCACCACAGATGGGCAAATGGCATCAGGTCACCCCTATCCTACAGCCTTCGCACCAGGCAGGAACAGCTTCCCTTCTGTCCCCATGCCATCACCCAGCTGAGCGTGCACAGTGTGGGGAATGAGAAAGGGAGAGTTTGTGGCACAGACTGTTGTCCTTTTGAGGGTTTCCACTCTTCCAAAGAATTGCCTTGTGCTGGGATCCACATTACCTGCCTGTCCCACAGAGTAGCCCCAGAGAGGACTCCCCTCACCTGCAGCTGCTCCGGTTTCTTCAGCTTCAACTTCCCTGTCTTGTAGCCATCATATTTCTCAAATAATTCAAAGAACCTGAGCAGAAAACAAAGAACCTTGATCAACTTTCTGCTGTTTCAGTGCTACAAGGCCTGTCATCCCTACAAATGCATTCTCCTGCTGTTCTTCAGGGAGAACCAGCAGGCCCACTGGCTCCTTCCTGGGCTCCTCAAATTCTGAAAACAAATGTTTCCAGCCGCAGGCACGACAAGAAAGCAATCACTAGCTTCCCATGCAGTGGGGCACCTCCCTTTGCAGCACCAGCAGACTTTCACCCAGAAGGTGCCAGGATCCTTATGGGGAAAGGGAGCTCCCTCAGACGGGCAGAAAGCATTTGCTTGAACGGAGCCAGGAAAAAGCTCTGCCTCCCAGGCACTCAGCCCTTCTGCTCCTCCTCTCCATTCAGAAAACCCTCCCTTCCCAGCGGGGCAGCCCCTTCTGGCCTTGCCTCTTACCGGGGATGCTTAACCTCCATCTTCATCTTCTGCTTTGGGGTGCGATCTCCGTGCCGGATGACCGCAATAACACAACGAAGCTCCATCCTGGGGAAACACAAGATACACCTGACAAACGCACACCTACGCTCCAGGATTGCCACCAGAAAGCACCTTCCCAGAGATTCAGTTCCTTCCTTTTGTGTGCTGAGGATCAAAGGAAGTCTTGCCCTTGGTCTTTTAGCCTTATGCGGTGGAAAATTAGTAAAGCTGGTAATATCAAATGAGCGTCTGCAAACGTACAGGCAACGGGAATACTTCAGCTAACGGCTCTCCAGCTGTTTCACTGGCAGCTCAGCACACGTTTTCTCCGAGTAGCAGCCAGCTACAGCAATGCCCTGACCCCCCTGTGCCGATCCAGAGTCTGGGCCTTCTGAAAGGCAGTTTCTGTCACTGCTTCAATGTCTGCAGACATCAAACTGATTTACCATCTCTCATCCCTTTTGTGTCTACGGCCAAGCCTTTCCACGGGCGTTGCAGCCAACACAGCAGCTGGAGAAGGCCACGCTGCCGGGTGACATCCCTCCCGTGGACAGGGTTTACGCCTTGTCCCTCACGCAGCCACCACCAACACTCCCTTGAGAAGACGGCAGGTACTCACATGGTGCCTGAAGTTGTGGGGACAATGGGAATGTCTTCTGCCTCTGTTGGGATGGACCACGGAATATGAAACTGGGGTGCCAATTCCCGCATGATTATATTTCTGGAAGAAATTCAAATACAAAGCTCACAAGAAATTCTATTCCCTTGGTTCTCCGCCTCCTTCTTGCTGGTCCGGCTGCAACACTTGAAGAGAGCCCCAGAAATTCTTCTCACCTTCCTCACAGAGACACCTATCACACCATGGGCTAATTAGGGCATCCCAAAGGGACAGCAATCTCCCTCGCATCACCCATACTGCAGCTGGACTTTGCATCCAGTGCAGTCCCATAAGACACATCTCACTGTAGACAGAGACAGCTAATGCCAACACAGGCAGGAACTCCCAGGGCTGAAAATAATTAAGACATTCCTCCCAGAGCAAGCTTTTACCTGCTGAACAAACGTCCCCATAGGAACCCCCTGCAGACTCCTCCGACACACTGACCAGGACTCCACATCTATTTTACTTCACTGTGAGCTCCCTCACCCACTGCCAAAGCTTGTGCTTTACATACCCAAGGATTTTGGCACAGTCATCGTAATACTTCATAGAGTTCTTCACAAAACTGAAGCCGTTCACATCACAAACGAAAGAGTGGCCGTTTGCCCGCAGGAGGTCGAACCCGCACACGGTTTGCTGCAGGAGGAAGCAGAGAACACGGGACCTGGGTGTGCTGCGAGGGGACGGGGGCTGCCCAGCCAAAACCCCAGCAGCGTATGCTGCCCACCTCCCCTCCATCCTCCTCTCCATGCCTACCTCGGGAGCCTTGAAGTGTGAAACCACAGCCACTAGCCAGCAGTAACCGTCCCTCTAAAGGGACCTTGACACCCTCACCACTGCACCAAAGGCACAACGCACAAGTCCCCGCATTAAGCTGTCAGGGGCGCCCCTCTACCCCCCGGAGCTCTAAAGGCTTAGGACAGAGCAGCTCATGGCTCTCCTGCTCTTTCTTGCCTCCAAATCAACTGTTTTGAACCAGACTGACAAGTACAAACAAAAAGCAAAGCCACGCATCACTACGTGGAAGAGGCTACAGGGTGGGACAAGCCCACAGCTGGATCGGGCACAGCTGCACAGGCTGCAGACTGCAGAAAACCAGTGGCCAAGAGTCACAGAACCATACCCAGACTCCCACACTGATCTACTGCCCTGTAAAATATAGAACATAAATGTGCTCTGAAGCCAATTCAAAAATAGAACCAAAAAAAACCCACCATAACAGAAGACCAGGAGCAGCAGGAGCAGCTGCACGCAGCCAGCAGAGAGGACAACTGGCATCAGCCATGGAAGGCTGCGACGCCAGAGACACATGGGGGTGACAGAGCTGAAGCTTTAACGCTGACTGAAGTCTGAATCAGACATTCCTGGAGTATCCTGCTTGCACTGGAGAGAAGATACAGACCTTAAAGGCTACACAGACTTTCCGGGCGACTAGTTTCTCCATGGCGGTCAGCATGACGGGGTAACGGATCTCCTTCCCTTCACTGTCCCGTTCCACCTTCCCATCCAAAGCAGGGGATTTGCGAGCCTCTGCGTGGGCATAGTCGGGCCCAACAGTGTACACCTGGGAGGAGAAACAGTTACACTGGACAAAAGCTCCTGGACCAGCTGCAGCTTCCAGAGGGCACATGCGGTGCAGACACGGATTGTCTCACACATTCCTCCTGTTTGACCTACAGAGCACCCGCTCCCCGCTTTGGCATCCGAGCGGCACCATCCGCACCTCCCAGCTTCAAGGGACACTCCAGAGTCTCAGCGGGACAGGACTGCCCAACCATCGGCTACCCAGGCCCGGAGGAGGGGGCTGTCCCAGGCTTTTCCTTACCTTTACATCAGTGCCATCCGTAGGCATGAACTCCTCATAGATGTAGGAGCCCGTCTTCCTCACACTGCTCTCTGGGGAATACACGCTGCTCCGGCTGCCAATCTGAAAGCACAGAATAGAGACCTCAGGGAAGAGCACAGGGCTGCCCTTCTGAGACAGAAAAGCAAAAAGCCCAAGTTCCATCCTGTATGTAGTGAATGAGCAGAACAGCTCTCGGGACCAGGCTACTGCACACACTCAGCTGTGGAGCACAACAGAGACTCCAAAGGACAGACAGTAGGTACGTGCTTTTCCAGGCTTTGAAGAGGAGAAATGTTACTACAGACCATTAGGTTGACTCCGATCACTACAAGGACATGGAACAAACAACAGTGGATCAAGACCCAGAAAGTAAGGAGCCTGGCAACGAAAATAAGTGATGACAGGCGATCATCAGCCCCATTTAACTTCCTTCTAGGACAGCTGACTGATCTCATGGGCAGGGGATGATGTTGTTTTCATTTTTAGTAAGGCTTTGGATACAACCACAAGTGACACGTCTGTACATCAGCTAAGGAAACAATTTTCAGGCTATTAATGGCAAATACGTAACTGATAGGAAAAAAGATACATCACAGCTATTAAGTGTTGCTGGTAAAGTAAAGGAAGTAAGTAAGGGAAGATTCCCTGTGGAATCTAGGAGTAAAGGCTGCATTTATCATACTGCAAGCTACACTAAGCTGAGAAGGGCAACAATGATATTAGAGGACACAAACATAGGGGTTTTTTTAAAAAGAAATAATTTTGATAAACTGAGGAAGCAATCTGGAAAAAACAGCACGAAATTCAATAAGGGTTACAGCTCTCCACGGCAGCTGGACAGGACCCAGGTCAAGAGAGGATGGGGAAGGCGGTGTCAGCACTACCACTAAAATATGCCCTTCTGCAGTTCCCAGGTATGGGCTAGATTTCCCCAACATAAAAGCTTCCTTTCCCTTTCAGCTGCCCCAGCGCTCCCTCCTGAAGCCACGGAGCTTGCAGAGCCTCAGATGTGTTGGTTCCACACCAGCAGCGGCGTCTCCATCCTCACCTTGCGGAAGAGCCGCTGGCTGCCCCCCCCTGCGGACGTCGGGTAGTAAATATACACGTTGTGGTCTTCAGCACTGACCGGCTTCTCCACAAATGGCTTGGGGAAAACAGCTCCATTTACCTCCACGTGGTCCTCTCCTTCCACCAAGTTGCACTCTGAGGACAAAGCGTGGCAGCAGCGTGTTAGGACAGGGAGGGACCGCCCTAGCGCAGAGCCCTGCGGCCCCGGCCACTTGGGCACCTTCGTCCCCCAAAACAACAAACTTGTGAATCAGACTTCAAGCTGATTATCTGTTCTCTGCAGAGTATCTCCAACAGCACAGTGTCTGCAAATGGCTTTCAGTAAAGCCTGGGCACTGACCTTCGGGTCTGTCGGGGTCTCGATTGAGCACAGCATAGCGGGGCAAGTCTATTCCTTCTTCTTGCAGGATCCGATACACTTCACGCCTGTGGAGGGCAGAAACAGTGTCAGAAGAATCTAGAAGGTCCTCAGTACGTGCCAAGGGAAGGGCTTCACTCCCACTTATGAAGAACAAAGTCAAATGAACGCAGAACAGCCTCTGGACAGAACACAAATACGTCTCAGCACATGCTCTCCAGAGGAGACCCACGGGCTATGGGGCATGCCTCGGTCCTGCTCCATGGCAGGTGTCCCAGAGTGAACCTCTACCTGGCCTAAACAGGGACACCCATTTCCTCTCATGGTCCTCAGCAGCACACCCAGCACCCACATCTGCCCTCCCATGGGTGCTCCTCACACTAAGCTGCCCAAGGCCCAGGCCAGGAGATGCAGCAGAGCCTCTTTTCATCCAACACTGAAGGAAAAACTGCAACTCTTTCACTAGAGTTAGACCTCAGGGTGCCTGTCAGCACCCCCAGGAACACCACCCCCAACCCAAAGACACGGCAGGAGGCTGGGGGCTGGTGTGAGCCCTACCCCTACGCACCCGTGGCAGCACGGAACTGCTGCTGCCTTCACCAAGAGCACACTAAGAAGCCTCCTGAAGTGTCCTCAGAATGTGACCAGTTTTTGCCCCAGAACCCCATCCCACTGCTTGGGTCTCCTACTCAGAGACCAGTCTTTTGTCTTCATCGGGGCAGTCTGTCTCTGAGACCTCTTCCACTTCCTGCTTCATCCAGCCATCCCAGAGACATTTGCACCAGACAATGACACATGCCAAGTCTCAATGGTTTTCCCCCCAAACCTATTTCCCTCCATGTTTTGGAGAAATGACCCCCAAGGGCTGCTAAGGTCCCCTTCCTCCCCACCTCACTCCTTTGCTTGTGGCCAGGAAGACAGTTTGCAGAGCATGCTGAGAAGAGGGATCGGAGAAAGGAAGACCTGAAGGGCATCAGTGGGTCACAGGCACCTACCTGTCCTGGATGTAATACTGCATATCAAGGTCGTTAATCAGAAATGGCTTGCACAGCTTGGCGTAAGCAACCGCTTTATCCAGGGGGAATCCTGAAATACGGGAGGGAGGGGGCTGAAGAACGAGCGGGAGCTCCTTTGCCCAGAGCTCGTCAGCTAAGCCCCCTGCCCCCGACTCTTTACCTTTGGAGTGGAACGATATCAGGCAGTCGCAGGAGGGCCAGTTCTCCACCGGTTCGTTCAGAATAACATCTTCCCCCATAATCACCACCGTGATATACTCGAACTTGCACAGACGCTCCAGAATCTGTGTCATGGGCTTTGACTTGGACTTTTTGGTCATGGCACAGATTCCGACCACGATCTGCCGCTCAGGTGGCTACGGGAAGACAGACAAGCATTTCGCACAGGGTCAGCAGCTTTACTGAATTTAAACTGTAACAGTACAGAAAGGCAGCAAGGCAGAACAAACAAGCGGTTTTCTTCCAAACTTATGCACTCACAGCCCCTGCCAAAGTCCAATCCACACACACTGCCAGCTGCCACCAGAGTCCCCTGGGGACATCATCAAGGAGCAGCCCAAAACACCCCCCTCTTTGCCAGGCACTCTGTCCCTCCTCCTCCTCCTGGTCAGAAACAGGCATCGGGCACCTGAGCAAGCAGCAGGGACCAGGATCCCACATCACGTTCTCTGGCTCACAACTCACCCAGACCGTGGGTGGACTCAGGTAGGCTCAGAGAAGAGCCACAAATGTTTCATAGCAAAAAACCCCAGGAGCCCAGCCTGTTTGTCTTCTCTGAGAGAAAATGAAGGGGAGATAACCACAGCAAGTAGCTACGAGCAGAAGTGAACCAAGTGCTCTTCTATTTATCTGGCAAAGTTACACCAAGGTCCGTTGAGATGTAGCTGAGTAAGTCAAAAGAGAAGGTGTGTATTTAAACAGCACTGGTACCCCTAAGGGAGGACAGGATACAGTCAGTGGTGGACTGTCCTTCACCATCCACAAACCCCAGGCTGCACGTTTTTCCCTGACTAATTCTGGCCCACGCAAGGCTAAAGGCAGCGCGATCCCCTGACGCGACACACGCAGCACAAACAACCGTGGCTGCAAACCGTAACTTCCACTGAGACTGCAGAAGTTACCACACTGACTGGCGAAGCCAAGGCTCCACAGCAGAAACAACATCTGGGAAGTGAAAGGGCTTCCAAACCCTTCACCACACCTGGGAAACAGCTCTTGAGCCCCAAGGTAGACAACACCGCGTGGGTTTGAAGGGAGCTCCCAAGACAACAACTTGCCGTGGAGCCTCGGGGCAGGAGCAGTGGCACCACCAGTGGGCTGGCGCTTTGTCCCACCAACCCACGCAGCCAGCAGGAACAGCCCCGCAGCACCCAGCCCCACGGGCAGAACAGCAAACTGACGCTCAATGGCACACCAAAGGGAGACCAAGAGCAGCCAGGAGCTGGAGATCATGCTCCTTTCTGCATCCCGTTCCTGGAGGCTACAGAAAAGAGTAAACGCTTCCTCTCTGCAGACAAACATTTGCCCTTTTCACAATTCCCAGAGATTTCTTCAAAAGTATCCCTGGTGAAACAGGAGGGCTCACAGGAGCATCAGGGTTAAGTCGCTACGATGAAGAAATCTGCTACTGCACTGAAAAAGGTTGGAATTCACTGCAGGGCGAGGCGCCGAGCACGGCTGCACGACCACACAACACACGTCCTGCCGGGGGACGGGCCCCTTCCCCGCGGCTGTGGCACATACGTCCCCCCAGCAGCAACCACGCAGCCCCTGGCAGACACCCAGGAATTCTGCACAGATGCTCCAACCCGAACACCGCGGCCTCCTTACCGACTCCTCCTCTTCATCGTCTTCAAAGAAATCGGTTTCGTCGGTCTTCATGTTTGATCCCAGGAAGTCTGTCTCATCATCCCTGGAACCAACAACAAACCTGGGGGCAGAGCTTTCTCCCTCACTGGGCGTCGTCAGGGACGACATGGCAGCTCCGGTGGGCGACCATCCCGCTCTGGAATCACAGCGTGCAGAAAGGGACAGAGAAGGTCAGGTGAGGGGGGAGCCGGGGCGGGCAGGGACGGGTCTGGCACCAGGGAGCCCAGGGACAAAGGGAGAGAGCAGGATGAGACCCTCGGGGCGAGGGAGGATGCGGGACCATTTTATACACAGTGCAATTAGCTCCTTCGCAGCGAGTGGGAGAGGGACAGCGAGTGGGAGAGGGACAGCGAGTGGGAGAGGGACAGCGTCACCCCAGTGCCCAAGTCATGTAACCCTTACAGTGCTGCATGCTCCCAGCGGCCTAAAGCATGGAGGGGGACGGCGGGGGCTCTCGCAGGCTCATGCGCCCAAAGACATCAACTGGGACTCCAGGAGTCAGGATGAAGCTTAAGACAGTGACGGTGACTTTCCACTCGCCAATTTTCATCCTTTCAGCTCAGGAAGACCTAGAGGAACAGAGAGACCAGCGTGAGAGGTGCAGGAGTTTGTGGGAAGAGGCAGATGGAAGAGGTGGCTGGGAAAGAGGACACGGACGAAGCATCAGGAACTGTTTGGGCTGCAGGAGATCAGGGATTCTGGGTCTGCAAGCTCTGGTTCAC
This sequence comes from Pedionomus torquatus, assembly GCA_013398155.1. Taxonomy (NCBI): domain Eukaryota; kingdom Metazoa; phylum Chordata; class Aves; order Charadriiformes; family Pedionomidae; genus Pedionomus; species Pedionomus torquatus. The sequence goes on along the minus strand of VZRU01005050.1, from coordinate 6,386 downwards.
TCTGTGACCATAGAGGCAGCTTTTCGGGACACAAGCTGCGCTTTATAAATGCCAGGGAAGGAGCGTGCCCGGCCGTGTCACCTGCCACAGCAGCACTGCCCACCGCAGAACGAACAGTGCCGGAGCCCACAGAACACACGACCTGAGCCACCAAGGGCACAGCTGTTCACCATGGCCGTGGCTGCACACCCATAAACGTCAGGCGCCTGCCCTTTCCCATGTTTTCCCCAACCATCATGTGGTGAAAAGCAGCCCTCCTGTGCAAGGAAGTGCAACCTGGAGAGGAGGACACTGAACACCTCTTAGTGCTCCCTAAACATGGACACGAGACACTCTCCGCTGCTGCTTCTCACGCTTCACGTGATTCCCAGCACTCCCCAGACTAGTTACTGTAGTTCCTCCTCTTCTGAGCCCGGTTTCCCTTACAGCCAGCACACCCTTCCCTCTCAGCTCCCGTGCCGGGGTGGCACACGCTGGGCTGCTGCCAGTGCCACCCCAGGGTGACGAGACCCCTCCAGCAGGGACCGGGAGGCTGCCTGCGCCCCCTCGGGCAGGGCGGCAAGGGGCAAGAGAAACACACACACAGAGCAACCCAGCTGCTTGCGAACGCCCCGCAGAAATGAGGGTAAAACTACAGCATTCCTCCAGGGGGAAGGGCCATCCGCACCCCCAGGACAACGGATGTGAGAGGGAAGTGCCTGGAAGCAGCCCAGCGGAGGGTCCCGAGGCGGCGCTGCTAGGCACTGATCGGGCAGCAAGCCGTGGGCAACCATGCCGATCTGCCAGGGGAGCCCACAGCAACGCGACAGAGCCCAGGGGGGTGGCAGAGCCAGCCCCGACCCTGCACCTTCCACCCAGGAGGGTCTCTGCTGCCCGACCCCAGCCCGGCCGGTCCTCGCCTGCACCTCGAGCCCTGGCACCACACAAACCCCGCGGCACAGGGCACTCCCGGGCAGGACAGTGTCCGAGCAGCAACTCACCATCCGAGCTCGCTGCTGGTGGAGAACAGCGCTGGCAGAGCGGGCTACGCAGGCGTTTTACTGTCCCCACTGGAGGACAAGAGCAGGACTCCCAACTCGCTCAGGAACCGTTCCCACTCCCATGCCCTGCTGCCTCAGCACGCCAGCGCAGAACCAGACCTCAGCAAGTACGCTATCGCCTTGACGGAGGGTGGTTTAATGAAGTAAACCAAGCAAGAAGAGGAGGAGGGTTCTTTTCTCCAATCCGTTACTCTCCCCTCCCTCCTGGAAAGAACAGATCACGCAGCAGGAAAACCTTTGCCCTAAGAACGAAAAAAGCAGCAGGCTCTGTACATTCCTGCTCCCGTCCCAGAAAAAGCCTCTGCCTTGCTCTGCAGCTGTTTCTAGACGACGACACGCCACACTCAAGCCAGGTAAAATCCTAGAGCCCGCTGAAGCCAACAGCCACTGAGGCACCAGGCAGCCCCGTAGTGTTAACAGGGAAAGCCTCACCATCTGCTTCTGGTGAGGGGAAGGAACAGGGTATAACCAAAGCCCTTCTAAAGTTTCTCTTTAAAGTAGATCTCTCATCTGACTGGACTTACACCCCGGGAGACTACAGACTCCTGACGAAACAGAGCTATTAGCTACAGGCACAACTACGGCATCTAAAACTCAGACCGACTCTTGCTCTGAGAGGGAGCCAGGAAGGCAGAGGTCTGGTCCCAAAGGCTGATAACACCACGTTCTGCCACCCCAGTGCCTGGGCCATCAGCATTTGTGTGCCAGGAGGGTGGCAACTTCCCTGGCAGACATGGTACCAGTGAGGCCCCTGTACGGCGCCCGGCCCACGCCATCCTGCTCTTCTTCAGACCTGGAGCTGAGGCACCGACAGCACGTGACAGCGACGGTTCTGCACCGTCCTCGCTGCTTCTTGAGCTGACTGCTCCTGCAGGCCACCCCTTCAGACCAGCCCCGACCTGGGCGAGGGGTACGCTCTCACCTTTCACTAATCACAGCATGGAAACAAAGTGTTAACACTGCTGGTTGCACGGCCCAAGAGAGACCAAAGCGCACACACAAAGAAGGCAAAGATGGTTCTGAGGATGGAACACTGAGGTTTGCCCGTTCCAGCAGACACGGGAGGAAGCACACAGCAGCCGCTGCAGCTGAGCACATCCCCCTGCCCTTTGCCGAGAAGGGCAGCCGCCGCCTGCTACGGCCGTACAAAGGTTGCTGTAATCACCTAACGGCAACCAGAAGCTGCTGACACACAACCTGGAACCAGCACCTAGACCTTGCCTCTAAGTGTCCCGGGACTAAGTCAGCTCCTCAGACTACCCCATACTGGTGATAAGAAACGCGATAGTAAGTTGTGTTCCGCTTCCCCAGCAGATCCTTCTGGCACTGCTCAGATAAGGGTGTCCACAGGGTAAAGAGACTTATTCTTTGTGCCCTGCTCCTGAGGTTCCAGAGATTTGAGAAAGAAGAAGGAATGATCAGGCCTTGTATTGACTTTGCAGCCAGCGTAGCATTAACTGCTGAAAAAGTGGGTTTGGGTGTTGGTTTTGTTTCACGTTGGTTTTTAAACAAAGCTTGTTACCGGTGCAGATGCACGTCTGTAAAGCACCGTCCCTGCAGCAGCCAAACACGGGGACGGGGGGCTCAAGAGGCAGCTCTGGGAGCAGAGTCGGGAGCCTGGGGCCACCATCGTCTGCAGGCAGCCCGCTCGGTGACAACTACAGCCCGACAGCCCGGCCTCAGCCCGGACAAGCATCTGCAAGGCTGTAACCTTTAAGAATTCACAGAGCTGGCATTCTAAAATGCTAATGCTGGACACGTCTCGTTGAACCACCTGAACCACCTGAAACTGCTGCGGGCACTAAAACAAACAAAACCCCTGAAGTTCAGCCCTCGGTGCGTGAAGCACCTCCACATGCATGACCAGCGAAGTACCTTTGCCCATAGAGCTACACCCAAGGGCTATTTGTATTAAGGTTAATTACATACTTACATACAAAAGGTGAAAGCTGTTCTCTTATCATCCACACTTAATTGCATCAGAAGAAAAGGCACACCTATTCCAGAGTTAATAATTAAAAGCTGTTTAGAGCTGCTGTACCAAAGGAAGCTTTCCGCGCTCTATTAACACAGAAGTTCATCGCCTTCAGCTCCAGCCCCGCCGGTACCTCCGCACCCGCAGCATCCTCGGGCCCGACCCGCCGGGGGCAGCCCCTCGGCGGCCGCTCCTTCCGACGGACAAAGCCCTGGCAGATCTGGTGGCAAAGAGCCGTCGGCTCGTTGTCACGTCCCCCCGAGCGAGGGTGACACGGCTCACTCCGGCACCGCGGCACCCAGGCCCCCTCGCGTCTCCGGAGGCTGCTTTGGATGGGATTCCCGAGGTCGCTCCGGGTGCCACTGCACAGCACCCGCCTTGACTGCGACTGCTAATCAAGGTTTATTAACGATCAGAAGTATAAAATAATACTTTATAGTGGCTTTTGAGCGAGGCTACCATCCAGTTCAAATGTGCCTTGGATTTCAGAGGCGTAACTGGCGACGTTTGCTGTCCTGCGTTGGAGCGGGCCCGGGGCAGCCCCGGCGACGGGGGGA
>VZRU01005044.1:15082-30971 GCA_013398155.1 Pedionomus torquatus | reverse complement strand
GAGCAACCTGGTGTGGTGGGATGTGTCCCTGCCCATGGCAGGGGTGTTGGAACTTGTTGATCTTTAAGGTCCCTTCCAATTTCATGGTTCTATACATTTGCTCCTTTTATTTTTCCATCTTACTAAGTGTGTGCAGTGGAGCTGGTTCTGGGTGACGAAATGAGTAATCTCCATCCTAGAAATAGCTATTAATCCGCCTGTTTGGGAGCGTACGTGGCATGAGCTGCCTCACAGCAGTAAGAGCAAGATGAGACTTGTAAAGCTACCACTGGCACCCTCGCTTGCCTTGTCTGCCAAGAGGCTTCACGCTGAGAGGATGGCAGAAACCACATTGTCCTGTCTCTGGGTGGTGGGATGTCTCTGTCGTAATGGAGTCACGGTGACAGCGAGCGTGCCCAGAGCCATCCCCGTTTCTGTCATGGATCTGCTGATTGAGTGATCAGAACAATCTGTTCTCTGAGCCTGACAATTTAACGTCGCTCAGGAGCAGCAAATCCGTGGTGTTACGCAGCCTTCACCACCTCTTAACGAGCCAAAATCTAATTGAGCCACTGATGCGCTGTAATTAAGAAATGCGCTTTATGAAATTGTTGGGTAATTCTTGGTATCTCTCGCTGATGTAACCGGCTCTGAGGATGTTGGGATGTCCAACCTGCAGCTTGTAAACTTGATCCAGGCTTCTGAATTGAATGCTCTGATGTGTTCTCACTCCCTGTTGCCAGGATTTGTAAGACCTGAATTAGGGGATGTCTAGTCTGACTTAGCAGCTTTGCTTTGCCTTAAAATCAGCCATCCCCCAGCTTCCTAACGGTCCAGGAAAACCATTGAAGGGAGATTTGTTCAATTATCTCCCTGAACTGTGCATGTTTCAAGTGTGAGGAATAGAAAAGAATGTTTGGCTGGGAGTGTGAATGCCTGATGGTAACGCTCTCTGTCACGTGTCTCTAATGGCTCCGAGTCCTTGTGTGTCGCTGGGGTTGCCGACTGCCTGCCCTCGCGCTTCAGTGTGAGCTGCTGGGATGCTTTCTGAAATGAAAAGGCATTTACTAAAGAGAAGTATCAGCTCATGAATCTGTGGACCTCAGGTTTATTTGTCTAGTTACTGGGTAAAACTATTTAACAAGCAACTTTAACATGAATGACTGGAGTGTTTTAAAAACGGGAAGAAACCTTAAGATGACGGTCCTGAAAATGCTGGTTTATGAAGGAGCCTTCAGCAGAAAGCCAATTCAGTGGCTCACAAAGATGATACTACAGAAGTAATTCGAGGGATAAAGCCTCTGGAAGATGTCATATAATCATACAGTTGTCTAGGTTGGAATGGACCTTTCTGATCATCAAGCCCAACCATCAACCTAACGCTGACAAAGCCATCACTGACCCACTCAGCACCACATCTGCCCGGCTTTTAAATACCTCTGGGAATGGTGACTCCACCACTTCCCTGGGCAGCCTTTTCTGATGCTTGACAACCCTTGCAGGGGAGAAGTTTTTCCTAGTATCTGTCCTAAACCTCCCCTGGAGCCACTTGAGGCTGTTTCCTCTTGTCCCATTGCCTGTTCCTTGGAAGAAGAAACCAACTCCCCCTCCACCTACACCCTCCTATTAGAGACTGAGAAGATCTCCCTTCAGTCTCCTTTGCTCCAGGCTGAACATCCCCAGCTCCCTCAGCTGCTCCCTACAAGACTTGTGCTCCAGAACCCTCGCCAGCTCTGTTGTTCTTCTCTGGACATATTCCAGCATTTCAATTCCTTTCTCAGAGTGAGGGGATCAAACTTGAAGCAGATGGAAGTAGAAAGTGCAGTGGGGTGAGAGCAGCACTTGCTCATGCAACTCTGCAGGGAAAAGCTGGAGATCCAGGAGGGCCCCACTTGAATTTTATGCCTGAACTGACAAGGAAGCTTTTTAAGGTTGACTTCTCTCACTCTCCAAGCTTTGTAACAATGGCCTGAGCTTTAAAGGAGAAGGGGAGCATCCTATATGAATTCTCCGCAGTGATCTCTAGAGATTCTTTCTCCTCGCCTGGTGTTGAGACCCACCACCTTTTTGGCAGCCTGTATTTACAAAGCCTTGAGAAATTCGCACATGGGAGGGGTGTCCTTTGTGTAGTGACTTTAAACCTCCGTTCTTGGCTTGGAGGTGGCTTTCAGTCATCAGTTCATCCATTTCCAGTGCCTAATTCGTGGTTATTTGTCTCCACAGGTCATGATGCGAAGTAGCCAGCCCCTTACAGGTACGAATGGGAGACGGTGTAAAGAAGATGAGAAGCTAATTAACGCCACTCTCCGGCCTGGCAAGCGTGGCTACATCATTGATACGAGGTCACTGAATGTTGCCCAGCAGGCCAGGGCCAAAGGAGGTGGCTTCGAACAAGAAGCCCACTATCCCCAGTGGAGGAGGATTCACAAATGTATTGAGAGGTGGGTAAAATCACGCAGGCTCTCCCTCCTCCTTGGCTTTGTAAGGTTGTGTTGGCAGAGCCATGCTCGATCCATAAAGTATTTGATTCTGTAAGAAGTGGCTGTGAGCCCTGTCAATGGAGTCGCATTCCTTTTTTTTTTGGCAAAATCGGGGGATGTGGATAATAAAGATACTCGGTTTTGGAAAGCTGTATTGGTCATAGAATTGTAGAATGGTTTGGGTTGGAGGGGACCTTAAAGATCATCCAGTTCCATTTGGAGACAGTTTACTAAGTTAAAAAGACTTTTGGTCCAACATTGTTCAACTGTTCTTAAGCCTTAGTTTTAGGGAATCCTCCTACACAGGCACACACAGTAATGTTACTGGAGCTACTGGGAAGCAGTTGCTCTCCTTGTCACTGTACAGGCCAGTTCTTGAGGAGCAATGAGGAATTTCCTGGCTGTTGGTTTAAACTTAATTTTGTGTGGACTTAAATTTGGTGGTGATTAGTTTAGAGGCGGGCATAAACATCAGATAGAGAGGAATGAATAAACAACAGTATGTGAAGACTATTTCATGCTGATTATTTGGCTTTGTCAGCATTTTTGAGACCCATTCTATCAGAAGTCTCTATTAGACCTGAGCACACGCTCGGATTTGGGGGAGGTGGCATTTGATCCATCTGCAGTTTGGTGCCCCTGAAAGGCAGTGTGAAATAAGAAACCTGTGTTTCTTATCAGCTGCCTGCTGAATATCAGCTTTTCAGGGCTTGAGGACATAATGCAACAACTGCAGAAGTGATGCAAAAAGGTGTTCCCTTCCCCTTATTCTTGTTACATTCTTAAGAAATCGGGCAAACTAATTTTAGTGTGGTTCTACGTTGAGAAGTTGAGCCTGGTGTAAAATTTCCTGTGTTACGGTGGAGTCGTGGCCTTGGGAAGGATGCTTTTCAGGTGACCGTCAGAGCTCTGCAGGTTCAAACACCCCCCCCAAAACTTCTGGTGTAGTAGAGAGAACGAAGGTTCAGCGCTTGAAGCTTGGCTGACACGTGCCAGATTGCAGCCCAGGTTTGTTGTTTGGTAACGGGAGTGAGACTGCAACGTGTTGTATGTGGAAAGTGTCAGATACAGGTGAACACACAGGGAGTGTGGATAAGATAAGGAGAAGGCCATACTGCTGTGCTGCCTTCCAAAGCAATTTTGTTTTAAAAGGGAAGAGACTACTTAAGTCCAAAGAGTGGTATCTGCCGGCAGTGAGCCATGGCTTGGGGTTTCCCGGTGAAACCAGGTTTGCTGAGGAAGGAGATGGGACTTCTATAGGGTTGTACGTTTTTGAAATGATTGCATATAAATCGTAGTGCAGAGGAAGCCACGGAGATGCTGGGAGGGCTGGAGCCCGTCTGCTGTGAGGACAGGCTGAGGGAGTTGGGGGGGTTCAGCCTAGAGAAGAGAAGGCTCTGGGGAGGCCTTAGAGCCCCTTCCAGTATCTGAAGGGGACCTACAGGAGAGGTGGGGAGGGATTTCTTACAAGGACGTGTAGTGATAGACCAGGGGTAATGGCTTCAAGCTGAACTAAGGGAGATTTAGATGAGAGATATTAGGAAGAAATTTTTCACTCTGAAGGTGGTGAGACCCTGGCCCATGTTGCCCAGAGAAGCTGTGGCTGCCCCATCCCTGGAGGGGTTCAAGGCCAGTTTGGACAGGGCTTTGAGCAGCCTGGTCTGGTGGGAGGTGTCCCTGCCCAGGGCTGGGGGTGGGACTGGATGGTTTTTAAGGTCCCTTCCCACCCAAACCATTCTGTAATTCTGTGATTATTTTTTTTTTTTGAGATCAGTGTATTTCCATAAGCCCATTGTCCTTCTTGCTATGGTACTGCTTACATTTTTAATAATATTTTTCTTTTCCCAAAGGTTTAATATCCTGCAGGAAAGCCTCATCAAACTGGTAGAAGCTTGTAATGACCAGTCGCACAATATGGACCGCTGGCTCAGTAAACTGGAAGCTTCCAACTGGCTGACCCACATCAAGGAGATACTGACTGCCGCTTGTCTGGCTGCTCAGTGCATCGATAGGTAAAGCTTTTTTAGAAGGCATCTTGAATTTCTTGTTCTCTAATTACAGATTACTCGTTAAATATCCCTATTTCCACTTTTACTGGTAGTAACTGGCCACTGTGAAAAGGTTTGCGTGAGCACGGTACCATTTCGTCATGGTCAAGGAATGCTCCTTCAGTAAATCACACTTGTCTTTTTAGAAGTACGAGCCTGAGGGAGGAAATCTTGACTAAGAATAGATCTTAGATCATCTAGTTAAGGTATATTCCGATGTGTACTGCAACCAATCTAATTCGGTGAGTCTTACTGAAGGTTTAGGTTAGAATGTGCCCATTTGAAATGCTGTTTGGTAGCCTGGTGAAGTGAGAATGTAGAGGGTTTGTTGTTTTGTTTTTGTTTTTTTTAAAAAGTCCCTTTATTTCCAGCTGAAAGTTTCCAATACCTAGACCTTCTAGAGAATGAAAGGAAGGCATTTCCTTGTTTTCCCTAGGAATTGGTCCTGTGCTTTTTCCTCTTGAAATTTTTACCCCAATATTGCTTACCTGCTTAAGCAATCCCCTTCATCCCTTGTAAATGCTTGTGACCTCTTTTAACCTGACGTTCTTTCTTTTGTAAATACTGCTGGCTTGGCTAACTTGTCTTTAAAGTGTATTCAGACCTCGGGCCTGAGAGCAAAAGCAAGCTGGCAGGTGCCAGGGTTTGTAAGACCAAATGCAGGGGTCTAAATGTGATTTCTTTATGGCTCTGAGAGGGGAAAGCCTGGCTTTTCATACCAGCTCAGCAACATAGTACAAGAGGGCTGAAATGCAGTCTCATAGATAAAGCAGCATTAATGCAATAAAATACGAGCTGCTGTGCTTTTAAAAAGCACTGACTGTACCTCTCGTTATCGATTGTGTTCTTGATCAATAGCTATATCTGTAATTTTTTCCTGTGTGTGTATAATGAGAAACATCAGTGACGAAACTCCTCTGGTTTGTTGGGACAGGGGACAATTTCATCATTTTTAACCAGCTTCCCTTTTTCTGTTTACTTGGAGCTGCGGGAGGCTGGCTCAGCTCTGCTGCCTCCCTCAGAGCTTAGCGGGAATGGCTGGGTCAGGCCTTCCAGCATCTTAAAGGTGCCTTAAAAGATGAAAAGGGAAAATAGGAGAAAAGGAGAGAGTATCTGAAGATTATCTGTACCGTTGAGAGACTGGATTTGTTTTAGACATAGGAGTATAAACAAAGATGTTGCAGTATTCAAGGTATAGATTTTTATGCTTTCCGATTCAAAAGGCAAGTGATGTCTGCAGGGTTACTTACTTGGTAGATTGATCTTTTTTTACCCATGGTTTGGTGCTTAGACTGGGTCTCTGCACAGGAAAAAAAAATACAACCTGCATTTAATTTTCTTTCTGGGTGTAAGGATGTTGACACAAGTGAGATGTTGGGCTGAGGTTTGGGAGGAGAAAGGGGAAGGAGTGCTATTTACAGAATCACAGAATGCTATGGGGTTGGAAGGGGCCTCTGGAGGTCATCTAGTCCAAAACCCCTGCCAAAGCAGGTTCTCCTAGAGTAGATTGCACAGGAACTTGTCCAGGCAGGTTTTGACTGTTTCCAGAGATGGAGACTCCACCACCTCTCTGGGCAGCCTCTTCCAGGGCTCTGCCACCCTCAAAGTGAAGAAGTTCCTCCTCATGTTGAGATGGAACTTCTTACGTACAAGTATGTGGCCATTTCCTCTTGTCCTCTCACTGGGCACTACTGAAGAAAGACTGGCCCCATCCTCCTGACACCCACCTTTAAGGTGTTGATCAGATCCCCCATCAGTCTTCTCCAAACTCAAGAAACCCAAGTTCCTCAGCCTTTCCTCATAAGAGAGATGGTTCAGGCCCCTATTTAATACCATCCAGTCTGTCCCTTCAGGATACCCCAACACAGCCAGGGATGAAGGAATAGGGGAGGGAATCGGCTGTCCTGGACAGTTCCCACAGCACATGGGCTCATGTGAAAACCTTCCCACCCCAGATTGAGCTGCTTCTGCTCCTCATGTTGTTCTGCTGATTCACTTGTGTTGGCTGGTGAGCAAGAAGCCTTTGTGCTTGGCTCTCTGACAAGCTTCCTTGCTCAGCGCACCAACCCCTCTGCCTTTGTGGAGGCCAGGCTCTGCCATTTCTGTCTCCTGAAATGGTTTCATTATCCTGCAGTGAACTGCAGTTGAAGCCCAAATACAATTAAGCCCAGGTTTGAGCAAAGAATCTCATAATATTGTTTTGTAGAGCATCTCAGGGCGGGGGGGGATGATATGTCTTCATTGCAGTGCTTATGGGAAGGTTTTACAGTCCTCAGCAAAACAATACATGACACTAGCAAATTTTGAGATGTATTTCCATGCTGTGACTCTAAGGGCTACCAATTCAAAATGGTCAGCGCCAACACAAGAGACTTCACTGCACGTTCTTGCCATCGTCATTGCAAAAGTTCTGGATTTCCAAGGTGCTAAGGAAGAAAAAAAAAGCCTTGGGTGATGCAGAGCTTCACCTGGTTGATTCTACTGATAGTGTTGGTGAGAGTCCAGTTGGAGAAAGTGGTTTGCTTCCATGTAGGGTGGGGAGTGAGTTTAGGGAAGGGAAGAAGGGGTAAAGAGCCAGTAAAACCTCAGGGTAGCGACACCGGTGTCCATTGGGCTGCGTATGGAATCCATATATCTTTAGGCTGTTCTGCACACTCATAGTCTTATTCCTTTCCACCTTTTTCTTTCTCAGGGAAGGTGCCTCAGTGTTAGTCCATGGGACTGAAGGAACCGATTCCACACTCCAGGTAACTTCTCTGGCACAAATTATCTTGGATCCAAGGTGCAGGACCATCCGTGGCTTTGAATCGCTTGTTGTGAGGGAGTGGCTGCAGGTAAGAAGTGCCTGTGGACAAAGCAGTGATTTATTCCAGTGACAGTTGAGTTGGGAAATAGCCCAAGAAGCAGCAAACAGGTTGGGCCTTGTTGCAACCCTGCTGAGTGTGAATGGCCTCTGTCCTAACAGCAACCTCATTAACTGAGTCATTTGTACCTCCAGGACTCCATGGGGCCTCGTGTGGTAATTTTTGGGGGATTGGGGAACTGCCTGTTTCGTGTGTTTGTGGGGAACATCTCTGTACAGAACAGTTGAGACTAAAAGACAAAACTTTAGATCCAGTCCATGTACTCCTGCAACTAATCATAGAATGGTTCAGGTTGGAGGAGACCTTAAAGATCATCCAGTTCCAACCCCCCTGCCCTGGGCAGGGATGTCTCCCACCACACCAGGTTGCTCCAAGCCCCATCCAGCCTGGCCCTGAACCCCTCCAGGGATGGGGCAGCCACAGCTTCTCTGGGCAACCTGGGCCAGTGCCTCACCACCCTCATAGCAAAGAATTTCTTCATTACATCTAATCTAGATTTGCCTCTCTTTCAGTCTCAAACCATTCTGTCTTGTCCTGTAGCTCCTTTCCCTGATCCAGAGTCCCTCCCCATCTCTCCTGGAGCCCCTTTATGGATTGAAAGGGGCTCTAGGATCTCCCCAGAGCCTTCTCTTCTCCAGGCTGAACCTCCCCCAGCTCTCGGCCTGTCCTCATAGTGGAGGGGCCCCAGCCCTCCCAGCATCTCCATGGCCTCCTCTGGCCCCACTCCCACAGCTCCCATGTCTCTCCTGTGCTGAGGCCCCAGAGCTGGAGGCAGCACTAGCTGGGGGTGTCTCCCCAGAGCAGAGGGACAGAATCCACCCCCCCTCCCCTTGCCCTGCTGGACAGGCTGCTGGGGATGCAGCCCAGGGTGTGGTGGGCTTTCTGGGCTGCCAGAGCACGTTGCTGGCTCGTGTTGAGCTTCTCATCCACTGTAATATCCTCAGCCTGGTCCTTCAGTGTTCCCACACCAGTTTGATCATGGTAAAATTCTCTATAATCAAACACAAGGCTATTTTGGAACCCTGAAATAGGCAGCGAAGTTGGTTGTGGTCACTAGCAGCTTGTTACTGGATGCTTGACTTAATTATGGTCGTAGGAAAGAGCAGTAGTAGCAGAGTTGCACGGACAGAACTACCACAAAGTCTTTTTGCTGCAATGTGCTCGCATCCCATTACTCTGTACGTGATGCTCTCTCTGGTTCTTACCTATAGGCTGGTCACCCTTTTCAGCAGCGCTGTGCCCAGTCGGCCTATTCAAACAGCAAGCAGAAATGGGAAGCCCCGGTGTTTCTCCTCTTTTTGGACTGTGTGTGGCAAATCCTTCGTCAGTTCCCTTGCTCTTTTGAATTCAACGAACAGTTCCTCATCATGCTCTTTGAACACGCTTACGCTTCGCAGTTTGGGACTTTCCTGGGAAACAACGAAAGCGAGAGGTTGGTGAGGATGTTTGCTTTGAACCCTTTAAAATATTGGGCTGTATTTGACAAAAAAAAAAAGTCATCTCTTGGTTTGAAAAAGGATGAAGGTGCTTAGCTTCTCTTGTTACAGTTACTTGGTCTCCTGCAATGTTAGGGAGCTTCTCCCTCTTATAGGTGGGACATTGTGACTGAAGACAGAATCACCTAGGTTGGAAGGGACCTTTTTAAGATCATCTAGTCCAACCAATGGGGAAAAAAATAAATCAAAAAAAAACCCAACAACCATAAACACCACACCACCCAACACTAAGCCATATCCTTGAGCACCAAGTCAACTTCTCTCTTGAATACCTCCAGGGATGGTGCCTCAACCACCTCCCTGGGCAGCCCCTTCCAATACCTGACAACCCTTTTAGTAAAGAAATATTTCCTAATATCCAACCTGAACTTCCCCTGGTGCAACTTGAAGCCATTACCCCTTGTCCTGTCATCTGTAACTTGGGAGAAGAGACCAACCCCCACCTCTCTGCAGCCTCCTTTCAGGGAGTTGTAGAGAGCGAGAAGGTCTCCCCTCAGTCTCCTCTTCCTCAGGCTGAATAACCCCAGCTTCCTCAGCCTCTCCTCATAAGATTTGTGTTCCAGACCCCTCACCAGCTTTGTTGCCCTTCTCTGGACCTGTGGCTTGGTTGTGGGGTTGAATTACTCTTCTCTGAGTCCAAGCTAATACCTTCAACTGTTCTTTCTGGCCTTGAAAAAAATCTCGTCGCCAGTTTATATAGTCTCTTACACAGAAGCTCTTTCCACAGAAGAATAAACAACTGGGGTTCAACAGTAACATGAGTCGTAGCTGTGGGAAGCTTGTCTGTGCAGGCCTGGAGGAGAAGGTCATGGCAGTCAGAAGCCAAAACTGGAAAGGCTGGTTCTTACTTCAGCTGTCAAGGAGGAAGGTGGCTCTGGAGGCTGATGGTCCCAGGAAGTGGAAAATAAGAAAGAAGTTCTTTTAGAAGGATCTGCTTCATGGTTAGACCTTGGCAAAAGTTTTGCTTGTTCGGCTACAAGTCTGGTGATTAGCTTAGAGGTCTTTTTGGCCGTGCAGTAGTAGAGAAGTTCAACAGAAGGACCAAAAATCTCTCCAGCTGTAATCTGTGACTTGGTGAGGCGTGAATTGGCCTCTCTGCACTGTCTGAGGCTCTGAGCAAATGCTGTGAGTTCTCAGGCATTTGTGCAACAGCGGCCAGGACTTCATTCTGCTGGAGTTGACTTTCTCAGGTGACAGGAGGCCTGTGCTGAGCTTGCTTATAAGCTTGTGGTGTTTAAGGTCCTTGAGCCAGACCAGCACAGAATTTCTGAATTCTAATCTGGGCTAGATACCAGCGTGGCAGCTCCGGACATGCCCTGAGCAAGGCACACAGGGTGGAACCTGGGAGGACTGGAGCCTCCTATGGCAGATGGCAGCTGCTGGAGGGGTTTGGATTCCTGTTTTGAATTTGTCAGTGCTGTTCTCAGGCCTCCTGACTGCAGCAAGACCATGTCTGGTGGTCTCCTGCTTAACTAAAGACCTCTGAGTGAGTAGAAGGGAAAAACAATATATTTCTGTTATCTACAACAGAAAAAAAACCTACTAGACCCCTTATCACAAGTGGTATTACAGACAACAAAGACAATTTAAAGCTTCCTATAAGCCCCTCTGCCATTCAAGTAATCTTTGCTTAGAAGAGACCCTTCTGTCTTCTGCAGGGCTGCCGAACTGGTCATCTGCAAAACCAAGTTAGACTTGAAACCCGTAAGATGACATTTGAAAGAGTATTGGATGTTACATGTAATAACCTGCCTGTCACATCTGAACGTGTCACCCAGACAATGTTTGAAGCCTGATGTTAAGCCCGTGCTGTCTGAAGCATTCAGAGGGATGGTAAATCTCCTGCCTGGTGGCAGCTCGATTTGCTTGTGTAAAACAGGATGAGGTTTGCCAGAATTTAAGGACTAGGGACCCCACCCCACCGTGTGACTCCTGGAGGTGGGTTTGACCCAGGAAAACAGCACGGCTTTCTTCTCTCTGTGCTTCTTGCCACCAGAGGGACCTAATCAGACGTGCCCACTGCACAATTCCATGCTTTAGTGTGCTCTGGGAATTGCACTAGGATCCTTCCACCATGCAGGCTCACCACACCTCCCAGCTCTATCTCAACACAAGAGTTAAATCCCCTTCAAAAACCTGACAGTTGAAGCGTTTTGGAGAGGTGTCCAATTTCTCATCTGGAGAGAAGGCTTTCCGTTCTTCCCAGCTTATAGATGTTATTTCCCCATCTTTTCTTCGAAATTGTAGTCAGCCGGGTTGAGTCAATTGCTTGAGGTTTATACCCTGTGCCATGTTGGTGAGAAGTTATTGAAGGGATTAACCTGAACTGTCGGGGCTGGTAGTGCAAGAGAAAGCTCATGGCTCTATAGTCTTTACAGTCTAAAAGCGAGACAACATGAGTCTCCACAAAAAAAGTGAAAGCTAATTTGTTCCACTGGGCTCCTTAGGTCTAAACTGAAGCTGCCGCAAAAGACGATGTCCCTGTGGTCGTGGGTGAACAGGTCTGAAGAGCTTTGCAAGTTTCAGAATCCTCTTTTTGAGGCCAACAGCCTTGTCATCTGGCCCTCGGTGGCCCCGCAGAGCCTGCAGCTCTGGGAAGGTAAGCCAGGCTGACTTTTTCTTTATTTTTATTTATTTACAGGCTATATATATATTATTTTTCTTTACAAGTAGCCACAAAAAAAAAAAGCTTCTGAATTTTTTGCTGCTGCCGTCTCTTTTTTGTCTCTGGTGATGGTGATCTTCCACCTCTTGAAGATCCAAGATATTTTTGGCATGTACCAACCCCAGAGTAATAACAGTTCATCTTTCTAAGACTTGGTGACATTAATCTTTACTAGTGAGCCTTCCTAGTACCATTTATCTTCTCAGCACAGTGTTTCAGCAGTGATACAGCCTGATCTATAGATGTTCTGCAGGCCCAAGGCTTTTCTATATCAACCGTGACTTCTCTTTCTCCATTACTCCATGTTGGCTGGGTCAATCTGTGTGCAGGAGGTTCCTCCATGCAAAAATTTTCTCCATCCCATGTGTGCTGAAGAGTTAATTAGAGAAGCAAGCAGGCTGTCATGGCAGGCTGGAGACAAAATATCATGGAATCTGGAAATTGTCAGAGTTGGAAGGGGCCTCTAGAGATCACCCAGTCCCACTCCCCTGCTAAAGCAGGGTTGCCCAGGGCACAGCACTCAGGACTGCATCCAGGAGGGGCTTAAAGGTGTCTAGAGAAGAGGATTTCACACCCTCCCTGGGCAGCCTGTTATGGATAAGTCTGATTATATAGGATCATAAAATGGTTAGAGTTGGAAGGGACCTTAAAGATCACCCAGTTCCAACCCCCTGCTATGAGTAGAGACATCTCTCCACCAGATCAGGTTGCTCAATGGCCTGTGCAGCCTGGCCCTGAACCCCTCCAGGGATGGGGCAGCCACAGCTTCTCTGGGCAACCTGGGCCAGTTTCACCACCTCTGCAGTGGAGAATTCCTTCCTGAGATCTTATCTTGATCTCCCTTCTTTCAGTTTAAAACCATTGCCCCTCATCTTATCACTACATTCCTTGATAAGAGTCCCTCTCCAAAGCAGAAAAGGAATGAAGCCCCCTCATTTTCTCTTTATTAGCCTTATTTAATCAAATGGTGGACTTGGAGAGGAGGGTCAGTGTTTCTGAATGGTATTTACAGGGGAAGGTCAGGGAAAAATGCACAAACTGTAGGCAATTAGTTGAGAGCTGATGGAATAGGAATGAAGTTTTCTCCTTGAAATAAGAAACTCCCCTGACTTATGCTGTCTCTGGGCTTTCCAGGAGTCTTTCTTCGGTGGAACAGGCCTTCCAAATTCCTCGACGAAGCCCAGGAAGAAATGATCAGCATTATAAAATACAACAAGGAACTCCAGGCCAAGGTTAATGCCTTGAGGAGGCAGCTGGCGGAGATGGAAACAGACGACAGGATGCAGGAGAACCTGTGAGCTGGCAGGGCTTTGCTTCAGGTTCTTTCCTTTCCGGTCCTTTTTTTGCGTTAAAAGACTGAACGTGGAAAATGCATGTGTTGCCAGAGCCCTTTGGGTCCAGCTGACCCTCGGTCCTCCCACTGCTGAAACCTTCACTCCACACTAGGTACCTCCCTGCTTTTTTGGGGAGGGTTTTCTGTTTGGTTGACAGAAGACACACGCAACTGGGCACAGCATCCTCTCTTGGCAGCTTCTCTGTCTCAAAATCATGTATGGTGTCAGCAGAAGCTGGAATCTTGTACTTCCACCCAACTGCATGGATGACCAGGAATGGGCCAAGAGATGGCATGTTTAAATTGTATTTTGGACTTTTTCTGGGTTTTTTTTGTTGAACTCTCTAAACAACAGGATTAAAATACGGAATTATGTCCAGATAGGTAAAGGCATTTTGTCTGAAAGCACTTTTCCTCTCCAAGAGTAAGGCAGCTTAGTTCTTTAGTTCCCTAGAGGAAGAAAAAACCCCAAACCAACAGAGAATGGTATAATGTAACTACAGGTTCTACCAGTCTATGTGATACTTTCAGTAGCTTTCACACTTAACACTTGATTTTTATTTAAATGTGAAGCATTGGCCTTGGGAGCAGTGGGTTGAGTACCAAACCCAGAGCGAGATGTTTCAGTGCAATACAGAACCGAGGTAGGGATTCTGCTGCTAATGTTTAAGCCATGGCCTTCAGGTGGAATTGTCCCTCCTGGACAAATATCTCCTAAGGAATAACAAACTCCTTTATTCTACCTGGAAAACAAAAAGTTTAGTAGCCGGTGGAGGCGTTTGCTTGCGAAACAGTGGCTCAGAGCTGGGTTTTTTAACTAGAGCCAAGCTGCTCTCCTGAAACCTGGGGCTGCACTGGCTGGTTTTGTGTGCTTCTGGTGCACGAGCAGTGCTTCCTCTGCAGCCCAAGGGACCCCTTGTGCTCCACCTGCTGCGCTTTTTCCCCTTGTGCTCTTACTCCGTGCTCTGTGAAACATCAGAAGGAGCTGGGAGCTAAGGCGATCTAACACATCGGGGAGCCGCTGCAGACTAAGAGATCATCACACCACAAAAATGCTAATAGTTTAGGTCATTTGTAGCTGCTAAAAATGATTAAANCTCTTAAAAAATCCAAGAGTATTTGCTAGAGCTTTTTCCCCCCCCCCTCTAAAATGTCAGATAAGAGTGGGTCTGAAATATTACCTCACCTAGATGTTTCCTCAGCTGGATTCCGTTGGTAGGTGCGAGTCACTGAGAGGACTTCAATTAACAACAGCTCACGTGGCTGGGATTTATCTTATGAGGCACCTGCTTTTAGCCTGTTTCTACCAAAACGACCGGAGCTGTTAGGTCGGTGTTGATCCCTTTGGAAACTGTTGAGCTTCCTCTTTACGCTGTTTTGGAACGAAGCTGCCTTTATTTAAAAGCCACTTCACCTAAAATAGGTAGATGTGAAAGCGTAGAGTCTCTTGGTTGTCGTAGAAGTATCTGGAGAGTAACCTGTGAAAATCATGTAATCACAGAATACTCTGAAAATAGTTCTAGAACCAAGGAAACTATATAAAATCATGTGATAGTGACGAATTGCTACCTTAATGCCTTTTGCTTTGGTCCTTATTTCCTTAATTATTATTTTCTTCTTGACCAACCTAAACTTAGTCCTGAAGTCATTTGGCTTAAAAAAAAAAAAATAAAACCCATTCCTTTTAAGCCATTCTTCACTTAAGGCAGAAGAATAACTCCCCCTACTTGTAATGCTAATTTCTTCTTAGGTTTGGAGGGTGATGATCTTGTCAGATTTGATTTAGGGAGCGTAGGGGAAAGCTGCTCAGGGCGGCTGGTGAGCTCTGCTGTGTAACAAGGAGGGGCAGAGGTTGGTCCGTGCCTTCTTCCCACCTCCAAACCCTGGCTGCCAGGAGGCATCTCCTGGCAGCGTGGCAAATAAAAAGCCCTTAAAATTAACTGCTCGCCCTTTTAAAATGACGCCTGTGGGATCTGCACCTTGCCTGGGTGTTCTTTTTCTCCCCGATTCACAAGTTCTGCTCTTCCTCTGCATCTGAAATGCGTTCTCCCCGGCCAGATGGGAAGGATTCAGAAGGCCCTATTTTTCCCTGTAATAGACTACATAGAACACACTTAAAGGTTGTGTAATTTCCTAACGTAGTAATTATATATTGAGCTAAATAATAGAGAAGCAAAGAGAGGGTGGTTGGGGTTTTCTTTTTATATAATTGCCTGGCTGCTCTAGTCTCTCAGAGGAAATTGGGCAACCAGCTGTGACAGCGAACAAAAGGCAGAAAATCCTCTCCTCCTTAGCGTTTCATCCTCGCCCTGCTCTTGCCTTGGCGGTGGCGCAGGTCACAGCCTTGGTGTGACGATGGCAGGGTCCTTCTGAGCCGTTTCTTCTCCCCCATTCCTCTGCCCTGCTTCACCCTACGGTCACCTCACCTGTAAATCATCTTCATGAGATGTTCTTGCAGGACTGCTCCGGGTGTGTTCATTGCACGTGGTGGGGTTGAGGGAAGATGTGCAGACCTTGAAGGTTCTCCTGGGAAAAGAGAGTTCTTGTGTCAGGTTACTTGGGTGTTCTCTCTTAACCTCATTCCCAGTGCTTCCCAGGCTCCAGTCTGGTGTTGACTGGTCCTAACACACAGCGGACCACTCCGGTTCTTTGCTAAACCTGCGTGTCTACCATATTTATTCCCATATTTCATGCTGATGATGGGCTTGCTTCCTCCCAGAGGGGAATTATCTGCTGGGTTCTGCCCCGTGAAGCTGACGAGACCCTGTTTGTGGGTGTCCTGTGTCATCTGAGCTGTAACAACCGCCCCCGTGCCCAGCTCTGGCTCTTCATCTCAATGCTGCCTTACCCTCTCGCCAACACCCCGCTTCTGCTCTTTTTTTTTGCACAGAAATATTTCTGTTGATAATAAGCTGGACACTGAGGGACCCTCCCTCTCCCAAACTCTGGGGTCAATCACTGCGGATGCTCTGCCATTTACCAAAAAAAAAAAAAAACCCCCAAAACGGAAAAGGAACAAACTTG
>VZRU01005043.1:1837-17265 GCA_013398155.1 Pedionomus torquatus | reverse complement strand
GGAAGGAGGGAAGAACAGGGAGAGCGTACTGTCACAAGCCCCAAAAAACAACCACATACAGGGCTGCATCTAAAGAAGCGTGGGCAGCATGTTGAGGGAGGTGGTTCTGCCCCTATGCTCTACTGAGACCCCACCTGGAGTATTGTGTCTAGCTCTGGTGTTCTCAGCACAAAAAGGATGTGGACCCATTGGACTGATTCCAAAGGAGGGTCATGAAGATAATGAGAAGGATGGAGCACCTTTCTTAAGAAGACAGGCTGAGAGAGTTGGAGTTTTTCAGCCTGGAGAAGAAGACTCCAGAGACACCTTATAGCAACCTTCCAATATCTGAAAGGGAGCCTACACGTATGCTGGAGAGAGACCTTTTAAAAAGTAATGTAGTGGTATGATGAGAGGTAATGGCATCAAACAGGAAGAGGGCAAGGTCAGATCAGATATTAGGAAGAATTTTTTCACTCTGAGGGTGGTGAAGCACAGGAACAGGTTGCCCAGAGAAGCTGTGGATGCCCCATCCCTGGAAGCGTTCAAGGCCAGGCTGGATGGGGCTTTGAGCAACCTGCTCTAGTGGGAGGTGTCCCTGCCCATGGCAGGGGGGTTGAAACTCAATGATCTTTGAGGTCCCTTCCAACTCTAAACATTCTATGATTCTATGATTATCTAGACAAACGTTACAATTGACCAACTTACTTGTATCACAGAAAACGAAAGCCAAACAGGTATCCAGGATATTAGAAACACTTTCTGGAAAACTTATAAACTACTCAAAGTGTTGCAAAATTAAAATATTTTTTCTTTAGATTTCCCACTTGCCACCCTCCAGCTTGACAGTGTGGTATTTACACCATGAGGATTTGGTGAGAGAACCAGAAGACAAAATTGAATCACACCTCTTCTTTGATGCATGCATCTGGTTTGGGCTCACAGCTCTACAGGGAAGGCATCTGGATGGCCGGAACCAACTACTATCATTTGTGGAGCTGATTATTTTAGACAACTTTTTACTTCAGCTTATTCTTCACTTGATCTTCAGCACATTTTGCCTCATGGCTTATGGTAATCTTTCTGCATTTGCCTCTTTTTCTTTGAAAAGGTGTCACTGTACTAGCCCTGGGAAAAATTCATGCCTGCTATGGAGGAGTTAAGTGTTTTATTTATATTTCAGTTAGGCAAAGAAATAGGACTAATGCTTAAACAAGTTTAAAAAAAAACCCAAATAAACAGGTAAGGTGGGTCATGATAATATCTCCAGAGGACAAGAAAAAGTGAATATTGTCACTTCCAGCAGATGTAGGAAGAACAGAAGAAAGACATCAGGACTTAACAAGAAAGACACAACATAGCATTGGGTTGCTACGCATTTCCTGTACATCTACATGGACATTCTGCTTTTCTACCAAAATCCTGACTCCAAAATACTTTGCATTCTCATATTCTTTATCAAGGACAGCAGGTCAATACCAAGACAAGAGGGGGTTTTGACTTTTCTCTACAAAGAAAATTGTCCACACAGCAGCCTGGTAGAATTTTTTATGCCATTCGGACATCACATATATACTGTTCCAGCTCATTTGTAAGAGGAAAAAGCAGGTCATGGGTTTTCTGCATGCAAGAGCAATCACAGTTGTGCAGCATCTAGAAACAAGGTAATGTATGAGGATATCAGGAATCAACATTTCCCAAAGCATTTACCTCTTTCTTGGAGGCTTTTCCTTTGATCTCCATGGCAAAGTCTTTCCTGGTGCTCCAAGTAACAAACTGTCTTCCAGAGCTCCAGTATATATTTCAGCAGGTTCTGCATCCTGAATAAAGACATTCCAGCGGCTGAAGGCTGTCAATGCAAAACTCATCGGCAGTAGCTAAACAATAAATCTAAAATAATTACTGTAAAAAGCTCTACTATCATGTGGAAAACAAAAAAGCTGATAGAAGAAATTAAAAATTCAGGGGGTGAATTAAAAAAGTGCAACTTCTAGGGAAAAATGAGAATACCTTTCATACAGATAAAGTTTTAAACAAGAATGTCAGTATGCTGACTCAAAAATGAGCTTTCAAGGAAAAAAAAATATTTCTGGGAAAGTTTTCAACACAAGCTTTTTCTGTATTTATTTAATGACACAACCATGATGTTTTGCTGCTTCTATTATTATTTTTAAGTGACTGAAAAAGGAATCTCTTTGCTCAAAATAAACAAACAAAAAAAGTACCTAAACGGTAGTGTCTAAAATACCTAACACGTGTAGAGTCTCCTGTTACAACTTCAGGTAAGTATTTCTCCTTCTTGTCAGTACTTAGGACTGGATGTCCATGATTCTAAAGAAAAACAGAATAAAAGATTTAGACATGTTCTAGACAATAATAAGCTTCAAGATAAAATCTGCTGTCACAGTGATGATGGTACAGAGAACAGCAAAGCACTTCTGTCTGACTTCATACTTGGAACCGGATTCAATATGAGTTGCTGCAGATACTCAGCAGAACCTTGGGAAATATGGGACAACTATTAAGTTGTATACAGCACAAAACCACTTTCTACTACTGTGACTACCTTTAAATTAAATATATTCACTGTAACTTCTCTCCAAAGAATCACAGTAATCCATGGTCATTCTATGCTTGCTTGAGGATTTTGGCAAAGAGCACTTAATAACCCCGGAGGACATAAAAATGTTTCAACTAGATCATCTACTTGGAAGGGGAAGATAATCTGCAATATTGTAATTATACTTAAAGTGATGCTTTCATGATCCACTACAAAACGGAATCATTAATAAATTAATTTTCCCTGTGATACCAAAAAATATTGTTTTCTTATGTGAATTGGGGACATCAGGAAGAAAAATGTCTTTGGTTACAAACAAGCTTTGTGCTTCAAACCAGAGCACATCTCCCTTGTTTTCACTGTCTGCTTCAGGCATAACAGAGATGGCTTATTCTGCTGCTAGAGCTTAAGGGATGCAGGGTGATATTTGTCCCTGCAGTACAGAGTTGACATTCGCAGTAGAGTTGATGCCTCTATCACATCTGCACATCAGAGAAACATTTTGCATCAAGAATGCAAAACCCAACCCTTATATTTGTGTTTTTGTCTGTAAAACCTCAGCTACTAAGACCTTAACAGCCAGGCGTATCTGTTTCAAGACAAAACACAGCCCACACAATCCAGTTCAGTGGCAAGCTGCAGTGGAACAAGCATCACTGAGCTGCTCTCTCTGCAAGTATCAACTCAGGACCAAGTAAACAAAGTGAATACATGGGTGCTAAGCAAAATAATCCTCTAGCCTTACCCATACTTCCTACTCTTGTGGTAGTTTTAGGGGAAGAAAATAAAGGAGGAGGAGTGCAATACTGTTTGATGAGGAAGATGAAAATGAGCACTACTATATCTACCTCAACACCTTCCAGCAACCTCAGTTAGAGAGTAATGGGTAAAGAGCCAGATCTACAGTAATGCAGAAAAACTTCACAGCCTGTTCTTCATTACCTTTGCATCAGTCCCTATGGAAATTGTAGCATTACCACACCAGACTCCAAAGCTCTGGGCATCCCAGCTCCAGCACTGCCCATGCTCAACCCAAGGGTGGCTGACACAAACCCCAAACTGTTGCACACAGACTCAGGATGTGACCACTGTCGGGCTATCACCACCAGATGCATCCCAGAGAAGAGGCAGGGGTCGGTCTGCACCAGGCTGCAGAGTTGGGAGGACTGTAACTGAGACTCCAGTAACAAACCAAAGCTCGACTTCAGACACTACAGTGCTATGCAAGAACTGGTGCTGCTCAATGCAATGCTTTTTGACACCAACAGTAAGGATGAAATCATTGGTGAAACAGGTACGAAGACTCAATTTAGAATCACAGAATCATCTAGGCTGGAAAAGACCCTTGGGATCATTGTGTCCAACTATCTACCCTACTCTACAAAGTTCTCCCCTACACCATATCCCCCAGCACCACATCTAAACGACTCTTAAACACGTCCAGGGATGGTGATTCAACCACCTCCCTGGAAGGCAGCCTATTCCAATGCCTGACCACTCTTTCTATGAAAAATTCTTTCCTAATGCTCAGTCTAAACCCACACTGTTTGAGCTTGAAGCTATTCCCTCTTGTTCTATCACTAATTACCTGTGAGAAGAGACCAGCACCAACCTCTTTACAATGTCCTTTCATGTAGCTGTAGAGAGTGATGAGGCCTCCCCTCCACCTCTTCTTCCTCAAACTAAACAATCCCAGCTCCTTCAACTGCTCTTCTTATGATTTGTTTTCCAGGCCCTTCACCAGCTTTGTTGCCCTCCTATATACTTGCTCCAGCACCTCAATGTCTCTCTTGTATTGCCCAGAACCGAACACAATACTCAAGGTGTGGCCTCACCAGTGCTGAGTACAGGGGGACAATCACCTCCCTACTTCTGCTGTCACACTATTTCTTATACATGCCAGGATGCCATGGGCCTTCTAGGCTACCTGGGCACACTGCCAGACCGTATTCAGCTGCTTGTCTGTTAGAACCCCCCAAGTCTCTTTCTGCCAGAGAGCTCTCCAGCCACACTTCCCCAAGCTCATAGCACTGCATGGGATTGTTGTGGCCTAAGTGCAGGACCTGGCACTTACTCTTGTTGAAACTCTTACCGTTAACATTGGCCCAATGATCCAATCTATGTAAGTCTTTCTGTAGAGCTTCCCGATCCTCACGTGAATCAACAATCCTGCTTCACTTGGCGTCATCTGTGAATTTGCCAATGACACACCCCATGTCCTTATCAAGATCATAATAAAGATGTTAAACCGAAATGGTCCTAACACAGAACCCTAAGGCACACCACTTTGATTTAAATCCATTGAGCACCACTCTTTGGGACCTTCCAGTCAGCCAGTGCTTCATCCAGTGGATCATATGCTCATCCAGGCTGTGTGGAGCCAGTTTTTCCACAAGAATTCTACGGGGGACAGTATTGAATGCTTTTCAAAACTCCAGTTATCAATACCCACAGCCTTTCCCTCATCCAATAATTGGGTCATCTTGTTAAAGGAGATCAGGTTTGTCAGGCATATCCTGCCTTTCCTAAACCTATGCTGACTAGCCCTTATCCTCTGGTTGTCCATTATGTGGATTGTGATGGCTCTCAAGATCTCCATGACCTTCTCTGGTATCAAGGTCAGACTGACAGGTCTATAGTTTCCTGGATCCTCCTTTTTGTCTTTCTCTTAGATGGGTGTTACATTTGCCACCCTTCAATCCATTGGGACCTCCCCAGTTAGCCATTAATTCCTGTAAGTGATGGAAAGTGGTTTGGAGAGAACATCTGCCAACCCTTTCAGTGCTCTTGGGTGTAGCCCATCCAGTCCCATAGACTTGTGTGCATGCAAGTGGCATAGTAGGGCTCCAATCTCTTCCTCTTTAATCGTGATGCCCTCATTCAGCTTCCCCTCCCTGTCCCCTAGCTCACGAGGCTGGGAGTCCAGGGAACAGCTAGCTCCACTGCCAAAGACCAACAAAAAAAGTAGATGTTGAGCACTTTAGACTTTTCTTCATCCTTTGTGACCATTTCCCTCAGCATCCAATCAATTAGGGAGATTTTCCCTAATTCTCCTTTTGTTGTTAATGAATTTAAGGAAACATTTTTATCATCCTTAACAGCTGTAAGCTGTTTTCTCCCTGCATAGCTTTGCTACATCTTTTTGGTCTTCATGAGAGGCTTACCGCCCTCTTCCAAAGGTCATAGACTCTCTTTTTGTTTTTGAGATCCAGCAAAAGATCACTATTTAGCCAGGCTGGTCTCCTTCCCCACCTACCGGTTTCTCGGCACACAGGGGCAGTCTGCTCCTGTGCCTTTAAGACGTCTTTCTTGAACTATGTCCATCCTTCCTGGACCCCTGTACCCTTAAGGGCATCCTCCCAAGGGATTTTGTCTAGCAGTCTTCTGAATAGATTAAAGTTTGCCCTCCAGAAGTCTAAGGTGGCCATTTTGGTAATCCCTCTCCTTATTTCTCCAAGATTCAAGTTTTGCTCAATGTTTTGAATAGTCTTCCTTTGAAAGAACTCTTGTTGAAAGTCAAAGACAATAGAAAAAGAGAGGAAAAGCCAGAAAATAAACAAAGGTCAGTTAATAAAACACTGGAAGGAAGGGGCACCCTCTGTACCATCTTCCTTTTGTTAAGGAAGAAACTATAAATTGTTTCAGTACCTCTTACCTGGAAATGAACATTAAAAATACTAACATTTAAAAATTGCATAGAACTTACTAGGAGCAAATTATGTAACAATAAGAAAGTTACTTAAACCACCATTAAAATTTACTGATCCTACCCAGAAAATTGTTAAGATGTTCCCAAGCAGTTTCCAAAACTAAGATCAACAGGTACAGTCCCAAACTAATTACACGGTACAAAATCCTGTTTCCCTTACGTGAGCTATCAGTTTAGTACTCTTGATTATCATAGGTTTATTAGGAAAGTTAATGAACAAATCAAAACCTTTTATTGTTTCAGCAAGAGCAACTACTACCTGCAAAGGCATGCTTCACACCTGAGGAGTAACTTCTTAACAACAGGGAGCTCTGGCACATGAAGAGGAAAAATGCAGAAAAGTCAAAACTCTAACTAAATCCAATAAAGCATATAATGGAATGTGTAACATGTTTAAGAACTCTTTCTTCAAATATTACAGTCACTGAATTACCAGCTTTTGACAGGACTGAATTGTTCAATAGTATAACTTCGTTATGTTACGCTTTGCTTCTGAAATCCAACTGAATAAAACTTACATGCCTAAGTTTGTTGTGTTTGAAAGTGTAATATTCATTAATAGTTCATTAATATTTTATAATGGAAAATAGCATCTAGTCACAGACAACACAGAAATATTTTAGACATCGTACAGACCAGTGTCACACATATTCTTCAGTTCTATCACTAACATTCATTGAATTTTAAAAATACACAACAGTCTTCTCCCTCAGGTAAAAAAAATACATTTTGCATACTATTGTTTTCTTAAGAGTCAGGATAGAAAAACTTTAAAGCTTCTGCAAGTCACACATTAATTTACCCTATCACACACGAGAAGCAGCGTGGAAACAAGAATTACATGGCAGAGGATTTATACCTCCATGTAGAGTCTCAGATATCCTTGAGGGGAATACAGATTAGTAAAATCTCACTACTCAAGAAGCATTGTTATATTTGTTTTCAAACAAAAAGATCTGTGCAAGTTGTGTGTCTAATAATGGAGAAAAATATAGACAGAACAGGTAGGAAGCTCAAGCCACTTAATTAAACAAAAGGATTAAACTGCTGCAAAAATTTAAAACATACATTGTTCAACAGTGCTTATTTACAAGATTATCTAAAGGTCACTGACCCTTAAAATTGTGTTTATTTCACAAACCAATCTGTTTTTACAGGTCTTAATCCTATAAATGCTGCCACTCTTGCCAACAGACTGCCATACTAAGAACACATGATCTCTTTTAACAAGTAATTTTATACTGTTTTTTCTGTTCAACTGTAATAAAAGCATTGCTCAGTTGATGACTTTGTTAGCTTCAGCAAATTAAATATGTGTTTGGTTAAAACAGCCCTAATTTCTACACTTAACACGTGGTTAAAAAAAGTCCCTAAGGAACAAACATGGTGACACAGAACTATTATCTAGAAAAAATCTCAACAGTTTTTGAAAACAGGCAATAGGACAATTAACATTTTTCATGCTGTTTAATTTAGTTAAGCATTATGTCATTTTCTTCGGCATCAAATATTTCATGTGTTTCTGCACCTTATGAAAATAAGAAACCATGGTATTATAAGAAATGCTCATTTAGTATGTTTTACAGAGACTTTGTTATTAAGAACATCAGTAACTAGAAGATCTCCAAATCATGAGCATTATCAATTTCAATAATATCTTCAGGTTCCATCTTTGCTTCATGATGCCCCTCTTGTAAATCATCCAGGGAAGCCAGAGCCTCATTTGTATCACTAGCAAAAGTCTCACGAGATGCATCATCATATTCTTGCAGGTTAAGCCCTTTAATGGCTTTTTTCATCTTCTTTCCCAGAACTTGAATTCTCCTCTTCTTAGCAGCTTTTTTGTTTTCATACTCCTTTTGGTTTTCCAGATAAAATATTTCCTTGAAAGAAAACAAAAACAAAAGTTTGGCATATTCATTTACTAGTGTTTCCTAAAGAAAACAAAGAGGGGAAAAAAATTACAAGTACTGTTTAATAATAGTTAGCTAAGATACATATTATTGATAGTAGATGCATGAAGATAGACTACACTTGAGAAAAACACCCTGTAAATAATTTTATCACTTAATTTCTCAGCACTCTGAAAGCATATATATATATCTATCTATAAAAGTATCATTAAGTTTTTGTATCATCAGCAAAGCTGAAATGAAACTGGGAGGAATAGGTGGCAGACCAGAGGGTTGTGCTGCCATACAGAGGAACCTGCAAAGAAAATACAATGAAAGGTTCTATGACAACTTTAGAAAACTTTCCTCTGTAATTGGAATTTGAGTCTGGTCTCATCATCTTTACTGTCAAACAGTTGTGAACCCCATTAACATCTTCTCAACTCCAAAATATCACTACTGCAAGTCTTGTCCATATTTTAAGGGGGTAGAATATCATGTAGCAGAGCTGCTACATGCCTGCTTTTCCCTGCTTATTTTTTTAAAAACCAAACTGTCTACAGAAAACATTAATGCTTTCATCTGCCCAAAAGCTGCAAGTCAAGTTCTGAGGACATGCAAATCCGTGAGTCGTACATGTGGCAACCTCCATGATGACAGGATTACACATACTTTTCCAACGGGTTTGTATGAAAAATGTCTTTTACTTCATTCAATGAAAACTGCTGCATCTTCACAGTATCACCAAGAGAAGAACGAGACACATAGTTACAAGGGCATGGAAGAGAGACAGAAGAGCAATTTTTTGAAAGAAGGGCATAAAAGCAAATAGGTTTTTTGTAATGCGGTAAAGTGATCAAACTGGCAACTTTGTGACTACTGTAGGCTAGATAAGGGTCTTTATTTGTTGTTAAGCATAGATCAGGCAACCACAATTTATGTTGATTTGTTTTTCAATTCCTAGTATAAGATGCTAGGATGGTTTACAGAGCGAGCTGTTTACCTACAAGCAAAATTTTTCCTTTACCAAAAAGTTATTAAAGCTTTAAATAGCATGAAGAAAATACCATTTCAGACGATTTCATACCCTAAAAGGAAAGGCAATATAGTTTTTACAAAATGACAAAACTCATTTGGGGAGCACCACAGATGGGGCCAGCGAGCAATTCAGACTAGGTTCAAACTGGTATCTGACTTAATGGGAAATACTGGCTTGCACTACAGCTGGAGCTACATAGAACAAAAATATTCCATTAAGAGAAGACTTCAATCCACGCACAATGACGCAGAGCTCCAAGGGGACAAATATAACTGCAGATTACATTGCTATAAGGTATATACAATATATATGGTATATATTTTGTCTTCAGACTCTACAATCTCATCATCTTCAAGAGGTTTTTCTGACTGGCAATGCATAGGTGTTCTCTCTGCCTAGTGTTGTCCTGGTTTGAGGTAAGACAACCAATTTTACGCTCAGTAATTCTACTTCACAACTAAGTCTCTTTAATTAAATGAACTCTCTGAAATTAACTGCATATTGTGCAGAAAATACCCCCAGAGAGATAAGACTTGATTATCTCTTAATTTATCACAAGGAACGGTATGCAGAGAGGCTCTTGCCTACACGTATTGCTGTAACAATCAAGGTCAGATAACTTTTCTTTGCCCCACCACAGGGTCAGAAGCAGAGAGGCATAGAGCGGGTCAGTCGGACTTGCAGAGACGAGCGGACAGAACAGGTGACCCAGAACTGACCAACAGGATACTGCAACCCATCTGCCCCATGTCCAGTATAAAAGCTGAGGGATCAAAGGACCAGCTCTGTTCCTTTTCTTCAATGGCTGGCATCCAAGGAGGACTCTCTCTGTTCATCTGCCTTTGACACTGATCCAGCCATCCCTAAATCCAGCTCCCATCCATTGCCGAGAGCAGTATGGGACTTACCCAGTGCCTGCTGGTCATGTGATCATCATCCTGGAAGCTTGATATGATTTTGTATATATTTCATTATTTTCTTTTTATTTTATTAACTATTTCAATAAACTAGTTTTTTTCCTAAACTCTTAAGTCACTCTCTCCCTCTTAACTTTGGGGAGAAAGGCAGGGGAGGGCATCTGGTATCTCAGTGGTCAGTTTGGCCTGAACTATGACAAGTATGAATAGCAGTTTATCAAATTTCTGGTGAATTTTCTTACTTATATTCTTAATGCGAAAAGATGGGTTCTTTGGAACATAGAGTTAAACTTGTTAGAAACTATGAGAATGTCAATCATAACATCTGTAGTAGGAAAAAATATGTTTACTTTGGACAATCATTTGTGGTCTTGACATTTACCTTTATTTGCTCTTCTTTGACACTAGGTGTGTTCTTCAGCAGGTTTAAATAAACACCCCCTGGTGTTCTTCTCCTAGTTCCATTCTTAATAGGGAAAGAGTAGATTAATAATAGCAAGCTTAATACTAAGTGTTAATATAAAAATAGTACTGAGACAGAATAAAAAAAATTAAGTTCCGCTGTGTTACATGAAGAAACAAAACACAAATACTATTCTAACTACTCTCACAAATATCTGCAATAATGTATATACTATTTTAAATATTCAGAACACTCGTAACACCTAAGACCAGCAAAATGTAAAAAATGAACTTCACAAAATTATGTAGATCTCGGGTTTTTTTAAATTGCATTTAGCAGTTCTACAATTCATTCACGTATCTCCAGGATTTTGCATTCCTACCTAAGGCATATGAAACACATGTAATTTCAAGTTTGTCCCCACAACATAACAGCTCTATACTCAATAGTTTTCAGTGTAATGGTGGTGCAACAGCTCATACTAAAGCATGAGTAGACTCAGCTTTGAAGCCTCTGTAAATTATAAGTACCAATTATCACAGTATTAACTGATTACCATCAAGTTTAACTGTTTATCAAGTGCTCTGGTATTTATTAAATGTGATGCTTTCCTGCCAAATAACAACATACAATACAATCTACAATTTGTATGAACTGAGAACACAGTTTGTACAAACAATTTTTAAGTACGTTCTTGAAACAGCAGATGCACAAAATCCCAAAGAAAAAAACAGTATGAACTGCCTTTCAAGTGGCATACTCTGATCTGTAGCCAAAGGAACCTGTGTCACCAGGAGTTGTGCCCTTTTATCTCCTTGGTAAACACTTGTTAATAAGTACTTTAATCTTTCAAGACAGCTTCTAAGACAAGTCGCTAGCTTTTTTCGTGGGGGGAGAGGAGGCGTTTTGTTTACGTTGTTTCTTTTTAAGCTTTTCCCTCCTCCTCTCTGCTTACAATGGTGAACTTAAAAGAAGTAATTTATAAATAAATTTCTGAGATACCCTTGTACTAATTTACTGATGTACATTAATACAACGTACATTATATACGTACGTCCTAATTCCCTTCCACTTTTTTTTTCTCTGAACTTTTGCATTGAGGTTTATTATTTAAAAAAATGCCGAGAAATTGGTAACTTAACCATTAAGTATAGGACTCTGTCTGTGATTTGTAACAGAAATCAGTACTTAGTTTTGCTCTGTTGATACACATGCTAATGGTTCTCTTATAAAGCATGCAAATTCCCTTTCAAATGCCACTCTTCTAATGCGACATTAGAAATGCTCGCTACTGGGTATGCTCACTACTGACCCTGGATGTCATGCTGATTAACACAGCAGAAAAGGTCAGTGCTGTCAAACATCTTCATGACTTACTGAAGAAATGTGCCAGAGGCTTCACCTGGAAGCTTTTCTTTACAAGTTTTTATTGAAGCTTCAAAATCCTTCACTCTTAAGACTGTCAGGGAAAGATCCCAAAGGAAGGCAGAGTGACAGGCACAATGTTCCCACTGCAAGATACTGAACTCAGTACAAAAAGTTGGGCAACTTCCAGGTTTATTCATCTCACTGTTCACTCGAATCCTGCTGGAAGGATATGTTGTTTTTCGTAGAGAGAAAAGGCCATGAAACTCTGGGAGAACCTGTCCGACCTGAAAGCTGTGCAATAGCACTATCTAAATACATGTTAAAATACATGAAGACCCCTGCCCCACAAACCCCCATTTTTCTTACCACTATGAACAGTCCACCATTTTGTTCCACTTCAGCTGTTTCCATAAGCAGTTCGATAGCTTTTCTTTTCCCAATTATTTTCACTACTCGGGCAATTAAATCTTTCTTTGGTTCACAAAGCCTGAGAGGAGATTAAAAAAGGGCACATTTACTGTCAGTGTAACTTCTCAAGTACCATGGAACTTCCTAATTCATTTTTATGGAACACAGAGTGGTGCTAAAATTAAGGAGTCTAAACATTTAAATGTTTCAATGGCTTTTTGAATCAGATTTCAAAATACTGAGCTTCTGAGAGAGATTTCTCTAAAACATGCATTTTAAAAAACTGCTTCAATAAAAAACCACAGTAATTATTTTTCTTCTATTGATGATCTTCTATGAAAGATTAAGACAAATAAGAAACTGCAAAGACCTGCATAAATATCTGAAATTAAAGTACAGACATCTGTTGTGCATCTAACAGTTAAAATTGCATAACCTTTTACAGTTAAATCAAGAATTATTTGGAGACAACTGTAAGTGTAAAAGTTCCCCTGTAACACATGTCATTCAGGCAAACCTACAGAATAAAAACCAAATCAGTCTGTTGACTAATCTCTGACAACCTGTAAAATGCAAACAAGAAAAAAAAACCACAGTACGTCTGAGTTAAATTGCATTCTTTTGTTAGCAACAGTGCCCTCATACAGAAATTTTCATTGTCAGTCCTCATGGCAGCAGAGGCTTATATAGCACCCATTCAATTCTATGGATGTGCCAAAGTTCGTACTTCCATTGAAAAACATTTTAAGTACACAGATCAGTACCACCCGTCCAAAGTAAGAATTCGTATGCTAAATTCTCATTTTCCCATGACTGTTTGTCATTAAGCACAGTCCAAGCATGACACCTCACTGGTTTTGTACTTTGGTCAACAAGAGACCACCATCATGACCAAAGTTTCTTCAAGGCCACTGTCTAGTCCAATCGCTTCAAGGAACATCACTGTGACACGCTGCATAAGTTACAATGACTGACTAACAGAAAGGGTGTAACCACAGATGCGAACAGTGATTTAGAACAACCAGATTGGCTTCAACTGTATGACTGAAGTTGCCTGAAATTAAACATTAAAACTCATATTTGAGTGACAATTGTCCTATTAATGAAAAAGATTACCCAATCCGCTTAAGTTTATACTTTGTGTTTAATATCACCAAGTTCAATGAATGATAAGGCACCATGCTGTAAATACTGTCTTAGAAGAGTTATGGGATTGACTTCTAAATTGTGAGTTATTGGAAGAAGTGGCAATGTTTCTGTAAGATGCAGAGAACTTTAAGATAACCAGGATTCCTTAGAGAGCTGGTTAATCACACCTTCTGTTAATAGCAGTGACCCCACTCAGTGTTCATCCTGGCCCTGCCCAATCCTCCTATGCATGCTTTAGCGAGTAGCTCTTCACTGCAACAGGATCTGAATGAGATAAAGGGCAAAAAACGGCATAATATGGTTAGAAAAATGCTTTGATTTCAGTTCTCTGTGTGCGCCAGCACAATAAAATGTCATGAATCCAGGCACAAGTGGCACAGTACAGATGAAAAAACAGCACTGTCTGTGATGTGTATAACCACAATCCTACTGATGCAATTCAGTGCCACTGCTACTATGAACAATCAGAAAAAAAAAAGAGGCTTCTGCCCTATTTTGATTAATTTCAATAAAACAAAGAAAAAAATATTACAAGAGAAACGTTCCAAATTTTCAAATTCATTAACGAGAAGCAACCAAGAACTGACAAGAGCAGTACTTAATTGCCTAATTGCTGGATTTTAGCATCTGGCAACACTATAACCATGTATAACAAACCAACAATGACCAATAAACCCAAGTTTTATTTAATGTCAAGCTAACCATTAGTAAATCCCATAACTCTTGTTCCTTATTTAACCTCATTTTCTTCCCTTGCACCACTGAAAAAGGATTGTGGCAGTTTAAAGTCAATCTAAGAAAGAATGACTACAGTCATGTACCCTCCCTCACACAATCACTCCAGTGCTGCCTGTGCCAGCTCAAAGGAAATTGTGTCGTGAATTGTTTCAGGAAAGTAATGTCTCTGCAAAATAACTCTTTAAAAAAAAGCAACAGGTAAGTTTTCTGACTCAGGTCAGCAAATAATAACTAAATTAGCAGGATCGTGAAAAGAACTGGAAGGTGGTAAGTGTGCTTACAGCTGGAACCTGGCAGCCCCACCACCAGCTTCCATGGGACAGAACCACAGCTCAGTTTCACAACACAGAGAGGCAAAGGTCAATTTCAGTGGTGGCGTCTAGCCTCAGCACAGGCCTCAGTTGCAACAGCAGAAAAATGTTTCCTTCAGATAAGCATGTTCCACATAAAGAATACATCCATTTCAGAAGCTCTCCAAAACACTACATAGTCCAAGTCATTTACAGTTTCAGGGATTTGTAAGTTAGCCAGATTTTCATGGTGACCACAGCAGGTGCTCAATTGGTGTCCAACTCCCAAAATGCATCTTTACTTACGTGTTATTTCCTGAAAAAACCCCACTACTGAATCTGTCACAAAACCGATACTCTTCCTTGCCATTGCTCTGAAATAACAGATTCTAGTAGATTTTTTTTTAATTAATTACACATTATCATTACACGCTTCTAAAACATACCAGTCATAACACTGCATTTTAATCCCAGGACTTTGGAAATACATACAAGGCACTCACGCTTTTCGTAATTTGGTATGACATCTTACATACTAAGTGGTAAGAAAGCTTCCCCCCCCCCGTTCTTCTCCATCAACCGTTTATCAATACTTGCAGAAGCGAATGTGTACTGTTATTAAACTCACCGATAAGCAATTTCATCTGCCACTTTTTCATCCGAATCTTCTTCTGTTATCTCATACCTTCCTTTATATTTCATTTCTTGTCTTTCACCCAGTCTATCTTTTACAGGCCGCTTCCGTTTGAGAACACCTTGCCCATTTTCTTCTTCTGCTGGCAGTGTTTTCTTGTCATCATGCATGTATTCGTCCAGTTCTTTATCTAAAGTCTCTGCCTCCTTTTGCTGAGCCTCCTTCATCAGCTTTTTGGCCAATAAATAATTGTAAGTCTCAGACTGCCTGCTTCTGTCAATACTACCATCCATGCCTAGAATCCCAAGTTCAGTAGCCACTGCATCCTGATTCTGCTCCTGG
>VZRU01005041.1:0-52417 GCA_013398155.1 Pedionomus torquatus | reverse complement strand
GGTGAAGGTTGGGTTTTGGGAATGAAGGTCAGGTTCAGGGGTGATGGTGTTTAGGGGGTGAAAGTGGGTTTGGGGGTGATGATAGGGTTTGGGGTTGAAGGTGGTTTGGGGAATGAAGGTGGAATTTGGGGGTGATGGTGAGGTTTGGGGATGAAGGTGTGGTTTGGGTTGATGGTGGGGTTCGGGAATGGAGGAGGGGTTTAGGGCTGATGGGGGTTCTGTGGGTAAAGCAGAAGCTTTGCAGGATGGCCAGCGCAACCCTGCAAACCCTCGTGGAGGTCTGGCTCACCCACTCAGAGGCCACAACACCCCGCTGCACCCAGGGTGGCCCTCATGGCCCCAAAGGTGGGTGGGAGATGCCCACGGTGCCACCAACCCTATTGGGTCTTGCTGAGCCATGAGTGAGCACCTTCTTCCATGGCCCAGGACCTGAGCTAACCTCCAACAGCAAGAGGAGCCAAGGGCTGCCATGAGATGGCACCAGAAATGTTTTGGGTGGCACCTCTGGGTGTTTGGATGGAATACCAGCTGCACCCTCCTCCATCCGTCCCTATGGCGTAGGGGCAGCCAGGCAGCTCCCGTCTCACCTCTGGCTGAAGGATGCTGAAGTTGGACACAACTTGTTTCTGGTGGACACACTCGGCCCCTGGCTATAGTTTGGTTTGGGAAGACTAAGGAGCACCAGGCCCCACATCCTGTGGAGAACTGCGAGCTGGAGAACCTGGCTCCTGTGCAAGGGAGTGAAGATGTCTGGGAAAGATGGTTTTGAAGCCCAAACCGCAAGATCACCAAAGTATGAAACAAAATAGAGCTGAAATGAAGACATCTATCTTGTCTACGCTATTGACGCGCAGCCAACTCCATCACTCTGCAAAGCTTACCCTCAGAACGGGCCCAGTTTGAGCCCCACACACCCAGTGACTCTCCCGTCGCGCAGGGACACTTCTTGAGGTTTGCTATCCCTCACCCGAGACTAAGAGCTCCTTCCTTGCCCAAGGCAGGGAGAGCATAGAATTGTCTGGGTTGGAAGGGACCTTTAAGATCATCTGGTCCAACCAT
The DNA here is from genome assembly GCA_013398155.1 of Pedionomus torquatus. Classification (NCBI taxonomy): domain Eukaryota; kingdom Metazoa; phylum Chordata; class Aves; order Charadriiformes; family Pedionomidae; genus Pedionomus; species Pedionomus torquatus. Next base: position 51,358 of record VZRU01005041.1, on the reverse strand, counting down.
CGACCTCACTCTGATACAAAACAACTCAAGAGCCCTTCCTCGTGACAGATTCTGGGTAAGTGATGGATAACATGCTAAATTAATACTAATGAAACATCACTAATCCAGGTAGCTGCTAAATATTAATTATTATAAACTTTTTTTTTTTATGGAAAGAAATAATTCCATTAGACATAAACCATCATCTAAGTCTGAGAGGAAGAGTGGACCTGCTGCACCTCAGCTCTGTCAGGAGTTTGAAAAGGTCATGGAATCATGGAATTGGCTGATTTGGAAGGGACCTCTCAAGATCATCCCCTCCAACTCCCCTGCTCAAGCAGGGTTGCCCAGAGCACATCCCTCAGGCTGGAAGGTCTCCAGAGAAGGGGACTCCACACCCTCCCTGGGCAGCCTCTGCCAGGGCTCTGACACCCTCACCCCAAAGAAGTTCCTCCTCATGTTGACATGGAACTTCCCGTGTCCCACCTTGTGCCCGTTGCCCCTCGTCCTGTCCCTGGGAACCTCTGAGAAGAGTCCAGCTCCATCCTCCTTCAACCCACCCTTCAGCTCCTTGGGAGCATTGATAAGGTCTCCCCTCAGCCTTCTCTTCTCCAGGCTGAAAAGACCCAAGTCCTTCAGCTTTTCCTCATCAGAGAGGTGCTCCAGAACTCTAAGACACATACTCTGCCATACAAAATTCAGGTGAAACGGTGCTTTTAATCAAGCCAAGATGATGGCAGTGCTCCCTCGAGTGGGGAGCGGGATCTGGCCCCGAGGGGGACCGTCGCGGGGGGGACACACAAGTAACAAGTTTGGCCGTTCTTGTGAAAATAAATGAATCCGTTGTTTCCCAGCAAGGCAGGAAGGACCTACAGACCGGTGCCAGGACGGGCTTTGGGGATGCAAACCCTCCAGGGCGGGAGGGGGGCCCTAATTAAGCACATCAGCATCTGGGCTGTTGGGTTTTTTAAGCCAGGGATTATTTTTTAATTGAGGCAGCGCCGGGAGAACAGCCTCCCTCACCCTGCGTGGGACGCATGGTGGGGGCTGCCCACAGGGAATGCCACAGCCTGGGAGAGAGAAGGGAATTGCCCGGGTCCTCCCTTCCATCCCTACATTTTGGAGAGCACTCCTGGGGGATGCCACCCACCAAGGTGCCAGTAGCTGGACGTGGTGGAACCGTGAGGTCCCCCAGGTGGGACCCTCCATCCATCCCAGGCAAACCTCACGTCCCTTGCCTGGAAGGGGAATTCTGTCCACAGCAGAGCCGAAAGGCTTTGGATCCCATGGAGCATCGCTGCCTCCTGGCCTGGCTCACCCCACATCTGGGAGCTCCCTGTGATTAGAAGATAATTAGCACATCCTAATAATTAATTCCCCCAGCGTGGGCCAGCAGCTCCTCACCTCTCTCTCCTCCTCAGCCAGTTTAGTACCAGTTCAGTTGCTACTCGGCGGAGCGGATCGGGAGGAAATGCATTTTTTTTCCCCTTCCCCTGGGATGTTTCCAAGCTGTCTGACCTCCCTGGCCCTGCCGAGTTGCTGCCAGACGAGGGGAGGCGGCTGCAGGGGATGGGTGGCCGCCTGCGCCCCGGCCGAGCTCTCCCGAGAGCACTTTGCACCCGGCGAGGGACGGGAGTGATGGGCTGGTCCCGGGTTTAGCTGGCACTCGGGACATTCAGCGTCTGCCGCCAATTCCCGCAGCCAGAGCATCCCTGTCTGTCCCCTGGTTGGAAAAATAATTGCTGTTTATAAATATTTATATGTTTTACAATAAACGCCAGAAGCGGTGGGCTGTACCGGGGATGCTCACAGCGGGGGGGCTGCATTACAGGACACAGAAAGGACATAGAACTGTTAGAACGGGTCCAGCGGAGGGCCACAAAGATGCTCTGAGGGCTGGAGCCCCTCTGCTGTGAGGACAGGCTGAGGGAGCTGGGGCTGTTCAGCCTGGAGAAGAGAAGGCTGCGGGGAGAGCTTGGAGCAGCCTTCCAGGATCTGAAGGGAGCTCCAGGAGAGCAGGAGAGGGACTCTTGGGCAGAAAGTGGAGTGATAGGACAAGGGGTAATGGTTTTAAACTGGAAGAGGGGAGATTTAGATTGGATATTAGGAAAAAATTCTTTCCTGTGAGGGTGGTGAGGCACTGGAAGAGGTTGCCCAGAGAAGCTGTGGCTGCCCCATCCCTGGAAGTATTTAAGGCCAGGCTGGATGGGGCTTTGAGCAACCTGGTGTGGTGGGAGGTGTCCCTGCCCATGGCAGGGGGGTTGGAACACGATGATCTTCAAGGTCCTTTCCAACTCTAACCATTCTAGGATTCTATGACAGGAGTTGGGGACCTGAGGACCACGAGAGCAGCATCCGTAGCACCGAGCTTGAGGGGAGATGCTCTGCAGGAAGGACCTCTACCAACCCTCTGGCGACGAGTGGGTCCAAAGGGTTTAATTTCAGAGCCTGGGAAGGACGCGGGGGGTACCGTATCCAACCAGGGAAGCTGCACATCCTGCTCGATTCCAGGGTGTCCCCCGCTTCCTGGGGCTCTCGCTGGGCTCCGTGAGGGCAGCGCTGGAGCCCAAAGCCCTGCCTGCAGGCAGCGGCCGTCGAGGGGCTGCTGGTGCTGGGGGTCTTTGCTTCGCTGCGGCAACGGCAGCCGGGGATGGGCAGCACCTGCCAGGCTGGGCCGGGAGCTCAGCCCTCCCTCCGCGCCGCCCCGGCCTCATCCTGGCCCCCGAACGGCACCGGCCGGGCCAAGATCAACACCCACCTGGCAGCCGCCGCTGCGCTGAGGTCACTGCTTAGGGAAGAGGCCGTCTCGGCGTCTGCTGGCTCCTCTCTCCCCCGCGCCGGCAGCAGGGGAAGGCCACGTCGCTCCCCACCCGTTGGAGACGGGCAAGGGATGGCCAGGGCAGCCCCGGTCCCAGGGATGGAGGGTGTGCCCCCCTCCCAGAGCCTGCAGCAAGAAAGGGGTGGTCTACACGCCCCTGGCTGGGATGTGGGGCTTGACACGTCCCCCCTGCACGGGGTATGGCAGGGGACTCGTCCTCAAAGTGAATCTGCAGCCTCCTCTCTGAGGATGAGCCTGGGGACACCATGTAGGGGACTCATTTCCTCCAGGCTTGAGCATCCTGGTGGCCACCGGGTGCCCGGGTGATGCTGATGCCCNNNGCCTGCGTGTGCCCGGGTGATGCTGATGCCCCCAAGGGTTTGGTTTTCCCAAGCACTGAGGAGGCAGTGCTGGGGGAGGGGGGTCTCAGTACCGGCGGCCAAGGCTCCAAATAGCCAGGGGAGTGTCGGGGAAGCACCAGCCCCTACACTGCAGTCTACTCTTCACCTGAGCAGAGAAACACAGCGTTCAAGATAAGCCCCAGCTCCGCTCAATGCCCAGCTGCGGGTAGAAGGATCCAGGCCAAAAAGAAGGGCCATTTCCCTACCTCCAAACCAACCATCCCCTTGGCTCTTGCAAGGAACAGACAGGGCTTTGCCAGCCGCCAGGGTCCCTCCAGGAGCTTGATCAGCCCCGACCTCCTTTTCCAATCCACCCCCATCCAACTCCCAGTGCCGCAAAGGGGGTCCCTTTGTGGGTGCCCCGTGCTGCAGCTCTCAAGGTTCTTTCCTGCTCTCTCTTCTGCAGCCCTTAAAAGTCAGGCAAGTTCAAGCTGCAAATAATTTATTAAAACCAGATGTGCTCGCTCAAAGCTGCCACGAAGAATTTCAGGGCTCTCCAGCCCGGGGAGGGCCAGCGCCGAGGTCCCTGCCCTTCCGCCGCGGGGGCGAGAAGAGGCTGGGGGCAGCCCGGGGAGCAGCGCTGCCCTCCGAGCCCCCTGCCTTCTCCTTCCTCCCCGGCCTCCCCAGGGCTGCTGGAAAGGGGCAGAAAGGAATTTCAGCCCTTTGCAAGAAATCTGCCTTTTAGAAAAACACTTTCTCTGCATGACTCAAGAGCAAATTAGCAGAGCCGGGTCGCGGAGCGGGGAGGGACGGCAGCTGGAGAGCGGGGCAGGACAGCACATCCCGAACAGCATCTTCCTCCCGCCGGATGCGGGGATGGGACTGGGGAGCGGAGCTCCCACCCTGTCCCGAGGCCCCTTCCAGAAGGAGCAGCGCGGTCCAGTGGCCACAGAGCTGGCGCTTGATGCTTCCCTTCCACCTCCACCACCGCCTTACCTCGTAGCCGTGGACACCTCCGTCCCTCACCATCTCTTTTTGGTTCCCTTTAGCCTGGAGGGGTTTTGGCATCGATCCCGGCCGGTCTCCTGTGCTTGGGTGCGAGCGGGTGGATTTTCAGGATTAGCAGGAGCCGGGATGAGCCAATGCTGAACAAAGCAGGTTTTGAGCCCTGACCTTGATGCAAAGCTGAGCCAGGCCAAGAGCGAGGAGGTTGCCGACACGGCAGCCCATGTCCCATGGACCCTGGCCAGCGTGTGCTCGTGGCTCCTGCACAGCCGGCAGCTTTGGTCAAGCGAGAAGGGGACTGAACAGAGCTGTTTTTTTCCCTTCTTCCAAAAGCAAACCAGAGCCAAGCACCTTATACACCCACCCACCACCTGAATTCCCTGCGGCTGCTCGAGTGGGAATGGGAGATGTGGCCAGCACACGAAGGCCAAGTCTCCCTGTCTTCATCCTGCTGCTCCCCACAGCATCCCTACATTTTTAACTCCATCCATCCATCCATCCATCCATCCATCCATCCATCCATCCATCCATCCATCCATCCATCCATCCATCCCTCCCTTTCTCCCTCACTCACTTTTTTAGCTCCAGCTGGACCATTGCACCCCTCTGGCCTGTTCCTTACAGTCCAAGTAACAGCGATGGGAGAGCTGTCAGGGCTCCTTTGGGCTGGGGAGGCTCATCCCACACACCAGTGGAGCAAGTGTTGGCCAACCTCTGGTTCTAGACTTCGACTCAAGGCACCAAGCACCTCCTGCGCTGACTCAGCAGATGGATGGCGCTCAGAAACGAGGAGGAAGGGAGCAAGAGAAACACCTCCCTGCATCCAAAGGATGGAGGGAGAAGAAAAGCTGCGGCAACCCCATCCTGTGGCAGGATGCAGGGCTGGGAGGGAAGAGGAGCGTGGAAGGAGCGTGCGGCGCTGGCAGCGGCACCCGGCTCCTCAGCAGACAGCACACGCCGGCGGCTTTTCCCATCCTTCGCGCCCCCACGCAGTTAATGCATGAAACGAGAGCGTGTCTGAGCCCCGGCTCCCGCTGCCCCCGCCCGGCACAGACAATTGCGTCCTTGTGGCCAAGACGCCCGTTCCTGGGTGTGAACGTGGCCAGGGGAAGCCCAGCGGCCCCGCGTTTGCTTGGCCTCTCGCCCCCACCCAGGGCGATGGTCGTGGGGCACCCGAGGGCAGCGCCGGGGGCCAGGGCGATGCAAATGCAACGTGCGGCGGTGGAAACGCAGGGGCTGGGTGCAAAGATCCATCAGCGTCTGGTAAGAAAGGCACCTCGGGGCTGGGTGGGAGTCAGGGCTGTGCCAGGTTCCGCTTCCAAACGCTGCAGGTCTCCTCTCCCCTTCCACGCCGGGAGCGGGAAGGTTCCAGGCAAGGCTGCTCGTGCCAGGTTCGTGTAGCACCCAGAAAAGACCATCCTCCAGCAGCAAACCCCAGGGAGACACTGGCAGCGGTAGCAAATCTCGCGTGGAGGCTTTGCCAGGGCACGGAATAAATTGGGGCTGGCCCGTTTGGCAGAAGGCAGCTCATTTCATAGCGTGACTCCCAACCCCTGGCGGAGGAGGCGAAGCAGCCAGGGAGGCGGCCCCTCGGTAAGTCTGGTTCCTGCTGGCACCGAGCTGAGCATCTCCTGCCCTCCACATCCCCGCTCCCGGCCACCCCGCGCTCGCCTCGGGGAGGGGGTTGTACCTGGCCGGGGGGCCTGAGCGCCGCCACCCCAGGATGCTCATGCATTCGCCGCCACCTCCCCCTGCCCCAAAATCTGCATCGCATCATCAAAACTGGCACAGGGGGCCAAAAACTAATGAGTTGCAGCAGCGGGGAGGGAGCCGAGCTGCTCTGGGTGTTCGGTTTCACTCACCCTCAGCCGAAAGCCGACTTGGAAGTTCAAGCGCAGCGAGGGTGACGTCAGGTTTGCAGAGAAACCCTGATCCCCAGAAACATTTCCCAGGGAGGAAGCGGGCTCGGGAGGGCAGGTACCAGCCCGTTTTGCGGTGGGGACACCCCGCAGAGGGTGGGAGACGCCTGGGGAGGAGCTGGGCACTCAAACCGGCGCACCCCGGTTATTAGTCCAGATATAAGCAGACTCCACATCTTCAGCTGCCAAGGTCCTCTTTTGTTTTCTATTGTACATTTTTTTTTTTTTAAAGCTGACAAGATTCAGCCATAAATTAAGGAGTCAAGTTTCTCATCACTGCTCAACGTGGTTATTTCTTGGGTGACCGAGAGCGGAGCCCTCGGGGGCTAGGGAGCAGCCACTGGCGCGGCACAACCAGCCAGGACATGGGAGATCAACACCAATTTTCATCAACAGACCAAAAAAAAGGTAGTTTTTTTGTCCTCCCAAACTTACACAGCTTCTTAAGGCAGCTGCTACTTTACTGACAATGCAGGACAAACCTACCTTGGATGTGAGCCTGTCTTCCAGAAGATCAATGCCAGTAACTAAACAAGACAGGGCAATTTTCAGTGATTCCCACCTCAGATGACGAGATCTCGCCGCTCTGAACCGTTGAACGCAACCGTCCTCCACCCTTCCCCATGGTGGCCCATGTCACCTCCACGCAGCCACTGCAAGAGAGCTCATGCCAACACTACAAGGAGCAAAACAGCGAGAGCCAGGCAAATCAGTTTCTTAAAACTTATTTTAATATCCATGTCTCATCTGTTGGGTAGAGCCAAAACAGTCTGGCCTGGTTTAAGTTACAAATTCTTCATACACTTTTCTTTAAGTAAATGAACAGTGTGGCAATAGGGTCTGTTACTGGAAGTGAAACCCGTATTAACAAGGAAGTGTCGCAGCCGGAATTCTAGCAGGGTTCTTCACCGCCATCAGCCCCGGGGGGAAGGCCAAGGCTGGCCCCGGGCCCCTGGATGGGTGTCGCACAGCAGGAATAAATGCATCTGACACAAAACTAATCACACCCACAGAGATAGCACACACTGTATGTTCAAGAAACAACGGGACCGGGATAGGAAAAAAACCCTTTTAGAATTCTCCCCGATGCGGACAGACACCGAATCATCAGTTTCAGGAAACGGGAGGAAGCATCAACCCTGATTTCGCCTGACAGAGGCTGAATAAACACATCGAAGCGCTGCTTGCGAAACAGTTAACTTCTGGAATAGAGCAGCAGGGATGAAAAGGGCTAAGAAATTATGGCCGAGGATTTAAAGATGCAGTATTTCTTTTCTTTAAAGCACTACAGCTTAAGAGACCACCTTAATGTGGCTGCGAGTGAATATATCCAATTAAAAGCCCAAGAGTCACTACAAAACATAGTAATAAAAACCTGAAAGCAGCAGGATTTTCTGCTTAAGATCCATCGGACTCCTCCGTGTTTCAGTGGATCGAAAAGTCCCTGATCGGGTTTTTAAGCATAATATTTGCAGAGGATGGCTTACAGTAAGGCAGACAAGCAGCAGTTCTCTCTGAAAGTGAGCGAGGGAGAACATCGCTTGCCACGAGATCGCCATTCGGGCGCAGAGTGTGCCATTCGGTGCCACACGGAGACACGGCAGGGTCTGGGTACCGGCCTAGGAATCGCGCAGAGGAGAATTTGTTTTTGAAACAACCCCCCCCCGGAACGGCAGTCGTGCAACTGCTCTGCTCCCTCCCCAGGCAAACCTCGCTCTCAAACACTGCATCTTTAAATATTTCTGGCTCTGAAGCCCTGCCACATGTTAGGAGCGCTCCAACCTGGCTGCCACATGTTCCAAGTGCTGTGCTTTTCGCTTGTGTTTTCAGTTTTCCTTCAACGCGGGGGGAAAAGGGGGCAGAGTGGGGACAAGAGGCTCGCTTTTCACAGCAGGCAGAGTCCAGCTGAAGGTGTAAGACCCCTCCGGGCAGATTACAGAAGGGAGACAAACCCAATAATTAAAGAGCGTTTGCTCCCTTCAAGAACATAATCTCCTTCCCTCTCATTTGAAATCGGATGCAGCGACGGAAGTCAGGAACTTTTAAAAAGGAAAGTGTTAAGGGAGAGAGAGGAAGCTTTGCTGCCGGGTCACCTAACCAAGAAGGAGCAGACAGATCTCTGACTTCGGATATTCATAACCCGAGCAAGATCTGTCCCGTGCTGCAGGAGGAGCACAGCTGCAAGCAGCTGAGCCGCCCTCTCGGTCTTTCCCGTTCGCTGCCTGCCTTTACAACAGTCAACAGAGATCACGCTCACGAGTGCAGAGAACACGCCGCGAACATGTCGGGGTGTGTTTTCCAAAAAAAAAAATAAAAATAAAAGAACAGCACTTTAAATAAATTAATTTAAAAGGTGCAACCGTTGAGAGTGCTACAGAGCAGCGGCTGAAAACCTGGTGGCAGCCTGAGCTGTGATCCGCTCCGATCACAGGAGAGCTCCCCGGGCCCCTTCTCCCGTTTGGCTTCACTGCCCTCCGGAGAAGGTGAATTATTCCTAAGAGGCCACCCCGAAGGAAGAGAAAGCTGCACCATCCGCAGAACGAACACCACCATGAACCTGCTAATATGGGTTTCACTTTGAGACCAGAAAACTGTTTTCTTCCAAAAAATTGTTATTTTTAAAAAACTGAAATTAATTAGGGGTAAAACACTAACTCTAGTGCCATGAACAGGCAGGATCAACTTTTTTCCCCTCCAAAGGGCAAAGAGTCATATACCATCCCCAGCTGAACCTTGGTGCTTCGAGCTTTTCAGGAGATGTTACCTAAACTTTATTAAAAGAAAAAGAACAATGTTTAAATATCAACACTGGACTAGCCCAGTCTTTTTCCAAAGTCCACATTCTTCATATGAAGCACACACGGCGTCCTGGATTCCCCAAGGCTGCATGTTCAGAAGTTCACAGTACATGGAACCATGTCTTTTTTTTTTTGTTTTCTTTTTTTTTGTTTTTTTCCTTTTTTTTGTGTATTTTCTTGAGTTTCCCCTCCTTGCTCAGAGCAGCCACCCTTTGTGGTCATTTACTGGATAAACCTCAAGCCATCTCCTATCCACGTGGCTTGGCCTAGATGCCGAAGGTTTTCTTGATGAGAGTTGATGTTGTCATGCTCTATGGATGGAAAAAAGCAAGAGAAAAAAAGCACCTGGTACAGGTTTCTTGAGACCCTTGCAGATTCCTCTATTCCAAAGCTGTTTCTGAAAGTCTTTTTGCCGGTTTCTCAAGCAGTTTTTGGCCTATTACTCTGTCTCAGTTTGAAGAGCTGTTATTGGATGTTCCAGAGGTTGATGCAATCGCAGCTCCAGCTGGGCTGCTTGTGGATACAGATTTGCGGATGTGAGGCAGCAAGTAGGGGTCACAGGCCAGCTGCTGGACATCTATCCGATCCTCCTTTCGGTAGGCCAAACAGCGTCTGATAAATGCCTGCAAATACCCAAAAGGCAAAAAACAAGAATTAACAGACGGACAGAAAGGGGAAGCTTTCTCTGACAGATGGAGCAAGGCCCATCTGACAAGCCCAGCAGTGAAATTCCTTCCCCAGCGACCCCAGAGACAGCCCGGGCTCCTACACCAGGAGCTCAGCTTTGCTCAGGAGACAGTATGGGCAGAGGCACACGCTGGGCCCTGGTCAATCCCCTTGCCTGAAAACTGCAACGATGCAAAAAACCCCACATTTATTGCTAGTTTTAAAGAAACCAGGAGGAAGGAACCGCCAGTGGCGATCGCTGACTGACACACACGGCCACCGAACTCGCTGCAAGATTTACCTTTGCTTCTGGCGTGACTACTGGCTTTGGAGGGAACTGCACCTCGGTAGCTTTCAGAATTGTGTTCTCCTGCAGAATATCTTGCTGTGACTGGTTGTGACCGAAGGGCTAGCAAAAAAAAAAAAAAAAAAAAAAAAAAGCAAAAAACGGGAAACAGTTGTTAAAGGTTGATGACAGGCCTTAAAAAACCCGTAAGGCTACTGTTTATCATCACTTGACATCAGTGTTTTTCCAGGCAAGAAGCCCACAAATGCTGTGAAGGTGCTGCAGATTCCAGCCACACGAGCAGGATGCATCGTTCCCTGCGCTTAAACTGAACCAAAGGGACCAAGCTGAAAGACGCCTGGGATGTCCCTGGCTCAGACAGGAGGGATCTCCACCTGCTTCCAGACCTTGTAGGTGAGTGTCAGGATACACAACAGGGCCTTCATCTAGGCTGACAGGAGATTCACCCGCTTGGCTCTTCGCTGGGCTGGTTCCGCCGATTCTCTGACTGACACCACCAAGCGACACGGTGTGTTTGTCAGCTCAAGCTTTCACAACACTTGGTTACCAAGGATTTGTGAAAACCAGATGGATTCCTTTTCCCGCTCCAACCTATTTCTTCCGTTGTCATAAAACAAATCACCTTTTCTTGTGACACATCACCTCTTCCCGATCTGGTCTCCTCCCTTCCAATAGCCACCCTAAAAGCTTCTAGAGTGGATCTTCCCCCCCTGCTGCCAGAACACTTGCAGATGTCAAGCAGTATCAGGCTTGACAAAGACTCAGCACATTGAAAGCGCCACAAAACACCACCAGCCCAGGAACCCCAGTGGCCGGTGCAGAACGGTGCACTTGTCCTGCCCATAACGGTCCCAGTGGGAACACTCCCAGTGGAAAGAGAAGTCCTGAAGAATGCTGCTTTAGATGGAAGTGCCATGTAAATTAAGTCACCACCTAGTGAGCTCTCTCCACTTCGTTACCATGGACTCTGCCTTGGGACTGATGGCAAGGAGACAAGGCAGAAGCACCTTCTGAGCCTGCTAAGAAGGAAGCAGAGCCAGGTCTGCCTGCCAAAAGGTTTGGGAGTTATCACTAGGAAAGGAGTTAAAATACATTTTTTACCTTTCTGCCGTAGAGACACTGGTAGAAGATGACTCCCACTGACCAGACATCAACTTTATTTGAAATCTTTGGAGGTTCTTTCCCAACCACAAAACATTCTGGTGGCAAATACCTGATTAGAAGGAAGCGAGAGCAGGTTATGAGCGGCATCTCCAAATAGTTTCAATCATTTTCTTTCAAAAGAAAGGAACAAGCTGCTCTGTGATCAGACACTGGCTTGGGACTCAAGGGACCCAATTTCATTCCTGGGCATCCTTGGGTCAAGACTATCAATGCATTCCCCTTCTGGGGACAGGGATCCCATGTACTCTGCAGATGCTCATGGTCTGAGCGAGTCAGCACAGTCTTTTCACCAGGGCACATAAGCCAATCCCATTTTCTTTTATCTTCAGGACTGGTATTTGTTGTTGAAAGGGCTCGGCCAACAATTCCACAACGGAACCACACAGCCAAAACACATATTTCTAGAAATACAACCCCAGATGCCACGTCCCAGTCAGAGACACTCACAGCCTTGCTCAAACTACAGCTAGTTTCGTTTTTAGGAAGGGAGCAAGCCTGTACAATATTGAATGCCTTAACAAACGTTCTTGTACATCTGTTGTCCTTGATGACAGTCTGCAGCTTGGATAATATCTAAGAATCACATTCAGTGGTCCTCACTGTAGGTCCTGTTCTCAGCCACGGGCACTGGGAACTGAGGATCAAGAATTGCTGAAAACATCTCGTCCATGACATGAGAAACAACATCTTTCACTTGGAAGTGAAGCTCTGGCTAGGAATGGTCTTGTAGGATTTACATCTTTTGTAAGAGCTAACTATGGACTTTCACCTCCTCATTTCAGTGGAATACTCTTTCCACCTCCCTGATGCACATGAATTTCCAAACAGGCATGGTCTTCTCCTCTTCCTTGCTTAAACTGTTAGACAGTGCCATTCCCCACATCACAGCAGAGCAGCCAAGCTCCACTCCAGAGCTCGCTATCTCAGCAGCAATACGCAGTGTTTCACCAGGCCCTTTGGATCAGAGATGGTTTTCAAATCTATAAATGCTAACTCCCTGAAAAATAAAAAAATGCCAGCCTCAAAAGGAGCTCATGTGACAACAGTTTCCAGGGTCTCAAACCTCCAGCATCTCAAGCTGTGGCAGCACATACAGAGCTGACAAAGCTCTGAAGCTGTTGATAAACTGTTCTTGATCTGTAAGTTGCAAGTGCTTGAGGCGATGCTTACCAGTAAGTACCAGCCCCCTGCGATGTCAGTTCCATGCCATCAACGGAGTTGTAACTGTCATCATCCATGATTTTGGAAAGTCCAAAATCTGTGATTTTTATCTCTCCACATGCAGTACCATTGACTAGAAGAATGTTACCTAGACAGAGGAAGAAAACAGCCCCTTAGGATACATGTCTAGCAGGGGAAAAACCAAGAATAAAATGGCATTGAACTCTGGCACTCTGCACAAGAGGACAAGGAACCCACAGAGTGAGCTGCAGCAGCCTCGGGTAGATGTTTTAACACTCAATAATATCCTGAGCTCCAGAGACAAGTCAGCTCCCACCAAGTGTTAGAACTGAGCTGCCCGTCCTTGAACGACCCAGTGGCCCCACATTACTTGGAGCCTTCAGATTCTGAGCCCTGTTAGCCAAACGAGCTCAACACCCCTGCTGTTTTGACCCCTCCCAAAGGTCCCGTTGGAAGGGCAGGTCAAAAAGGAGGACTAAGGAGAGAAATACACACAACGCTGTTATGACTCATTCTGCCCAGAAGTCCTGACTTGCCCTGGTCTCTCAGCAGCCAGAAACTCTCTCCTTTCTGGCAGAGCTCCCCAGTGGCTTTCTAAGCTCAAAAAGGACAATTGCCTCTTAGGCAGGCAAGAGGCTTTTACAAATCCAGCAAGGATCAAGAAGTCAGATCATCACTGTTTTTCTCAAAGCCTACAACGGTGTGCGACAGCAGTGGATGAATCACAATTTTAGGCAGAGCTCTGCAGCGCGCTCAGACAACACCAGCACCATCGGCCACAGGGGGAGGATGAAACGGGGTCACTAGAACTAGAGCAACAGCACCACCTCCCGTACGGATTCCTCCTGCTGATGCAATAAACCACATCACATACCAGTTACACAATGCTGATGAAGTGCCACCGGCACAGGGAGACAAGCCAGGGAAAACTGCCCAAAGAGATGGTTGAATTTTTACTGGACCAGGAAAAGAGCTGTGTGGCCAGTATGCAGCACCTCAAAAGAGAGCACTTACATTCTCCCTCTCGTGATTCTGCCTAATTATAAAGGGAAATCTACAACAACATTTGGAGAAGACCTTCTACAGGGCACACGTTACTGAATTCAAAGGCAGAGCCCAGCACACAGCTCGACTGTACCTCCCCAGCTTTGTGAGCTGCCACATGGTATGAAAAACCGAGTGCTTCCAAGTTCATTTCTGCCACCAAATTTCCAGGCAGATGATTACAGAAAGAATAAACCAGAAGAATGGGAACACGGAACACACTAGTAATTATGGGAACCCTTTTATGAAGCAATAACAGAAGCTCTCAACAGCAGAATATAAGCAGGACATTAAGAAACCAAACACAGACACTCGGTGGTTCAAGGGCTCACTCTAAGCAAGGAGCCTACTTTTTCTAGAATGTCATTTCCTCATTTTATGTTGCAATTCTGGGAGACAATACCCTTTTCACAGCACGTTCTATGCATTTTAGTGTTGGGGTTTTTTTAAGTTTTCCCAGACAGCCCCGTCTCCTTTTCGCTGTCTGACTCAAAGAAAACTTAGAACCCCTTTACCTTGAGTCACGTCAGTAGCAGCGCAGCGTACCTGGTTTAAGGTCATAGTGTATGATGGGAGGTTTGATTTCATTTAAGTATTTTAAAGCGTTCACAATCTGCATGATAATGGATCGTGCCTCCTTCTCCGACATTAACTTGTGCTGTTTCAGGTAGAAGTCCAGATCATTCCCCTCACAGTATTCTAACACTGTACAAAACCTGAGGGCAAAACAGTAGTTGTTGCAATTAAGGCACTTGATAGAAACCAGAATACATTGTTATTGCTTACCAGTAAGACTCAACTATTTGGTCAATATATTAAGAGTCCTCCAGCCTATTAATCCCCTTCTAAAAATAAGGCATCAGGAGCAGAGCCCTCAAGGCTCCACAGTACAAAGGTCAGAGATCCCCCATTAAGTGCTAGATGCAGAAAGCTGGATCAGCTGGGGGATTTGCCCAGGCCAACAAGGAGTAGGATTTACTAGTAAAGCACCACATCTGACATAATACAGCACACTGGTTTGTGAGCTAGAGTCTCTGGAAAAACCATGTTGAAACTGCCTCAGATCTCTCTACAGTACAGTCTGTAACATCAGTATGGACATGTAACAAGCTACACGGTGAGGCCCCACCTCGAGTGCTGTGTCCAGTTTTGGGACCCTCACAAAAAAAAAGAAGACACTGAGGGGCGGGAGCAGGTCCAGAGAAGGGCAACGGAGCTGGTGAAGGGTCTGGAGAACAAGTCTCATGAGTAGCTGAGGGAGCTGGGGGTGTTCAGCCTGGAGAAGTGGAGGCTGAGGGGAGACCTTCTCGCTCTCTGCATCTCCCCAAAAGGAAGGTGTAGCCAGGGGGCGGTTGGTCTCTTCTCCAAACAAACAGGTGATGGGACAAGAGGATACAGCCTCAAGATGCACCAGGGGAGGTTCAAATTGGATATCAGAAAAAATTTTGACATGGAAAGGGTTCTTAAGCCTTGGAATGGGCTGCCCAGGGAAGGGGTTGAGGCCACCATCCCTGGAGGGATTTAAAAGACAGGCTGACATAGTGCTTAGTGACATCATTTACTGATGGATTTTTTTTTAATCAGAGTTAGGTTGACAGTTGGACTAGGTGATCTAAAAGGTCCCTTCCAACATAGCCAATTCTATGATTTTCTGGACTCTCCTGGGAAGTTTTAAGAGACCAGAGACTTTGTCTGTAGTTAATGGGCCAAACCAAGTCAAAGGACATAGCAACGTAACTTACGAGTCAGTATCCAGCGAAAAGTAGTCATATAGCTTAACTATTCGAGGATGATCCAGTTCTTTGTGAATTCTGTACTCTCTACACGCATGTCTGAAAGTAGGCAAGTTTGAGCATTAGTCATACAAAGTGACTTAATTCTAAGTTCTGCAGATAGCAAACCCAGACATACCACGCAGCGGTCCAACTTCCAAACCCGCGCGCGTTATTTAGGCAGCTTAAGAAAAGGCAAGCAAACAAAGAACTGCGCAGAACAGATCTTGAGAACCACAGAGTGCATCTCCACCGCTGGCAATACTACAAAATAACTGACCTTGATTAATGGTACTGCTTGCCAAAGTAGAATAACCTCATAATAAACCGCTAAGGGATCCAAGATAGCTGAATGCACAAATCAGCTAGAAGAAAGGTCTAGAAAAAATTCCAAGATGCTCAAGAGCCCAGCTTCCAGGTTTCAAATTCAGACTAGTTTGTTCCAGTGATTTGTTAGGGGATTAAGATCACCACTTCTGTCAAGAAAGCCTGGCTGCCATTCTGCAGAGCTAATCTAAGCCATGGCATTAGGGAGCGAGTGTTACCAACACCTCGGGTTTTCTGTACGTCCTTTTTATGCCATGACACATGGGTAGTCCTCACCGTCTGTGAAAAGATTTAAGTATTCTAGGAAGCAAAGGGAAAGGGGACGTCTCTCAGGGAGCACAACGCAGGTTCTACCTGGAAGATGGGCATGAACAACTGCTTCCCACAAGAGCAAAGCTTCTGACATTTCAGAGAGAAGCCACTTTAGCACTTTAGAGATGTAGCTACTGGTGCTTTAAAACTGCATGCGTGTGCACGTGTTTAAAACACTTCTAATGAGACTATAATTTCTGCAAGTAGCTACTGGGACACAGAATGGCTTCCAAAATGTGGCAAAACACAGGGGAAAAAAAAAAAAAAAAGGCAGCCTGTTCAGAGACACAGGATAACGCAACGCAGGAGGAGCTTGGACACACAGCTGTCAGCTTTACAGCCATACTTACTTGTGATAGTTTTCTTTTTTCTCATCTCTCCAGTTTTTATTTAACTGGTGTATTTTCACAGCTACATATCTCTGTTCTGTTAAATCAAATGCCTGCAGAGAGAAGAGCTGAAAATGAGTAGGAATCACAACTTCAAGTTAATGCTGCAAAAGCAGACAAGCTCTAACAAACCAATATCCCCACCCAGGAAATCAGCATTACGACATACTGAGTGAAGAGCAAACCCACATTTTGATGTAATTAGTTTCACTAATGAAACCAAGCAACTCTGAAAACAATTGAATATTCTGGGCTTTGATCTGACCTTCCCCATGGGATCCAACTAATGCCGCGTTTATTCTGATATTTTACTACCAGAGCTACAATAGGATCAGAAAAGCCAAATTACCAAAATATAGACAGTTAATCACTCTGGGAAAGACCCTGCCATTATTCCCTCAAGCCACCTAACTCATTTTCTACATTCAGTTAAATAAACCCAGAACATACAGAGGATTTTCAATACTTTGCTTCACGCTGGTAACTCAGCTCTCCATCTCGGAGCATGTTTCAGCTTATTTAGAAGCTGGAGAACTCAAGGGCAGAATTGTGTAAATCTTGTGCTGTGTATCCCCTCCCCACGCCCCCCCTCCAGCTTCTTGCTATTTAGGCAGTCTTTAAAGAACAGACTGCTGAATCATACTCTTGGAGAAACACAGAAATCTCTTCCCTTGTCTGAGAGCAGCAACAGCTAATAATTTATAGGATGAGACAAAATAAGCAGGCAAGGATAAATTGTGTCCATCTCAGAAGTTGAATACTTAACTTCCCAACACTTAACAGACCCTGGAGGAGAAGGGCTCAGCACTTCTTTATTTTAATAACATGGGTAAAACTCTGAAGCGCAGTCAGGTATGAAGCTTTCATACCCTCTTGCTTTCCTCCGTGGAGCCAAGGCTCTCTACTCGGTCAGCAAAGCCTCCAAAGAGCCATTCACGGTACTTACACATGCGGCTCACGCTCTTTTTTTGCTACCTGAGTGGTCTAGTCCCCCTGGTTTAGATATCTATTGTTGTATTGCTTCAAAATAATAAATTGCCGTGAAGTTTCCAGTATTTGCGTTGGCATAGTTCTTTTTATTCTAGCTAAATTCGACATGAATCAAGACCTACTGAGAACAGATGGGGAATATTTGGAACTGGAAAGGCTCTAAACTTAGTAGTCAAATAGCAAACACCAAAGTATCACAGGTCTTGGCCATGCAGGAGCATAAATAATCCTCAGTTCCAAGGAAGCCCTAAGACTACACACACACTCCCAGTTGAAGGCACAAGGCAAAACGCCTCTTCTACCTTCTGTAAGAAGAAAAGATTCTTCTTATTCAACCTATTTTATTTACACTAGTGTTCAGACCTCATGTGCCATACTCAATAACACTTAGCCTCTTAAGGTGGTTTTGCGTGTAGCACTCCAAGAGACAGGTGGTTTGCTTCTCTGTCCTGACAAAACTTGCAGACTTGCTGCAACGTTTTCTCAAAACATACATTTACAGGGAATCCAGCCTCTGAGGAGGAGGGCAGAACCTACAAATCTCAAGCCTGCTGTCTAGTCTAACACAAGCCAGATGCAACACGTGCTTTGTCCTCTCTTCTTCCTCCACAACCACACACACACACCGAAGTGTAACAATTCCGCTTACTGCACTATTTCATTGCAGATTTAGATTACGGCACAGACTGCCACTTCAAATTTACCTTATATACTTCACTGAAGCCGCCTCTACCCAGAAGATGTAGCAACAAATATCTATCATTTAGCGTTGGATGGTCTTTAAATCTATCAAGAAAGACACAGTTTAAGAACACTGATAGAAACACTGCAGTCTACTGCATCATAAGTTACAGCTACTACACAGTTTCGAAACAACGTATTTATATTAAGACAGAAAAATATTAAAACTCTGTTAAACGACTGTCAGATTTGACAGTATTTGATCATTTTGCACTGATGAAAGACTATGAAATGGGACCTTGATGCACCTGGAAGCCTCTGTGTCTTACATGAACTTCCAAGTTGTATCACCACATCAATTTAAAAACAATTAAGTGGTTCCCATTATGATGGGGACATAAAAAAAATGTTATATGTTCCTGTTCCTGAGCTCCATGTACTTACTGTGAATTATCTTCATTGTGTATCCTTTTCAATTCCCTGATGTGTAGATTTCTAACCCTCTCTAGCCGTTCCAACTCTGCCTGGATCTCTGCTTCTTCCTGCACAAGGGAAAACACAACACTGTGTAAGGTGGTACAGTTGGCATTTGATTTATGGAAACGCATGGGTATTTCCAGTTGTGAAGAACATATTGATAAAAAAATCATTTGGGAGACCAGAGGAGATGGTCAGAGTCAAGTAAGAGTCAGGTGGAAGGAGACAGGAATGAAAACCAACTGGGCAGTTTTGTTTACACCCACACACAGACAGGAGCAGACACATCGTTTGTAACATTTTCTGTAATTAAGCAGCATCGTAGCTCTGGGCATGCTCCTTCCCTGATTCAAGTGCCGTGCAGCTGGCTTTGTAGGAACTCAGCCTCTGCTGGGACAAGAGAAAGGGAACAGCCCTCAAAAGTAAGGAATGGGGATGCTGTGATGGCACATGGGGACGGGGCAGCACCTGGAGGGGACGGAGAAGGTGAAAGGACAACACAAGATCCCATTAGCGGTACGAGGTAGAACAGGTCAGAGGGCAACTTGGTGCCACGTGCAAGTTTCCGTGTAGAGTTGAATTTCTAGTGCCCTCAAACACAACGCTGAATTCACGTCACTGTGGACAGTTGCAAACCTCAATTAAAACATGCGCCTTGAGCAGTATTATTTGGTGTATATGACTCAAGGGACACAGTTACCCATTTGTCTTGTGACTCTGTTCCTTTCCTTCTCAACTTGTTCTATTTTTAGGCACCAAGAATGAGCCAGTTTCCAAAAGCGGAGAAGGATAAGCACAGCTTCAGACAATGGCATGATCTCGGAACATTACTTCATTTTCCATTAAGGTCCATTTCCACAGGGATTCCTCCATTCCAGGGTGGCACACTCCATGCCAGCAAGAGATGGACCAGCGGTCAATCCACCCTGGCAACGGGGAAGCTGCAGAGCGAGCACGCCCTTAGTCTGCTCCTGCCCCTATCGCTTCTCCTTGCTCACAGGTCAATAAAACACAACGGGCAGAGCGCCAGCAGATTCCACGTGTGCATTAACTTTCCCTCGCCACTGAAAACAACGAGGGGCACGGTAGCATTAATGAGGCCTTGCATTCAACCCGTGTGTCAAGGTTACAGGAAAAACTAAGCACAGAGCTCGGGCACAGCCTGAGAAAAATAAAGGAGACTCCAGCAACGCGTTTGCACCTTTTCTCCTCGTTTCATACGGGAAAGAAAACTCTCTGGCCTTAGCAGAGATCACAGCCAAGCAGGAAACGGAGGAAATCATCTGGTTTTTTTTTAGTACTTTAAGTGCCCCAAAAAACTTATCTATAGGCTACTGCAATGACTTTAAAGGTAACCAACACTTTATCTAATTATAACTGCACTTGCAGGTATGGTTCCTACTGAAGCCAATGTATTTGAAAACAAATGTGCATCGCACTAGTACTAGTTTCCAAAAGCCCAAAAGATTTTACTGGACTGTTATGGATAATGCTGGTTACTTGATATTGCAAAGAAACAGGAAAGTCAACGCTGGCTGCAGTTTTTGTTCTGTTTCATATGATTTTCTTCCCTATAATTTTCCATTCCTTCACGTTCCCCCATATTAGACACATCCAGAGCCCAGCACTACCAAGATTAGAGCGACAGAGTAAGATGCATCAAAACACTGGAATTCCCTGCATGAAACTATAACTGTGAGGATACAGAAATTTATTTATTGAATATCACTGCCTTAAATGATTACAAAATCCCAGCCATCCCCTTTCAGGCAACTAAAACCTCTCAATTATCAAGCAGGAGTGACCCCTACAGAGAAATGCTACTGTTTATAGAACATTCAATCAAAAACCTACCTAAAAGTGTTTTCTGCAGTTAGTTCTTACCTTTTTAAGATGACCTAGTCGGAGTTTGAAGATTTCTTCCTGTTCGTGGTATTCTGCTAACGTTAACCTGCGTAGAAAAGACAGATTCAACACGTTAGGTTTCAACAAGTGTGACAAAGGGAACAATCCACAGAACACACATCTTCAGTGGAAGCGACAAATATGCAGAGTATGTCAACTGCAGGACATTTTTTAGGTAAACTCTGCAATCTACTTTTTTTTTTTTTTTTTTTTAATAATCAATCTAAAGGAGACCAAAAGCTTAAACATTGCTTAATCCTAGAATGGTTTGAGTTGGAAGNTCTCCCCGCAGCCTTCTCTTCTCCAGGCTGAACAGCCCCAGCTCCTCACAGCAGAGGTGCTCCATTCCACCAGCTCCATGTCCTTTCTGTGTTGAGGACTCCAGAGCTGGACACAGGACTCCAGGTGGGGTCTCAGGAGCACTTAAGGGGTCACACTTAAACACATATTCATTGCAAATCCAATACCTAGTAGCACCCATTTCGGCTAATAATGGACTTCTAACAAAGAAAGCCAAACCATAATCTAAATATGGAACACTGAAACAGAAGCACTCCTCGTCTTGTTTTTCCATTTAAGGCTTGCTTTAGTGACTTCTTTTCAAACCTGGATAATTCCCTCACTCTGGAACCAGCAGTACACCTGGCCACAGAACTGCTGCGAACTGAGCAGTGACCTGACATTCAGAATTTTCTCCTGTTTCAGGCTCTGCAAAGTGGCTTCCAGGGCTACCCTGGAATGCCCTTACCCTACCTTTGACTCCCATGGAGTTAGGAGGAGAAATGGGATAAAGGGGAATAACGCCAATTTTATTGACGGTGAGTGATGTGCAAAGTCTCCATCCTAGATTGCTGGTCAAAAAAAGTTCTCAAAAGTCTTTTCTAGTAAAAGTGTGTCACACAGGACAGAAGCAAAGCCCAGTATTGCATTAAAATAATAACAGCTCCCATCACTAGCGAAAGGTAATGACGTGCTGAGATCTTTAAGGTTAGGAAAAAGAAATTGTTTATGCTAATTTTCTCACTAGCATCAACAAGGAGTTTGGTAAAGGCATCACATGAACACAAAGTTATGAAGCCTGTATCAATGGCACTGGCTTACTTTATAAACAAGATATGCACATGACAGTGTATAAATATATTTCTTGAACCTAAATTGAGTTCAAAGCTTATCCCAGGAGGAATCCTGTTGCAGGAGTTAGGCTCTGCATTGCCCTTAGGACAAAGGTTTAGTGCCTGAGGTCTCCAGAGCACCAATACCACGACTAGTTTGAAGAGGGGGCCAAGTCCTACATCTGTGCAGGGCCGTGGGACGCTGGCTCAGTGCACAGCAAACTCAGAGGAGGCAGTATTCTGCTAATTAAGTGCTCATCAATAAATGCCCCAGCTTCTCTCCACTGTTGGTAAAGCAGAGAGTCCACACAGTTGTAATAAATACTAAGTTAGCCACTAAGTTTAAAAGCAGAACTCACAAGCCAAGTTTCCCTTTGAAAGAATCTCCACCATAAGGAACTGCTTACTACAAATGAAAGATAGATAAAAACCACAGCCGGTACCATAAACGTTTACATGTTATCTCACTTCATATAAAAGCATGTTAATTCACACACAGCTCCCCCCACCGCCCCCAGTGACAGCTAATCAGATTCTGCTAATCTAAAAGACCCTTCCAAAAGTTTAGCTCTTGGGTTGGTGCTGCTGTATAAGGAATAAAAAGACAATTGAATAAACCAGCAACAAGCTTTCCGCATGTTCTCGTGCACAAATGAAATACAGGGCTAAACACCAACAGTCAACTCGTCAAGCAAGAGATGTAATGAGTACCACCAGGCTAACTTAATCCAAAATAGCTGCCTGTTAGCAGCAAGCACCACAAAAATCAAGGGGGCTCTAAGACAAACACTGCCCTGTTTCACAGAAACACACCCGAAATACACTACTCTTAGTGAAGCTGAAGGCTCTAAGGTCGCCCAAGCTGCCTCCACAAACCTCAAGAAGGCCCAGCAGATTCATTTCCCCAAATGAAAATTTTTTTTCTCATTCACAGGATAGAAAGTAGTTTCAGGAGAGCACATTTGAATTTGGATCATGGGACCCTCCTTTGCTTTTTAAGACACAAAATCAACCATGAACCAAAGAGGAAGCAAAAAAAAAAATCAAGTGAAGGAATTGTCCATCCACCTCTTATTCAAATTTCAGAAACATTTACCTTCACCTTGCCTAAAAGACACCTCTGTAACAGTTCCACAAGAGAAAAGTCTTTCTCCAAAAATAAGACAAGTGTGGTATTTGATGCACATCAGTCCAATAAATGCATTTACAGGATAACTAATGATTAAGGAAGCAGTCAGTACAGTTGCTTCAGCTGACCTGCATAAACAACGTTTTCATTAGCTAAAAAACTCCACATCAATACACTGGCACACAGTTTTTAACCAAGAACACCACAAGAAGCTCTTCTAAACCACAAAGATAAAACCCCTGAAACGTATCAGTGAAGAATGATAATCCAGCAAAAAACAGAGAGGAAAAGATGTGCTAGTCCAACAAGGCTGACTTGCAAACCCAGGTAAAGCTAGAGTATGTCAAGGCAGGCTCACAACACAGGGAGCAGCTCTCTGGGTGTCACAGACATGATGGTGATTCCCAGGCACATCACAACCCGTGCTGCCATCTCTGCAGAACAAGCCACACTACGGCTGCACCCGTCTGCTGGGGAAGAAGAACCCTGCAGAAACACGGAAAGCATCATCCTGTCCCTTAAACCTGGAAGGTGACCACAACAAACAGGAGCGCTTCCAAATATCCAAGCACAGACATCCAATTTTCTTCTCCAAACTCAAGATTCAAAGCAAAAGGACGGCTTTTTTCTAAGCTCTCTTGGCCAGAACGAGGGGTAAATGTCTTCGCTTCAAGCTACCTACTTGCAGGAAGGACAGTGTCCTCCAACACCCCACACCAGCACCCTCTTTGGGGGCACTGCCCTGGCTGCTGAGAGCACCCCAAATTCACCCAGTCACATGCCACCTCCACAGCGACTGCAAATGGCAGCAAGAGCTTTTGCTTCCCATGCACTTTTAAAGGTCAAGATCAAGAATTCAAAGGGCTCGAGGAACTCTGAGGTCAAGCCATGCCCAAAAGATTTACTAGCACAAAAAAGAGAAGTGTCAGTGAGAGTTATGGTTTTAGCCAACAGCAATAAAATGAAGATTGTAAAGGAAAATGGTAGAAGGTAGGAGAGAGTCTCTGACTTAACATATTTCCAACTCAGAGAAGCTTCCAAAAAAATAAATGTTCTAAATTTCTTATGAGATACAGCTTGGAAGAACACTCAGAGCATCAGTAACTTCCAAAGAGGTAGGAAAAAAAATCCTCTAAGAAGGAGTAGCACTTCAACTACCCTTTCATTTCCCTGACTCAGGTACCTGTGAAGGACCGCTCCGGAGATAGAGGTCAATCCTTAATTTACTGTCCTTATAGAAAGCAGTTTTTCTTCTTCAGTATACCAAATAAATTGTTTTAAAAACCTCACCAGAAAGTACATGGAAATAACGGCTTCTAAATGTGCACCTTTTTTTTTTTTTCCTTAAAAAAACCCCCAAACCACCATGTATCACACAACAAAACCAAAAATCAATTCTGAAGTTGCAATGCTGAAGAAAAAGACACTGCTTTTCACACTCAGTGCAACAGGAACACTGAGGAAGTCGTTGCACTCAAAAAAGAAAAAAATAATAACAGTTAAGCTCATCCAAAGTCTGGACTCAGCAATGATCCCTGTTTTACTCCAATGAAAACTATTTAGAACTGCAGCCAGATGTTGCCGAATGCCAGGCTAATTCCACAATATTCATTTGTGTGTGGAGCAAAGCCTGGAGGCAAGGGCAAGATTCCATTTCCCAGTAGCTCCAATCACAGCACGCCGCTCTGCAATGCATCAAGGCGGCCACGTAACCTACGTTTCATTTTCTGCTCCGTTGGTCTTGTTCTTGCGCTGTTTCTGCTCGTTGCTTGCTGGGGGGGTCTGTCCCATCGCAGGTGGCTTCCGTTTCGCTAACATTTTTCGTTGTCTTTCTATTTCTTCCCGCTGGGAATTTATCCTTTCTTGTTGCCTGCAGAGAGTAGGAAAAAAAAAAACCATGAAGGTTGAACTAATGGTCTGTACTTGGTTGTCTTCAGCAGCTGTTCTTAACAGATTGGAGCAACGCATCTCAAAATCGGTTGTACCTGTAAGATTAGTAACAAAATATTTTTGTACAGAAAAAAGGGGGATGTGCCAAACATTATGACTCAGGTTTCTGAAAGGTATTTTTGACATAAAAGGGAATTCTTTTCCTGGCCCACAGAAACCATTCAGTAAGTGAAAGGTTTTATTCATGCAAAGGATATCCAAAACCAAGGAGCTGCTAACCTCACGGAAAACCCAGGGACCCACAGTAAGTCGCTAACTTTCCACACACTTTTTCCTAGAAGGCTGTGTTCTAAATCTTGAGTTTTCCTGTTAAAACTATTCCTGAAATCCAGCACTGTCTGAGAAAGTATCCTTATACTTCAAGGGTGCAGTTAAACTCTCCTTAGCTGTGCAAAATATGACCGACACCATTCCCAATTTCACTAAGAAAACAGTCTCTCCTCTAAGATAAAAAAGACATCTTAAAACATTTTACAGTGATAAAAGCACTCTTGAAACTTTAAGTCTAAAAGCCTTGAGCATTTACATACTTAATTCAATTTTAAAAAGAGATTGAGACCGCAGGTAAATATTCCAGAAGTATTTCTTCCACGTCTTAAAGCACAAACTAAAGAGGAAACACAAAGTCCTTAATCTGCACCTAGCAAGAGCTGCACCACCCTATCAGGCTACAGAGAAGTGATCTGATTTTAAAGGATCACAGATAGTGCTCTCTAATGCAATTAATTTGTCAAGTCCTACTTAAAGGTCTAAGCCAGGTGGGAATTCACTGGATATTTTCATTAACATCCAGCATAAAAGGGTCTCTGATCTTCATTTCCAGGTTTCTGCAGCCCCTTTGATCACTGTTACCAGGAGGCAAAAAAAGTTAAATAGTATGGATTTTCTCTTTTAAGCTTCTCTACTTTCTACTTTAAAAAAGAAGACAGAGCTAATTAGCCTTCCTTGACTAATACATGCAAGTATGCAAATAAAATTGATTGACATGTGAGAAACTGGTCCATCCCTGCACCCCAAGCATCGCACGGCCAGGCAGGTGTGCTGAGAACCCCTGACAGGGCAGCCCCCTGCTTCCCAACCCAACTCAAACAATTTGATTCCAGTTTCCAGTCTCTGGGGATTTAAACGGAAACACATTTCACACTACAACATGAAACCATTCCCCGTTGTCGGCAGCCGAGTTTCTATCTGATCCTTTCATGCATCAGTCACACCACTCTCACGTTTTGATGCGCAAAACATCACAGATAACTGCTTAGTTTTTCTATCTTTGCTTCCAAAGGTAAAGACAGCTCTGTGTGCCCTCACTTGATGAGGTTCTGGAAGGCGTAGCCATCTGTCCACTGCTCGGTGAAGGACGCCCCGTGCCGCACTGTGGTGAAGTGACCTAGCCTCAATCGATCCTGCATGCTCTTATCTCTGCATGCCATCTTCTCCTGTTTTGACTGAAAAAAAAAAAAAAAAAAATCAAAACACACATTAAAATACAAGCCATAAATTAGCAGCTAAGAGCTGTGCTGTATTTTAAACCACTACCAATTCTTCCCGCTTTCCATTGTTTCAGTACCGCTTATCTGAAACCCAGCTGAAAGCCATTGATCAAATAATTGCTGGTGCTTCACACAGGTCTGACAGGCATTTGTTTGACCGCCTCCTTTCTGACATTTCAGCCTCACCTTTCCTTCCCCATTCCTGCTTGGGTAGCTCACACTCACTCTATCATCAGCTAAAATCATCCTAGCAGTAGAACGGAGCCCTCAATATAGGAAGGATATGGACCTGATGGAGAGGGTCCAGAGGAGGGCCACCAAGATGATCAAAGGACTGGAGCACCTCTGCTGTGAGGACAGGCTGAGGGAGCTGGGGCTGTTCAGCCTGGAGAAGAGGAGGCTCCGGGGAGACCTTGGAGCAGCCTTTCAGTACCTAAAGGGGCTCCAGGAAGGCTGGGGAGGGGCTGTTCACAAAGGCTGCTGCGATAGGACGAGGGGCAATGGACTGAAGTTGGAGAAGGGTAGATTTAAGTTGAATATTAGAAAAAAATTTCTTTACTATGAGGGTGGTGGAACACTGGGACAGGTTGCCCAGGGAGGTGGTTGAGGCCCCTTCTCTGGAGATACTCAAGGCGAAGCTCGACGAGGCCTTGGGCAACCTGGGCTGGTTGGGGGTGTCCCTGCGACTGCGGGGAGGTGGGAGTAGATGGCCTTTAGAGGTCCCTTCCGGCCTGGATGATTCTATGATTCTAATTAAAATTATCCCTTTGTATCAGTAGCTCAGCGAGACTCCAGACACGGCTCTGGTCAGGCCCTTATTCACTTAAACAGGAGACGAAGGAAGAAATTACACCCTGAAATCACTGTTAAGACTAAGATTCAGTGAGGAACCAGCTCAGCCCTAGACTCGCACCACTCCTACAAGTGACACAATCTCAATTAGATCACCAGCACGCCTAAAACTCAGGGGCGGCGTCTGCCAGAGAGTGTTTCCTGTAAGCGAGAGGAAATTTCCAAACCGTGAGATGAGAGCAGTGAAGTTTCAGTCAGTTTGGATGAAAGATGGAGCAGCAAAGCTCCTTCACCCCGTTATCTGAACGCCAGGTCTGGGTAACACCTAACCCAGAGTTACAAATCCTCCCAGAAAGGGGAGTCCCATTCAGCCAAGAACAATCAGCTCTGTGACAAAAATCAGCTCAAACAGACAGCATGTACTGGCCAGCACCCTGGTAGTTTTGCCCATCCAGTGCCCACAAACAATAGCTGTAATTGGCCAACAGGTGAAAGAGCAATCAAACCCCCACCATTGTTTAACCACCAGGAAATCTGCAAATCTTTCAACACCGAAGGAGACTGGACACTGTTAAAACAGCAGCCTGGCACCTTCCCCAGTGTCTTTTAACGTGTTGTTTTGAGCATTGCACAAAGCAACCATCTCCAACTTTGCTGTTTGAAAGAAGGAAAAGTCTAAATCACTCGCCCATGTCACAGAGCAGATCTGGCAGTTTCACTGCACAATGGGACACGGCTCTTGCGTTGCCAGAGCCAGACAATGTCGCTTTTCAGGAGTATGAGTTTCCCAATCAAGCAATGCGATGCCTGCTGCATTTAAAGCTCAGGACTATTTCACTTAAGCAAGGGAGACCACTCTTTGAGACTGTGAAAAATAACCAAACGGAGACATTCTGAACCATTTCAGTCTTAACGTCGCATTCCTATTTGCAGAGAAATAATTCAAGACAGAGTTCCAGTTGTCTTTCATGGCTACAGCAACAGGACCAGGTTTTCGCTGAGAAGCTTTCAAGGACTTCAACTGTGACTGCAGAGATGTGCAAAGTCCCCCCGCTCACCTTTTCTATAAGCAGCTTCTTGCTCATCGTTACACATCTATTCAACCGCTCCTTGTACTTCTCCAGCATCTTTTGCTGTTCATCAATCTGCCGTCTCAAATCGCAGTTGGCCTAAAAGATGGAAAAAGAAAAAAGCCTTTGACTTTAAATCACTCAGAGCCAAGCTAAGCATTACCTAGGAAGAAGTTTCTCCAGCTACCTCCAGGCATCAGATTAAAGAAAGCAAACCAGCTGGATAAGGGAAAAAAAAGACAAGGGTCCTCCTAGCAAAACACTTCATTTAACCCACTCAAATTACCCCTCTACAACAGGGAAGCGCCATCACCTTGGTTTGCAAATAAAGAACCAGGGTGCAAAGAGACTAAACACAAGCATGAGGAGTTTTTTTTTTTAATTATTTTTTTTTTTTAAACACTGAAGAGCTTGCCACAGCTACCAAGTCTCAAAACAGCTTTGTCATCCTGGACTATCCTCCCTCCTTAGCCACAATACTGGCAGAGGAAAAGGATGGGGTAACTCCCTTCGCACTTTCAATTAAACTCTCATACAAGTTGCTATCCATTAGCCCTGCTGCACAGACTGCTCCTGGTAACAGATGCTGGTGTTAACACCACCACAGCGTGCAGCAGGATTTTATGTGCCACCATTTTCGTTGAAACAAAAATTAAATTTAACCATCGCCCTTCCAACCAACAGTCTGGTTCCTGATTAAAACATCGGACAGCAAAAATAAATTAGTTTATTTTCTGCTTCCCAGATTGCTTTCTACAAACCCAGAGGCGTTATGTCTCTATGAGCTTGTCTGAGCTCTTTTAAGTGCTGAGACCAGACACACAAGCACAGAGAACTTTTCTTCTTCTCCCTTGAATATGTTTTCTAATCCTTTTCAACACTTCACAAGAGATGCCTCTCCAGCTGATGAAAGCCAAATCAATGAGAACTCCTCCATTAAGACAAGATCCTTGATTTAAAGGTATTTATCTTTTACTGAAGAATACTAATGGGTTAAGAGAAGCTTTAGTCTTTCGGTTTGACCAGAAGATGTTCTCTTTATCTCTGTACCTGTCACTGAGTCTCACAAATGAGCATTTCAGAACACAACTTCCCAGTCTACTGAGAGGCTACTGAACATGCTGTTGAACAAAAAGCAGCCAGCTCCTCAGGACTTAAGAGGGGAATAATTCTGCCAAGAAGCATGTTAGGTGAGTTAGCAAAAACACAACTGAGCAACAGATCAAAGGAAGGCCAACACCAGTGCTGGGGGCACACCTGAGCTACAGCAGCTCCGCACTGGGCAGCCGCTGCAGTTGCTGCTACACTGCTTGTGGGTTCAAGCAGGCCCAAACAGACTATCTACAAGCCAGGCAGTTATATGGCAAGTAAAGGATGGCCAGATTTGTTTTACACCTTGTCTGTGTTGGTTCTACAAATGATATCCAAAATCCTGCTCTGCAGCATAGCTACACATGCCTTCTAGGTATCATTAAATAGCAGCCTTTAGAAGAGTTATCCCACTTTAAATACTTACTCTTAGTAAGTCATCTATCCTCCCCTCCTTCTTCTCCAAGTCAGAGTTTTTACTGTTTTCTAGTGCAGATATTTTTTCCATTGTGAGGTCAGACTGTAGGGAAAAATCACCATAAACCACATTTAAGAAAAACAATTGGTATTTCAGAGAGTCAGCACGTAACATCACAGCGTAACCCCCTCTGATCTGAGAAGTTCGGTCTAAGAAGGAGGAACTGATCCCCCTGCATCAGGGGAAGAACTTTCTCCATTCTTCATCTCCTTATTGCACAGTGGGCTCCTCCAGCACAGGAGGTTCAGTCAGCACAAAGCTGCTCTGGAGAGCACAAACTGGTAATAGCTAAGAGGCTACAACATCCTCTGTGTCCTGCAAATTTTGGTTTTTTAATTGAGTTCTGCCCACTCCTTGGTGGTCTCTGACATTCACTGTCCTTTCCTGCAGCGCAACGTAGTTTGTGCAGGAAAAAGGTTTAAGAAAAAAAAAAAACACCAAATCCCAAGCCTCAGCTGGAATACCAAATTTATGAGATCTTTCATGGGCACAGGTGGCATAACCACCTGCCAGACAAGACAATACCTGCGGATTCAAAGGTGGTCCTGACAGAAAACACAGGTCTTCATTTTAAAATATTAGATTGACAGCAGGAATATCTGGCACAAGCTTTTGCTTCTGACAAACTGATGTATTAGTGTCCACTAGGGACAGGCACTCTAGAGTGAAACCTGTATGGAAAGTTTTATGGGTTCCAACACATCTCAAATACCTTCATCAATGAATTGAGAGTTATACACAGGAACAGAAGAAAAAAGACATATTCTATTTTCTCTAGCAGTACAAGTATTTCAAACTCTGCTCTCTCATTAACGGGTAATGGGGAAGAAAAGCGGGAAGAAGCCAGTATGTACACGAGCACAGCGTCTAAAACATCCAAGTCAACACACAGAAGGAAATCTCGCTCCCTGACTGTATACACAGATTCCACATTTACGGCTAGCAAGCATTCTGTCCTGATTCTGAGAAGAGTTAGCAAAGACTTACCTGCGGAGCTGTGATATAACTGTTCTCCAAATTTCAGGCTTGCCTGGAAGCTAACACCATGAAGTAAGAGCCAAACTTGGCGGACTGTTGCTGCTCTACATAGGCCCAGTATGGGAAAAAAAGAACATGTGCCAGCATTGCACATCAAGCGAGATCATCCTAAAACCCAAAAGATAAAGAGGAGGCCTGGACAGGTCACCTCACTTCTGCCTTAGCTTGGTTTATGCTTCCTGACAGCCTCCAGGAAGCTACAACTAAAGCTTTTACAACCAAAGCAAGGAAAAAGTTGTCTGCTGAAAACCTGGACCGCATCCACACAGCCCAGCAGCAGAAAGTTTCCTCACTAAGTGACTGTGATGCCATTTTGCCAAACGCACAGCCGTGCTTGCGCCGTGTCAGATGAAGTCATGTTCTTACATCTGACTTCATCACAACTGACCTCACCTCAGGGTGTTCAGAGGGCCCTGGCACTGATTGAAAACTCTAAGAAAACCATGCTCATGCTGACCTGCTTTTGGCATTGACAGAAGTATTCAAGCTGGAAATCATTGAATTGTTTTTTCTTAAATTTTTTTTTAAACCCTATCAACACCAAATAGGTTCGGAAGGGAAAAAAAAATAATAATCAAGAATATATGTGTCCTCATCATGCAGCCAAATGTCTTCGTGGATTTTTTGCCTTAAGCATATGCTACCTCTAGACCCCTGGAGAATACCATGAAGCAGAGCACTGGCAGAAAGCACCCTCGGATAACATGTCACTCTTTTCAAGGAAGATGGACCTCGTGGGCACACTAAGCACAGGAAAGAATAAAAACCTCTTGCTCACTCCAGGAGGGACCACTCTTTTAAGCAGCGGTGTTGAGACAGCAAAGAATGAAAACGGAAAGTTATCTCTGGCAGGTTCTTGAATTACAGCATCATTCTCACACAAGAATTCTCCATGCACTAGCAAGAAAGAGAGATCGCCATAGACCAGTGTTTCGACAGAGCAGACAACAGATGTGACTCCAGTGACACAACAGAGCTCAGAGATTTAAGCTAATAAGTATCCCCAGAGGTTCTTCATGCACAAAGAGTTTGTACCACCCTGCTGGGGAAAAGGAGAATGAACTTCCCCCAGCAACAGACTCATCTCTGATTCAAACTGATGTGAGAAAATGATTGACACAAAACAGATTGTTTAAAAATCACTCAAGGGAAAGGTCAGTCACAGAGAAACCAGAGATGAAAATCAAAAGAAGATTAAAAGCAGGCTTGGAGAAGAAATAAGCAAGGTGCATTGCAGATAAAGCTGAACATCCTTCTAAGCAACAGAGGAAGATGACACAGCTAAAAAGTAAGTCCTGCCATAAAGCCACAAGAAGAATCTTAACAATTAAAAAGGCACCAAAAAGACATCAGCACAGTCAAAGGAGCTACTCCTCTTCTTGCCTCCATGTCAGTGAAGTTGCTGAGAAGCACTGTCAGGAACACATCACGTTCCACATTGACAGGACAAACTATGCCATGGGCCTACTCTGCAGAGGCCAAACAACTCCCAGCTGAGCTGTGGGTATACAGACTGTAAGCAGTGGAGAGGCACCCACAGCCCAGTGCTTGAATAGAGGCATTCACAACTATCACTCGGGTTTCCTTCCCATCTCCGCTTATAAAGAGAGGAAGAACATTCAGGATACAACAGAACAGGAACAGAGCTAAGCTCTTCCTCTCCCTGAGCACATTCACACAGCTGGAGAACTACCCACAGTATCAACACAGAAAAGCCTCAATAACAGATAAAGCAAACTTCAGTAGCAGCAACTGGAAGCATCCCTTACAGGGCAAGGAACAAGGTTCAGAGTGAGTCACTTCCATCAGTAGTTACAGATTGGGATTACTGGCTCTTTTCACTGGAAACATTCTGTCTCCTACAAGCGGCATCCTCCTGTGCTGAAGATAAGCTGCAATCTCATATCCAAGAGATGTATCATCTAGCGAGCTATACCTGTGACTGTTTGTGCTGGATGGAAATCTGTTTTTGGGAAGTGCAGGAATGCTCAGTGTTCCCTGATCCGGTAGAAGATGGGCTGCCTTGCTGGGCCTGCAAAAGAAAGTCAGTGTATTGTTATATGCTCCTCGGCACGGTCGCTAGTGCCCATGCAGATACACTTATCTTCACATGGGAGGCGCAGCCTGGCCTGGGTACCACACTTTCATGTTAAGGTTTAAGAACGCTGTGGAGATTTAGTTTATTACAACAAGAGAGTCAGTTTCTTTCAAGAAGTCCGGCCCAACCTGCTAAGAGACAAAGCTTTTAAAAAGCCTAATGTAATTAATGTCAGCTGAGATTAAGCGAGGCCAAAACAAACACTTCTCACAGCAAGACTGTACTTCATTCTTTCGCTTTTTGCATCTATCAGATTAGCCTTCTCAGATGCTATCATTTTTGATCTATGTAAGATTTTGAGTCATTAACTTAAAACTCACGTCATTTTATTAAACAAGCAAAGCCTGGGACCTAGAACTCTTCACAAGGAAGATGAACTTACCAGAAGATGGTAGACTTGGTCATCAATAAACCAGGCTGCACTTGAGCCACTGACTTTGAGCAGAAAAGCATCAAATTCCCCATCCCTTAACTAGAAACCTCCTCCCTTGGGATTCAAATCTTTTCGGAGCTGCTCACCGAGACAAAAGTAAAACAGAGGCCACCTCCCCTCTGTGCCAGCTGCTCATTCTCTAGCCGCTGCTTCGCCAGCATCACCGACATCAGCGTTGGCAGAGCAGAATGTTCCTCCTGCGGTTCCTTTGCTGTGCTGCCGTCTACCCCATACAGCGGCTGCTCCACTCGCCGCTGTAACACAGTCAAAAAAAATACAATGAACTTTTTTTTTTTTAAATTAAAAAAAAAAAAAAAAAGGCAATTCTCTGACTCTGCCAAAACTGTTGTCAGCGAAGCAGCAGCTCAGGAATGGGCAGGCAGCATGGTGAGGATCTGAGAACTCAAACAGGATTCCTGGAGTGACTGTTCTAATGGCAGACATCAAAAAGTACAAATAAAAAAAAAAGTAACAAATGAACACACAGGACATAATTCCTTGTCAGTTATTGCACCCCCTTCCTTTGTATATACGTGTGTTTCAGAGCCAGCGGGGCAAAATGGGCTGGAGATGCAAAAATCTTAATGTGTTGCAATTTTGGTCCACGCATTCAAAGTTGTGCTACTTGATGTTTTTTAAGGATTCATTTTAAAAGAGCCAATGTCAAAATACATTCATTATTCTGGTGAAGTAAACTGAGTCAGAGCTGCCAAATGCCAGCAACCTAGCTGTGACTAGGACACCGATGTCACGGCAAGCTCATTCCTGTCATCATAGCTGGGACCAATCTCCTGCAAGACAAGTAATGTACTAACGCGTTTCCAAAATCTTTTAAAGATGCATCTTTTACAGGACAGCTCTGCTCTCCTGCAATTTTTCCAACTGTGATACAGGAACTATGCTCAGTGAGAACAAGAATCATCTGAGCTACACTGATTACAGCACTTGGAATCTCATTGTCCTCACTTTAAAAGCCAGCCGATCACTGCTAAAAATTGCCAGTCCGGGTCACAATAATCTAAATCCTTCCAAGCTGTAACTCTCGGCCAGGTACACGCCACATAGAAAGTAAACAGCCAGGTCAGGCTTCAGTTTTTCTTAAAACCCTGAATCGCAACCTGAACACACTTTGTGCCTAACATTCCAAATGTCAAGAGGGTGCTTTTCTTCCCCAAAAGAATACTCGTATATGAGAGCAACCTCAGAAGAGTCTGAAGACCTGCAGATCGTGCTTCTGATCAAAGAAGCAGCAAGGCAATTCAAGGCAGTCAAGAGATTTGAAGACAAGAAGTTACATCCTGAAGTCATTACCATTCCTCCACATGCTCTGATTGCAGAAGGTTTCCAGTAAAATACAGATTAACTCACAGGTTTGGAGGAGGTTTGTTTCATTGTGAAAGACATTTTAACGAAGCTCCCTTCCTAGATCATGCCGACATCTTTAAGATACTCAATCTTCTCCAGTTTTCACTCATCCCTATTTTTGGGGGCTTAGCTCAAACCACTGATACTCAATTTGTGAGAAGAGGACAGATCTTATAAATGCACATAATAATTTGTTATGAATAAGCCAATACTGTAGATTTAACTGCAAGAGTAAAGAACAGAAGATAAGACACACAAGGAGTACCCTGCGCAAGGAGAGACACAACCTGGTCTGGCTGAAACTCACTGTAACATCAGTCTTCACCTCATGAGAAATATTCTGTTCAAGCTTCTACCCACTCGATATGTACAAGTGTAGAAGAAGAAAACCAAAGGAAGAATCATCACCTGGAGGGTGTCTCATTTGCTGGACTAAAGAACTGTCCCTAATACTCATGCATCTGCAACACTTAGAGATGGGATTTCTTTCATTAATTTCTCTTTAAAGAGATGTATCAATGAATTAATACGACAGGAGTAAAGGCTCTTCAATTAACCAGATATATTTTAATTGTTCTAAACATCAAAACTACCTGGAAGCTTATCTGAAGTTTTCCCTTAAAGCAGCATTATAAGCTTCCAAAATCTAGCAACGTATTGAATTCTGAGCAGAGCACTCAGGGCTGGGATTTCGTTCAGTACACATTCATGAACTGTGCAAAGGTCTCTGCAGAATAATGTAATCAGTAAAGACTTTGCATCTGGTTTCTGGAATATTAACCTTTCCCATAAGGCTCCATACCTTTGTGACACTCAACAAATGCCGAAATTTTTTAAAGAGGGACCCAGGCAACGTTCAGAACTAGAGATCAGACACCACAGCCTCTGAACACGGCTTCGCTAGTTGAAAGAAATTTCTTTAGCTGCTCTGTGCTAAAATGGCTCAAAAATACCGGTGATTTCTTCACATTCAGATCTTGCAGAAATGCTGGGACAGCAAAATGGAATTACATAACAAGAAAAAATAACAGCAGATGTGCATGTATAGACATTCCTTTGCAAGCTTTTGCTAATGCTCCTCACAAGGCACATGTACATAAAAGATCTTCCCAATATAATTAGGATATCCACAATTTTCAGCACACCCAAAAGGTCCAATCAAGGTCAGAATATCATTGTACTGGTGCTATGGGTAATGGTTTAAAATCCAAAGAGGGGAGACTGAGATGAGATCTGGGGAAGAACTTCTTTCCTGTGAGGGTGGTGAGGCACTGGAAGAGGCTGCCCCAAGAAGCTGTGGCTGCCCCATCCCTGGAGGGGTTCAAGGCCAGGCTGGATGGGGCTTGGAGCCACCTGGTGTGGTGGGAGGTGTCCCTGCCCAGGGCAGGGGGTTGGAACTGGATGATCTTGAAGGTCCCTTCCAGCTCTTAACCATTCTAGGATTCTATACAACATACTCCGAACTCCATGGAGAAGTTAATGAGCTACAATGGAATACAGGTAGCTAATGTGTCAGTTCCACCTTTTATTAAGGACAGCGATGTATTCATAACCACAGAGCATGCTAAAAACATTCATGCTTTAATCTCAGATATTCATATCAGTTATACCTAGAGACTGACCACTGTTACAGGGTCCTAGACATCTGGCTTTGCTGCCAGAACCCAGTTTGAGATTTAGAAAAAGAGAGAACTGAAGAGAGAATAAGCCAAATGACACCCTTCTTTCCTGTTCAGAACCTTTTATTACCTGTCTGAAGCAGGATCACCAGCCTAATCAATGCCATGCCACCAGCTCTGTCTGCAGGGTGAAGACTTACCGGCAAGGGGTTGGATAAGGAATGCTGCGGTGACGATCTGGCGACAGGCGGCACACTTCTACCCGGACTGGTTCCTGGGCCACTTCCCCCAGCAAACTGGCCAAGAGAACAGATTTGATCATCAGTAATTCCACAGAGATACTATATTTAAGCAAATTTAACAGAGATGGAAGAGATGCACTCATTTTAAAAATGAAGCCTTATAGGCTTTAGGGACTCCTCTAAACCAACTGAATATAAGTGAAGAGAAAAATCTTAAAATTTCACGCACTGATTTCAAAAATAACAAGAGAAGTACTTTAAACAGTCATATCTGCACAGAATCCAAAAGGATTCACAAAAGGATATCAGCTCACACACTTGGATATAAATCTGTTATTTACTGTATAGAATTGGGAAACCCCATTCCCTGTGAGATGTGTCTAACTGCGCACCACGAGAGTGGTAAGAAATGTACCCCCTTCACCGAAGCCCCTGTGCCAGTCACTGCTGAAGACAGGATATGTAAACAGCTGGGCAACTGCTCTAGTTGGTACAGAAATTCACATGGTCCTGCACCTAAAAAAACTTTAGCTAGGAAAGAAGTACTAGGAAACACTTAATTTCTGTCTCCAAGTTACTCAGTAAAATAAAGAACAAACTTAAAAGAAAAAGAAAAGCTAAAGCTCTGAATTGTGCAGACCTAGAAAAACACAATTAAAAGAATATTGATTTTTAGAATGTCTGTCATCTTTCTAGGGAGTGGTCTGTCTTCCATGCGGTGCCAACATCCCACAACAAGCTCTTCTTCAAAGAGGCATCCCTGTAAACAAGCTCCTACTGAAACCAGCAGGACTTTGCAGGTAGGTTCTTTCGCAGCACTGGACCCTTATCAAAATAAGTTTACACATTCAGAGATAGCCCCATCTGAGATCCAAGTTGCAATGGAAATCAATCCCAAACCTATTACATGGCTGTTCTTTTAAATGATTGCCTTATCAACTATTCAAATAATCTTAAAGATCAACTTCCAAAAATCTCATATGCTCAGATCTGAGTAGGTAGAGGATATCTGGTTAACATCATCAATGACTCCAATAACAGATCAGTAACAGAAGTCACTGTAGAAACTTCCATCTAGAGATTTTGCACGATGGGGATTCAAGCAGATTTCTCAGCCCATGCAAAGATGCTTACCTCAAAATAATCACTAATTTTATGTCCTCTAGGAGTGCCTTTTCCTAAAAAGGAAAACAAAGGATGAAAGTAAGAGTACATCTTTTTAAGAACAGAAGTTGTGATGCCATTCTAAAAAACCTACTCCTATGTTTTGACACTCCTTTCCCTGTAGGGAGGTGCAACACCTATCACAACAAAAGCTTCTGCACAACAAAAGACTGCCCCAGGGTTACAGCTCTTGTGCTGTTGTTGGGAGGGTTTACAGTTGACAATTCAATTAACTCTCAATTCCAAACATGTCAAATCCAATCAAACAGCATTTGCACTTGCTGAAGTACTTAGAAAACACTAAACACCACTCAGTGTTGCATAGGTTCTCCAGAATTTCCTTCAAGATAAGGACAGAGCAAAGGGTGCTTTTAGTCCTTCACCTTCAGGTATATTATTGCATATTAGATCTCTCACCAGCATTACTGTAAGAGTTAGATAATTAGTGGTGGCTTAATACCAGCTCATTAAAACGCAGCCCTTTTCTCTTATTTTAATATTATCAAAGCAGTTCTGTCAACACGATCCTTGTTGAAGAATAAAGGAAATAGAAATCTGCCCCTATGCCCATTTGCTAGAAAACCTGAACTCGGACTCGAACACGCTTTTCTTAGAGACAGCCTTCTTTAGACTCAAGCACAGTTTGTTCTCTATTTGTTACGCTGAGAACTTACTCTAACGAGGCAGGCATACACCTCAAAAAGCAAGGAAGAGAGTACAGCCTGTGTTTTGAAGTCCAACTGCTGTACATGCAGCGTCACGGGACCACTCCACCACTCCCGAGAAGCCATACTAAGCCTTTGGGCAGCCTGTCCCATAAAAACGCAATAGTTTGGGCGAATAAGCTGTAGATGAGTATTTTCCTGCCAATGAGGATAACAAGGCTCCCAGAAGAGAACTACACCATCATGGAGTAGTTTATAACAAGCTGCCTGACACACCCTCGAGAAGAGCCATTAGTTTCCTAGGACACTGACTGTGCAAAACGTGCACAAATTACCAACCGTTCAGCAATCCTGCAGCAGGGTCAGGAGAATGAATTACCTTGACTGGTCTCATACGCTTCTGCTTTCCTTTTTCTATTCCGCTGGTCATTCTGTTTTTTCTCGGGAGTCTGTTAAACAATACTTCAAAATTAACATTTCTGCAGTTATTCCAAGATTAAAAGAAAATACCA
This sequence comes from Pedionomus torquatus, assembly GCA_013398155.1. Classification (NCBI taxonomy): domain Eukaryota; kingdom Metazoa; phylum Chordata; class Aves; order Charadriiformes; family Pedionomidae; genus Pedionomus; species Pedionomus torquatus. The sequence goes on along the minus strand of VZRU01005041.1, from coordinate 13,036 downwards.
AAACACAATAATCTGCTCCATATCCCCAGGGGCCATTTCACTTCTCTGGTGCATTTGTTTCTACTGCTGCTGCTGCTTAAAGAAACAACATCTTTTAAACAGCTACCACCTTCTGATATACGTGCTGCAGAAGGGAGAGAACATGGTTAGGAATGAGTTTAATTCTTTTCCCCCCTATTTCAGCTGCAGCAGACCAGCCTCTGCCGCCCAGTTACGTCAGATGGGTAGCAGAACAAGTTCAAACGCTTGAAAAAACCTGTATAAACCATTTCACCGCAATCACAGTACTGATAGCAAGAGGAATAATGACAAGAGGTTTGAGTACAGGCATCCAAACTGGTAGTCGGGTGGCTACTTGTTGTCTTCCAGGACAATTCATCTCACCTGTGGGCTAATACTTCTTCCCAAAGCCCTTTGCAGAGGGTTATCAGAACTCTCCTGTTCACTGGAGGACAACTGTGACCTTCCACAAACCAAAGCAGAGCTCTCAGGAGAGAGCTGCCACATACACAGCGGTTCACCTGGACTTTTCTCATTAAACTCAAGGGTTGGTTTCATCTGCCATTTCTGTAAGCAACCAGAGACCCAAGGGGCAGTTTCTCAGTGGACAGTGATTTATTTATGCACAAGCACAACACAGAGCACCGGTGGGAAGCCTGGAGGCTCCAGAAGTGTTGTGCTTATCTGTCTGTGCAAGGTTATGAAGCCCAGATGCATGAGAGTGGAGAAGACCCTGACATGGTGCTTTCCCCATCACCACGGTCACTCATGTGGCCAGACCTGCTGAAAACATCAAGCAGCACTGGGCTAGAAGCAGCTGACTGAGGTTGCTGGAAAGAAAGAGATCTTGTCATTTCCATCACCAACGTCATTTGAAAAACATCTCCTACCCCAAAGGGTCCCAAATACTTTCTGAGCTATATGCTTTACAATCACTGCTGCTGCCACCACTAAACTATAGCCTGGGGGCAGGAAAAAAACCACAGTGTGCAAAACAGGGCACTGGGGGAGGGAAAGCCATGGCCAGAACGTTTGTGGTAAACCTAAGTTTCATGCTCTTTGGAAACCAAAGTCCAAAGTACCCTGTCGAAAGATCTCTGCCAAAAGACTTGCACACAGTAAGCACAGAAATCAATCTACCTCCTTTAATAGGATAACAAGGATAAAGCTGACACAGCCAGAATCTAAACCTGGCTGCGTCCCCAGGGGATGCTGGACATCTACAGTCCCATGTTACCAGCTAGAAATCCACCCACAAGTTATTTTCTGGCAAGAGGATGGAGGGGATGTTAAGACAGAGGTGGCTGTTGTGTCTGCAAAGTCCTTTGGAGAACAGGTGGACTGAAAACTCCGTAGCTATCTAGAGACTTGCTGCACCAGCTCCTGTACGTGCAGAAGTCAGTGACAGAACCTCCTCACTGCGTAGTGAAGAGCAACTCATGCACAGCGTTGGCGTGACTGTAACACCACAGGCTCCATTACAGCCTCCGTGGAGCTGTGAGCATATTAATGAGATTCAGTTTAAGTTGTTTTTCCATTCAAGTACTTACATAACAAAAAAAATTACACACATTATCTGTTACAGACTGAAAAAAGCCAGGAATGGTAGATTTGATTATGTCAGCTTGGTCAATTTAAATCACTCCATGGAAGTCCATTGAAAAAACAAGTAAAATGAGTACTCAGTTTTCCACTATTAACTATACTTGTACAGAGCTTAAGATATTGCATTCTCAAAAAAGCTTAGCTTCACCAGACACCTCCTATCAGTATTGCCACATACCGGTGGGAAATACGATCCAGAACTTACCTGATAACCATGCGGAAAGTTCCTTAAATGCATAAAGAAAATGCATTTAAACTTGAGATTTTGCTTTACTAACATGGAATTTTAAAGTAAAAATGTATCTCTGCAATTCATTTTGCTGCTTCAAGTGTTTTGAAATAGTTAATCCTAAAGCAGTGAGATTAAACAGGGACAAAGAATCAATTTTCACCTCCCCAAACATCCACAGAGCGATTCATAAAAATGCTGGGCTTTGTACAGACTTCTGCAAATTCACATATTTGATAGGCAAGGCAAACTTTTCCATTAATGCTCTCTGGCTTTTTATTTGGCCCAAACTGTATCCAAACCCAGGAAACAAATCACAATGCAGCTGAAAACAATTTCCTAAGATGAGCTTTACGAATGCTGTGCTTCTGGGGTTGGGCAAAATCTGCCTGCTACCCTGGGAAGCTTCAAGGAGGACTCTTCACTCCAAAGACTGCGGGGTTAAGATCCAGACTAAAGATTTCCACCAATCCCTTTCACATCCCAAATAAAGAACACTGTCACTCACGCAATTCTTTCTACGTTCTGATTTCAGTTGTGTCCACCTCAAACCCAATTACCGTGAGGATTTGTTGCTGCTTACCTCCAATTCTTTATCACTCAGAGAACCCACGCTGCACAAGCTCTGGTTGGAAGACTCACTATTTAATGGACCCTAATGAAAAACAAGCAAAGACTGTTAGAAACAACTTCCATACAAGGCAGATACGTCCTATCAAACATTGCATCTCTGGGCTAACTACGCTGCTCTACGTCACGTGGATACTGCAGCAACACGGGTCAAACACCCAGGCACATGATGGGGCACTAAAAAAAACCTTCAGAAGTGGCTTGGAGCGAGACAGAAGTTGGACGGTCTTTTCTCAAGTGTTCTGATCCAGCCCCTGCAATGGTATTTCTTTCTATGGCAGTTTATGTCCTAACTGCTCTACTTAACCGCATCCACAAAACAGCCAAGGCAATATCCATGGCAGAGTCTAAGACAAACCGGTTTGAGAAACAAAATTTGTGATTTTGTTGAGCAGCAGTAGTTCCAAGCTCTGCTGTTCGGGTGAGCATCTGCTTGACCCTGGGCTACCAATTCAGAGGCATCTTCCATCTGGGAAGGCAGCTATTACTGTTATCAGATGCTGGCAGTACCACTGATCTTTTTTCTTTAAATGCTTAATATTTAGGCTTTTTTTAAACGCCGAGATAACGAACCAGTGAGAGTTGTGTTAACAGCAGTACAACTGGCACCCTTAAAGCAATCTTTCCCACTAGGCTATTTTACAGACCCGTGGCTGACCAGCCAACAGAGCAATTGCTCCTACCAGGATAAAGAGCATCGCCAAGAGGCTGGAACAGATTTACCGAAATGGTATCCAGATAACCTACACAAGCATCTGCTTGCATATTTGCAGGCTCTACTGGATACACATCTGCATTTTTACGTATCCAAGCAGTTTTGACAACTTTTTTTTTTTTTTAAGTCTACATCAAAACTGGTTTTAAAAGGAAAGGAAAGTGAATCATGCAAAGTCACCGTGTTTTATCCTAGTGCTCTGACACAAAAGTATCCTCCTACAGATCTAACTTAAGAAATCTAGACGAATTTGACAAAGATATAAAAACAAGATTCACATTTACTGATGGAATGTATTAACAGGAAGAATGACATGATAAAGCCACCTCTCCATTAATAACTTGTGAGCATCTTTTCCCAAAGATCCATTCTATTTTAGCAGTCTTATTTTTGCAGTAACCACTTCCCACCAATCAGTCTTTCCTCAAGGCAAAGCCACTTCTCATTATATACTTGAGCAGAAGACTTATGGGAGGGGTGGGGGAGAAGCCTTAACTCCACAGAGAAATCCCACAGCAGATTATTTCTGAGGGTTAGCAGCTCTCCCTTCCCCATATTATAAGGCAATCACCACCATCAAATTAAACCTGTGACACAAACCTAGCTGTTACCAACCCCAATAGCCACAGAAAGTGAAAGTTCTGTTTACCTTCTGTATTACACTGGGAACATTAACTACCAAAATTGTTTCTCCTGAAAGGACATATTAGGATATGAGGAAGAAATTCTTTACTGTGAGGGTGGTGAGGCACTGGAAAAGGTTGCCCCGAGAAGCTGTGGCTGCCCCATCCCTGGAGGGGTTCAAGGCCGGGCTGGATGGGGCTTGGGGCAACCTGGTGTGGTGGGAGGTGTCCCTGCCCAGGGCAGGGGGGTTGGAACTCGATGATCTCTGAGGCCCCTTCCAACTCTGAGGCCCCTTCCAACTCGAACCATTCTAGCATTCTATGATGTGCTTAGTGGCTTCAACAACAACAACAAAACCCATCTGATCAGCTCAAGAAGCTATGTATTTAGGATTCCCTTTTAAAAGCAAATTACTTCTAAGAAAAAATTCAGATAGTTTTAAGCCATACGTTTGCCCCCTCAACTCATTGCACAAATAGCGCAAGACCAGAAAAATACTTTAACACATCTCTTCAGCAATACAAAAACTTAACCTCTAGTTGCTTTTTAAATAAAACTCGATGGTATGTGTAGCACACACCCCACACCCCACACCCCTCCCCATAATCACACAGGTACAACTTTTGGTTATGCGAGGGATTTATTCCTTGGCCAACAGGACTTAACAGAAGTGCCAACACTACCCTGGGCTACATCCACATGAAGGCCTCCTAGATTAAAAAAAAGTACTATCTGATGGCAAGCGACAACAGAAAGTTCATGTTTTCACCCAGGTAAGATGCCTGTTAATAAACCTGGTCTAGTGGGAGGTGTCCTGCCCATGGCAGGGGGGTTGGAACTCAATAATCTTGGAAGGTCCCTTCCAACTCTAACCATTCCAGGATTCTACGGTTAAACTACACAAATGCTGTCTTCTAAAATCCTTCACTTCCTCTCATGAACTCAAACTGCAGCAGCACATCCAGGGCATCAACCTTCTGTGCAAGCGTGAAAAGCTTCATCAGGTGCAGGAGCACCTCAATGAATGGGCATCAGCAGATGGGACAGGTTGGGGGTCTGATACAATGAAGATGGAAGTGAAAGTTGTTTCCACTTTTGCTAAAATCTCGCTGCCTCCATTTTGCACATGGAGAGCAAACGACAGGACCAGCTGTCACCAAAATGCCACCTTTGAGCTTTTCAGGAACACTGCGGTCGAAAGGGTAGGTCTGTGGCTTATGAAGGGCCGGTGTCTCAGCAATGGACCTGTCTCCAGGTTACCCTGGAATACACGCACTGATGAGGTCGTCTACAGTTAGAAAAAATCCTAAGATTTTTTCAGAAATGCACGTTTATCCTCTCCAGTCAAAAATAATCCCCTCGGATGCATCCAAATGTAAAGTTCTGGAATGCAAGCAGCTGGAAAAATGCCCAAAACAAAATCCACAATGTCTTTCTTACTTTTAGTACCACAACTACCTGTACTGACTATTCTGTGTGGGAAATTTACAGCTCTAGCAGCTGGAATCAAACCAAGTTTTTGCATCAACAAAAGAACAGTTCAGTTCTGATCACAGATTCTTGAGGAGCAAAAAAACCATTTTCCATTTACTTTCAAAGATCCTCTAGAAAACACACTGCTAGAGTAGCAAAACTGAACTCAATTCGGTGGTAGAAAGGGTGGAAAGGAACTAACTACGCAGTTACGGAACCAGAGAAGAACAGCTTGTCAGATGTCTAAGTATTCAGCCAGTTCACTGTCTGTGTATTGATACTGGGGAAAAAAAATGCAGAATTAGTTCTTTAAAGGCAAGTTTTGACGTATCTCCACTGCATGAGCCTTCCTCTCCCTTGATGATCTTCTAGGGAACCCTCCACTGACACTCAGAGTAAAGGACTAGGCCTGTCTTACAGACAGGCAGCTGAAGCATCTTGTTCATGTCAAAGTTGGCAAAAGAAAGTCTTGTTTTGAGGAATCCTGGCTATGGAAACACAAATTGTTCGTGAGAACATGCTGTACATGAAGTAAGAAAGATGCAATACCTAGGATGTTGAAGGAATATGTCCCACTCCTCAGCCACTGACCTCAGAGAACGGAAAAGCAAGTTTTCCCAATCATCCAACGAGGTAATTAGTTTTACACATAACCTCGTGTTATCAATGCTTTTACCAACAGGTTTAGACAATGGCTAAGAGAAATCATACATCTGAGCATCTCCCCCTCAACTAACAGGCAGTGAACGCGTGTATGAAAATCCTTTCAAATTTATGCTTTATCATTCCTAACTGTTTATGTTTAAGACAGCAACTGACACTGGATAAATGATCAGTACTTAATTCAGCATACTGTTATAAGTGGTCATGACACAAAAGGAATTAAAGGAACAAACCTGGATTTTGGAAAAAAACCAAACAAGCAATGGCAAAGAATACTAACATCAGAATATTGCTGGGTAAGTAGCAGTAGGGAATAATAAACACGTTGTAAGTTAACACAAGAAGGGCTGGTAGATTTTATTCCAGAAGAAGTCATCTGCACTGGCATCTTGCTTTTCTAGCATAGACTACTTTGGGATCATACTGCACTTCTCTGGTCTCACTTCCAGCCCACTCCTCCACTGTACCCTGTCAAGAGAACTGGTGATGGGGCTCAGCAAAAATTCAAAATACGTGGGTCATCTGAAATAAGCTAATAGTTTCTGTAGTGTTTACCCAAATGACAAGCACAAGAACAGCACACACTTCCTCCTCCGCAAGGAATTTCTTTCTGAGATAAGCTGGCGTGCTCTTTTCCCTTGTGATTCACCTATCAACTGCTGCTTCGAAGTCCATGACCTACCTATGCACAACAAAACCTCCATGTCGAGAAGTGGATGCAGCAGGAGCAGGCGGTTTCAAGACTCCTACTCAAAGGCACTAATTTAAAAAACTGTCCACTCACGCGAGTTGGTTACTCATTTTTCCCTTTGCAAGAGCCCTGGAAAGGCCACTAGAGACACACAAAGGCTGAAGTTTCAATATAAATGACTTAGCCTGATATTAGCTCCCATTGGATCTTCCGTAGCAACGTCAGCCTGACTCAGCCTGCCCTCACCTATCCCCTCATCAAGCTTATCTACCACCTTGCACGACTTGTGCATTTCCTCAGCCTCTCGAAGCTCCCCAAAACGATCCCTCAGGCCTGTCCACAGCTCTTACATCAGGCCATCTCCATTTTGTGCTCTCCAGCTTCTTGTACTACAAGAGAGCTCTAGGAACCCAGGCTGCCAAGCCAGAGTCTCCATCACAGGCTTACAGCAACACACATTGCAAAAATTTTCTTGCTAACCCAACGGCAGAGATGAGCTTCATTACCTCAAGCCAAAGTAGCCCAAGTTCTTCTGAATTCCGTAGCGAATCAGAAGATTTCAAAAGGAAAAAGTCAATCTTACAATCTTACTTCCACTAAAAGTCAGTGCCAACTCCATGCAGGCTTACGCAAAAGTGAAATGGTTGAATGGTTTTCCGGTTACTCTGGTCCAGTGCTACTGTATAAATCAGGTTTAATTAACATATTCTTATCTTATTTCAAGCATCACATTAAGTACAAGAATTACAGCTTGCTTCTTAATTGGACTTTCAGAAAACCTCAGTATTATAGTCGATATCGACATCCCCAAATCAACCTGGTCTTTTTGCCAGGAGAAGTTAATCTACTATCAGATGCTCACAGGTAACCTCCCCTACATCAGATGGCTAAGCAGATTTGCAACAGGATTTGCTTGGCTTCCATTATGCCTCAAGAGTTCTCACAGCTTGAAACAAAACAAACTAAATCATAGGTTTATTTTACTGATGGCAAACTGGACAGAAGGGTCACACACTATTCCCCTTAAACCTCTGTTTAGGGGCAGAAAAAGAACTGTGACCTGACAACTACCTCTGAGCTCCAGCAGCCAGATAACACACTTGGAATAATTAAAGTTGCACATAGAAGCATCCAAACAATTTTCAAGTGTCCGGCGTAAAGTCCCGGGCTTGCTCTGTGGTAGCTAATAAATTAGTTTCTAAGTTTCAGCTATTAACTAGTTCTTCTGGTGACACGTGTTAAGGACCGTCACTGTGCAGCACCACTTCCCTCCAAGGAAGACACGATCATTCTCAAACGTGAATTCTCAACTTAGTAGGTTCTGCTACTAAGAATATTGCTAAGTAGACCCCCCAGCTGGTGCTCACTCAACTGGTCAAGACTGCTAGAGTGACAGAGGAAGGGTAAAAACCAGAATAACACAAGTAAATTCTGTTCTTTTTTAAGAGCAATTCTCTTTTTGGAGGCAGATGTTCTGCAGCATAAGTGACACTCTTCAGGTTATTTTCATTTCCCTCTTTAGGATACCTCAAAGAGAGAGGAAAGGGAGCACTAACTACCACCACGACCAATACTTCTTCAATTCTAGCACAGCCAGCTGGATCTACAAGACTCCTACAGCACGACAGAGAAGGTTACTCTCTCTAGAAACACTTCAGCCTTTTTGGTTTTTAAAAAAAATAAAAACAATCTAACTAAGTGGTGCACACAACTTTGAAGATGTTTTAAAGACCAAACTTGCAGAAGATAACACGTGCTGCCATGAGGATTCACCCTGGCTAAGCTCAAGACAAGCCGTGTGCAAATACAGAATCACCCATCCCAATTACCCATCCCAACTCTTATCCAGGAAAAGCCTGTGGAAATGACACAAATCCTTTGGAGCTAACCCACCTGATATCTTAAAGGCAGCACCCAAACAGGAGGAAGGGAGGCAGAAGATGAGAATAGACAAAATTAAACAATGTTATCTAGAGAAACAAGCTACATTTTGTCTTCTGGATCTACTGACCCGAGAAGATGTCTGGGAAGACTAGTCAGGGTAACGCCTCAAAGTGAATGTGCTTAGATTTTCCCTCGTAAGTAAACACAAACAGGAGCTAAATAAGCAGGAATAGTGGTAGGTGTCAGACAGTCACGTGTTAATTCTTTGCAAATTTGGGGAAGAATGGAACTTTACCACATGGCAAGAACAGACATCTAAAGCATCACTGGCTTTGTGAAGCCATCTAGTGACCTGGGTGAAGCACAGGAGTATAGCAGTTGCCTAGAAACATTTCTCGCTCATAAACTTGTTTCCACATATTAAGCTTCTAGAGAAATACATTCTCCAGCTACTAAAGTAAGCTAGTTCACCACAGACCTGCAAATTCTTTTTGAAGCATTTGGGACTGCAAATGGCCTCAGTCATTGGGTTGTGCCCTCAGCTACCACAGGAGGTGACAGCACACAGCTGTTTCCAAAACAGTTTAGGATTTCTGTCCTCTACTACTGTTACTGGAAAGCTCTTCCAGAATCCCATGACTCTTATGGCCAGAAGCTTTTTTTCTACTTCACAGCCGAAAAGTTTATTCTAGATCCACTCAGTCTCATTCATTTCTCAAAAATACCTATGGTCGCTCTCTACTCGCAAACGCAGAGGAAAGCAGGTTTTAAAGCTGCAGTCGTATTAAGGACGTAAACTAGAGCAATAGTTTTATGCGGCTCCAAAACGCAGCCTGTATTTTTAAACATTAAAAGAATCCTAACCAAACCCACGAAGCGATACACCCAGTCGGTGGAAGGCAGGAAGCTCAGTTACAACTGCCTGCTGCCTTCACCCAATAGGAGAGCATCTAAGATGACATTTCTTCCTTTTATGCAATAAACAGCAACAGAATACCTTCTATCCCAGGAGGATGTGCCAGGCCCGGTCCCACTAGATGGCACTAACTATGTAGCTTTCCTTAAACATTTAATTGGAGAGAACTACAAAAATCTTAGTTGAATCACACAAATTGTATCACAGCTTTCCCAATATATTCCCTTTAAGACAGTGACCTACCAATGCCAGTGCGGAGCATGACGGACGGAGGCTTGGGGGGGTAGGGAGGGAATTTGAAGCACCAACCTGGGAGGGAATGTAGTATCTGAGATTAATATTGCAACCAAGACTTGCTGCAACATAGTAGTCATGCTAATTCATATCAACGGTTGGCTGTTCTATTGCAAATTAGCAAGTAAATAAATATATATTGTTTGCACTTTTAACAGTTTACTGCCTAGCACAAAGTAAAACTCTCTACTACATAACAACAGGTAAAAATGAAACTCGGTAACAGAACAGCTTCGCTCAAAACAAAGCCTCCAAGAAACAAGGCTTTTTTACTTGGATATGCTTTAGAAACAGAAATGAGTTGTCAATATTCACCCTACAGAAAAAGGGCATGTACTTTCTGCTCCAAACACATTGAAAACATAATTAAGACTTGCTTTCCTGTATCTTTTAAAGGTTATTCCTTTAAAAGGAATAGTTCCTAACATTCTTTGTGAGCACTGCGCATGTTGGCACTGTTTTAAAGCAACAACAGCGTCTGTGCTTTTAAGTCTTCACTAATCTAGAAAGTTGTTTGGCTTTATCTAGACCGGTACAGCTAAAGATGTTAAAGTGACATATATGGGGGGAAGAGACAAGAAACAGACGAAAAAGTACATAAAAAGTTGTAATGTTGTATAAAACAAGTCTTTCAAGATTGTAAATACTTTATGTAGCATAAACTTTTATGCTAGTAAAAGCCTTAAGTTTAAAAAAAGTCTTCAGGGTGGGGGGGGAAAGATCAAAAACACTCACTTCAGTAACCAAAACTGTTGTCCCTTAACAACTTCTAGTGTTAGAACTTCTTACTACCCCACCTTACATGTTTCTTTCTCATGCTCCCTTCCAAGACTTAACCTCGTTTGGGTCTTCACTTAAGTAAGATCAGAAAGAAAAGTATGAACTCCAGCTAAACCCTTTTTCAAGTTCTGATTTGCTTTGAATTTTTTCAGCATCTACAGTTTCTTCTCAAAATAACTCTTAAGAGGTTTCTGAAAATTCTCTAGCAATGACATGTTGCTTTTCTACCTTGATGTTGTCCAAGACTCAGCATCTTCCTCAAAAGTCAATTCCTTATCACTGACCTAGTTAAAAGAGGAGTTCTGCCACCATTTCATTGCTCAGAGAGAGACTATCAATTCATGCTACCGACATCTGGAGAACTAAGAGTTTAATGCTAGTACATAAAGCAACCACATAAGGTTATTATTTAAGCGCCTTACTCAAAAAAGGCAGCTACTGAACAGTTATGCAGTTGTATGTGAGGACAAAGATGGGATTTTACTAGCAGGTTGTGGATCAGGAGAGCTTACCTTCAAATACTTTTGTGTGTGTGTGTGTGTTCTATGCGACCAAGCACACCATTTTAGCACACTGCACTCACAGAGAATTGAACAAATTCCTGAATATATGAAGTCTGGTTACATGTTGTATCAAACACAGTAAACTTGGAACTGTAACTAACAAGTGGCCAAATTCAGTTCCCCAATGCATTCTTGGAGAAAGGAAGAGACAGGTGAGATTCCCACTTCCCAAGAAAGTTGTCACAGGTTTTGTTTTGGGGTGTACAAGCTGCCTTAAGATGAAGCAACTCCTAAGAACTTACTTAGAACCCAAAACCTTTCTGTATAGCAAAACATCTGCTCATAGAGATCCCATTTTCATTCCTCTTAAACATACTTCAAGCAAATTAGTGTTCAAAACACAACTATTGACACAAAACGTTCTGCTAGCAAAGCAAAATTATCAATGTAGAATTTAAAAAAAAAAAAAAAACAAACAAACACACAACACCACCACCACAACAAAGTGCAACACAGGGTGGAGAAGCAGTCATGCCCGTTACCAGCGGTACTCATACTCACCTTAGCAACTCCGACTCCCGTGAACCTGGCCTCCAGTAGTTCCTGCCGTCGTGGGTCCAGGCTATGCAATTCTTCCATCATTTCTGCTGCTACAGGAGAACAACACTCGGATTATGCAATGCAAGGAAAGGAGAGAGATTTAATATTCTGTGCCACTGACGAGATTCAAAAGTGCCTGTTCTGCAGCGCAGCCATGTAAAAAAACATTCTCTTGCAAGCAAAATGCCAGATTAGTGTGTGATAATAACGTAACTCTGCCACCATATTACAGTATTTAAACCATAACCCCATTGGAGAGTTTCCTCTTCTATCCGTTGTACCAGCCATTTCAAGATCTCTAAATCCAAGAAACCAATTATTGTCACATTCTCCCACTGGATGCTTTATTAGAAGGAAAACATGGGACCACAGTGTTATGACTAAAAGCTTCAGAGCTTTTCATCCATGCTGCATGACTGGCAAGAAAAAAAAAACAAAACAAAACAAAAAAAAAAGAAGCAAGCAGCATTCTTTACCCCATAATTTATTTTTGGCCAATCCTGCATTATACCAGATCTCCCCAAACTCCAAATTTCACTGACAACAGCTTTGGTTCTTTCAAGCACAGAAAGGGAGCATAAGAAGAAAATAGTGCTCGTTTAAACCTTCTACTTTATAGACACCTCTAGCGTTAACAGCTGCCTCTATACACTGGACGTACCTCTTGGCAATCCAACACAATGGATGCCGCTATTTGAAGGGTTAAAAACACCCCCCCAGCAGAGTTATGTAAACAGGTTAAAAATCAGAAAATACACAATTTGAATACTGAACTGCGAAAAAATGGGACAAATTTCAACGTTCATTATAACTGTGAATCACATCTTCCCAACTGCACCAATCAAGTTCATTTCCAGAAATGTCTGTTCCAGTTTCATTTTCTGGACTAAGGTAGGGGAAAAAAAAAAAAAGATACAGAAGATAAAGCTTTGCTGTATAAAGAGCATATGCGATGAAGAAAGTTCTTGAAGGGCAGCAAGTGCCCTCTAGAATAGGCAGTATACAATTGTTCCTTTTATTAACTGTCCATTTTGTCCCTGCTGTTTCCTCCAAATACTGCAGATCTAAGTTACAGGGGGCAAAGTGAATCCATCCAGGGGCATTTACAGCTGCTCTCCCGAGCCAGTAACAAGCTTCAAGAACTAATGGCATACTGAATGCGGTTATTAGAGAACCCTATTTCTACTAGTGGCTTTAAAACCCCAACAAAGCTAGAAGCCTAGTTTTCAAAACAGGAAATCTGTTCACTGAGGAAAATGACAGACAAACCATGAACGCGAAGATGTTAAAGTACTCCCAGGTCTCTCCCCCATTACGGGGCACAGGGAGACCATCCGGGATGGAATCGCAGCCCCGCGCTGGAATGCTGGCCCGGGGAAGGGACTGCCACAAGTTCCCCAGCCTTTCCCCCTCCCCACATCCCACCGCA
>VZRU01005039.1:3606-40408 GCA_013398155.1 Pedionomus torquatus | reverse complement strand
AAGTGTAGTCCCAATGCTAGGATGATGGCTAAAATGGTCTAGTGGAGTTCACTCCAAATTCAAGTAAATTTTAACTCAAATTCTCCTTGACTTATGAAATAGTGCCACTCAAATCCATCTTTCAATAGAAGTGTGTCTCCAAGTACACAAACATTTAACTTTAATAACTCTACACAGAATTCCAGGCACAAGCCAAGGCACACACATGCAGCTGGTGCTCCAGATGTTCTGTTGGCCCTCTCCCTGCAGTTCCTTCTGGGAGCTGACTTAATTGAAATCAACTGTCTGGGAGACCATGGGGCTCATACGGCAGCCCGGGAGCACCAGCCTCCATCCCTGCTGGGTGAACTGGTACAGATTTTTGACATCTGCAGTAGGGTAGTCCTGTGCGACAGCTATGGTTTGAGAGGGCATCACGTCCTGGGTGGCAATCCAGATGAAGGATGCAACTAAGTGCATTAAAATGAAAAGGTCTGTGAGGCATTTTGTGCTCCGGTAAGATGTAGCCTGCAGTGCAGCAAGGGATTTCTGAAACTCTGGTATCTGGAGTCTGCAGAAGGCAACTTCACATTCGTCTTCAAAGGTAAATTAACTGTAATGCTCATACACTAGATTCATCCTTTTATTAAGGATAAAATTGAGACTTTTTGACAGATTATTTAGCTAGGGGTGAATTATGCACTAGATTCCAAGGCTCTGGAATTGCATATTAAATTTAGCTGTGGTTTGAATGCAATCCAGCCAATATGGATTTTTTCCTCTACAAGTAAGGCCTGAAAGGAGAGATTTAACAAGTGCAACAGGCCTTCCTCAAACTAATTTCTAATTACTGCTGCATTCCTGTCCCCAAGTGTTTAAAGTAATTAAACTGAAAATGGAAGAGGCATAAAGGAGATAAGGCTTTATATGCCTCAATGAATCATGAATTTTCAGAGCTTATTAACTTGTTTTTAACATTTACTGCACCTAAAAATGTTAACTGAGCACATTGCAACTTACTGTTTATTGAGTCATCCTTATTACAGATGCAAAGAAAAGTCACACAAGATGGCTATATTCATTCTCTAACATGATAAGCTAATTAATACAACTCTTCAGGCACTGAAAAGGATTCCCCTATCTTTTTTTTTTTTTTAAATAAACCCATGCATCCATCAAAGGCAGAGCTTATATTTCCTTTATGACAAAAGGTCTTGAGACATTAAAGTATCACAATTTCCATATGTCTTTTTTCTGTTCTAGCATATATATATATATATATAGGACATCCTACTTGACAGCCACTAATGCTATGCTGTGGACAACCTTGTCAGCAGTACTCCACTCACACATCACCGGGACAGTACACCAGGGAGGTATAGGAACATACTTTCTTTATAGTTATGCTTTTTTAGGAGATCTATCTTTGGATGGTGCTTGAGGTGAGACACTACTCTACAAAGAGCTTTGATCACGGACTGAGGTTTGCCCTTAGGAACATATCACATCCAATCTCATCAGCTACCATTCTCCAATCACAGCTGTACTTCAAACTAAAAGATTAGATTGACAGCAAGAGTCCTAAATTTATACAGAGTGAAGTAATGTTGTGTGACATGGCTGTGTACTCTATGGGACTTCTGTTCAAAGCAATGTTACCTCAGCCACCAAGCATCCTTGAGATGCCAACAACAGCACTGAACAGTAATTTGAGTAAAACCATAACTTAGGCTTTATTTTTAAATGATGCTTTAGGAGTTTTAACATACACAGGAGTGAAGTGACTTATGTTCCAAGATTACTATTGAACAATTCTTATACCAACTTGAAACACATTGAACGCAGTATCTCAAAGTCAATCAATTGATTAGGCTAACAAAAATAAAAATAATTGTCAATCTTCCTCCTGGGTGTGCTCGGAGAATGACTGATTTATTATTTTACGAAAAGAATGTTCCTACAGCTTATACGATAGGCAGAGCTGAAAAATTGCAATAAAGGCCTATCACACAGACTATATTAGACAATGTCTGCAGTGGAAACAGAGAAAGTCAGTGCTGTCAGCATCTGTTTTTCATCAGCTGCATCCAATACCATATCTGCCATCTCAAATAAAGCATAAATATACCAAAAGATGACTCAGCCCAGGGCAAGCAGTGCAAAATGATGGGTTATCAGACAAATTAGAAGTTCCAGTAAGTTGCAAGAAGTACCTGTGCTCTTATCAAAGTTCCCAGCAAACCCATGTTGATATTAAAGGAGAACTGAATTTGAAGGCAGGTGAGAACACCACTGGCAGCTTAGGAGCTTCTTTTTGGTTTTGTTGTTATTATATGTATATTTTACTGTAGCAACCACAATAAAACTTCCAATTCATTAGTTGAAATGGGGAAAAAGTGATACTCACCCACTGTTGATGTCATCAGTTCTGAGGCTTTTCCCCAGAATGTCCCCATCACTCATGTAGCCACCAACGTCAACTTCAGAAGACATGTCCAAATCCCCACTTCCTTTCTCACTCATGTCAATCTGTGAGATATTTCCAAGGCGAGAAACGGCGGCTCGGCGGAGTGGGGTGGTGTACATGAATCGAGAAGGGTCTGTGTGTATGAAGCGACTTGCGCTGCTGCGAGGATAACCAGCGCCCAAGGACGGGGCATCTCCTGCCTGCAGCCGAGGACTGGCCTGCCCTAGCCTCCAAGTCACCGGGGTGGAGCGGCTTGTCAAGCTTGGTATGCTTCTCCCGTTCACCTCAGTTGTCACAGTGCTGTCAAAAGTTGTCTCCAGTGTGCTGCAAAACAAAAGGAAGACAGTGAACTGTGCTTTCTCTGTTCCTGAAAACAAGGAAAAGCAATGGGTGGAAGAATACGTACTTTTTTAAGAAGCTCTGTGTGTGTGTTTCTCCATTCGCATGCGTTGTGTTTGTGTATATAATAACCTGTACTTATAAAACAACCTAAAATAAATTCTATAGGCTTCTAAGTAGATGTTCATGAACAAATAACCATCTTTGTGAATGATTGTATAAGACACTTTGACAGTAAAGCATATTAAAATCACATTTAAGCTGTTGAGGCAGTATGGTTAGTGTCACAGTTAATTTTCCCTTGTAAGCCTCTAATTCATTCAGCAACTAGTAATGTTCTCCTACAGTCCAAATTTTTAGCAGACTACACAAAACCGGTCTACCTGTGGCTTATCTGGGTCCCTCTAAGGCTGGACATAGTTTCTTCCAAATTCTGTCTCAGGTCTGCTATATTCTTTACAGTTCTCATTCTTCTTGTTTCAGGATCTTCCCCTGGAAGAAAACAACAAAGCCAGCGTAAATTTTAGCGTGCACAAGCATATACGGTTGAATAAAGTGCACGCATATATACACAGCTGAGAATACACACATATGATTGTAAATAGGCCTGTCCCTTTAATCTTTTAAAAAATAAAACCTCATCCTTTCAGTAATAAAACACACATACACTTATAAATAATATGTGGTATGTAAAAAACCCACTGAAAAGAGTCCTGGTGAAGTACCCCTGTTAGGGCCCAAATCTATTAATGAAACTCAGATTTACAGTGTTGGGATTTTTATCCTCTGTAATCAAGGCACAATGCAGCCCCAGAGCACTTGATACATTAAACAGGCCCTTTTTCCTCCTTGACATTTTACATGACTTGGTAGGAAATAAAGTCACAGTGAATATGTGTCTGGAAAGTATTGGGATGACTGTTACAACAGCTCTTCAGTATGCACTTAATATCCAGGTTATTTCAAAGCACTCTTTAAGTAAGGCACATAAAGCATCTCTTCTGAACTGTAATGGTTTCTTGAAGGGGGATTATTCTTTACATGGGATAAGAAAAATATTCTTTGTGGGATAAAAATCTGAACACTAAGCACTTGCATCACTTATACAATTACGGATTTTAACAGCCTTCAGGCATCCATTGTTACAAGCTAGTCTGGTTTCCTGAATAGCAAAGCCCACAGAACTTCACCTGGAACATCCTGGACCATGTTTACTTCACACAATTAAAAAAACCAACCAACCAACCAACCAAAAGGAAAACAAAGGAGTCATATATTACCTGTTACAAAAGAAAAATGTAATAAGCATCAAAGCTACCTCCAAAAATCATATATGAATACACAGAAATGTGTGTTTTCTAGAATATCTATCTATCAAGGAATATTATTTCATCTTTCTTTTGGAGAATATGAGAATTTAAAAGGAAAATCTGTGACAAAATCACTGTCTTGTTCAAGGCTAGTGTTCTAATTCTGTCTGTGTCCCATTTCTGTTCCTTGAAAGAATGTTATGTGCATGATGCTGAACGTGGAGTGCAAATAATTTCTTTTTTACCCTATCAGTGATAAATTTCATGTGATACCTCACTTTGTTGATTTTACTCCTCATCCTGCAAATATCAAGAATGATATTGCACAATTACTAAGATTATCTCTAATATTTAACTCTTGATTTCAGCGTTCTCATCCAGAACAATCTAATCTTGGCATCATAATGACATCAAGAAACTTCTTTGAATACATCTAAAAAGAGACAATCTGATGAATTTAAAAATCAAGATCAGAAATCCAAGCAGTGGCACCCTGGAACTGATAGTGGTGTCAACACCTGGACGAGGTGGAGACAAGAAGTGGGGATACAGGCCCAACACTGCTGTCCAACTCTCCATCTTCTCAAGCACACTCCTAGGCCATTGCCATTTTTTTTTTCCATAATATAAACTACCTGTGTGTATTTCTACATTTAATACCTTGCAGGAGGCAAATATTCACCCTCCTATTGAAATTACCACAACTGCTCCTGTGCTTCAAACTCAACCTGTTCGGTCAAGCACCTTGCTGATCAATGTACCCATGGATCCCATGCACTGTTTGCAGAGGTTTCTGCACCATCCCAGAGGTTCCTGTGAAGCAAAAAGGCTCATGCCATGGCTAAACTGGAGACCATTAAGTCCTGTTAGACTGAACCTGCTGTTGAAAGCCTGAAAGCCCAGGGAGTTCCCAGGCAGACTGTTTGTGCCTGCCTCCAGGGAGTTGCCTAAGATGCACTCAGTTCCTCTCTGTGACTGTCCTTTGCTTTCCCTCCCTCTGCCAAATGCACTCAAATTCACCTCTAGGAGCACACGATATTCCTGCCCCAATACTTACATGGGGAACACCCAGGATCTGTTACCTGCCTCAAACCAGAGGTGAAACAGAAGTTGGTGTAAAGCATTTTTCTGTTATACACGGAAGGAAAAATCCAAGGGTGTAAACAGGCAGTATTAAAGGCAAATCAGTACTTTACCTTTATATTCATCTGAGAAACTGAATATAATTCATATTTGCAGTGACTTTGCCCTTTCTTTCCTTGTTTATCCTTGTCAGTTGTCCTTTGCTATATATTAACACTACAAATTCTTGCAGCAAAAATGACAGCAACTGTCTTTTTTAATACATATTGTACAGTAAATAGCGTAACAAAGCCTTAAGGTATAGTTGCAACTACAAAAAAAAAAAAAAAAGAAAAAAGAAAAAAAAGAAGGTACATATATATAGCAAACTGCCAAAATACATTTCACACAGAAGAATGTTTCACCTTCAGACAAATTGCACCATAAAAAGTAGAGTTATTCTATCCTGGAAAGGTGAAAAGTTTAAGACCTGATCTCTTTTGATCTCTCAGTGACACAACGGGTAATTTCAAAACCATCCCACCATTTTTTCTAAAAGAGATACAATTCGAGTTTTCTGATCTTAAAATACTACATAGTACTACATACAGAATATCTACAGTGGTAACTTTTCAGTGTTTTAAAAAATAATTGTTCTTTTTCCTTTCCATCCTTTTCTTAAGGCTGTCTCAATGGACTCATGCTGTACCATGGATGAACAAGTCAGAAAGTATAAACAGATGAACATGATGCTTGAGAAATTTTCTGCCCTGAGTGCATGATCCTCAGACCTAACTTGCACCTGACATTGCCTACATTTTCAGGATGGCATTGTGGCTCCCCATCTACATCAAGCTTTCTTCTGTACAGAGGACCATGGGGATAGTGAACATGTGGGTTTTCTTCTGAGAGCTAGCTACGCTGAGTGCCTGCTAGAAGAGACACTAGAGTGCAGCAGGATTGGGCCACATTGGTTTGAAGGGAGTCCAGAGCCCCCCAGACACCTTGTTGTTTATCACCACGGCTCACTGCCTTCATAGAGTCTATATACATTTGCATCACCTAACATCACAAACGCTCCGTACTTGTTATCTCAAGATGATTTGGTTTTGCATGCCGAAGGAAAAAATATTCAATTTCCTACAAGGAGGGACTGGGACAAAAAAACCTAAACCCAACGTACCATGAAACCCTCTTTCAAAATTCTTTTATTCTTACAAGAAAGTCTCATGAAAATACTTTACTGACTCCAGGAAATATAACCTGTTCAAATCACTTGTGGCTTCATAATTTATGTCAAACATGAGTATTCTAAAAGATGGTCCTCAAGTTTTTACCTATAAGCAGTGAAGCACTAGACATTCTCTCAGTAAACTTTTACTGAATGCATTCATTTCTTCCATTGTGTGACACAGGAAATCAAAATAAACATTTTACAGAAATCACTCATCATCCAGGTTAAACTTTCACAATTCTGAAGCTTACCCATAATTGCACATTTAATAATACTGTTCATAATCATTTCAGTACTTCCACACATGTAATTACAGCCCAAAGCAGATAAATGGGAGAATAATAATTCTGTTAATTATCTGATTTTCATAAAAGGATTTACAAATAATAACAGCTCCCCAGAGAATTTTTCACTCTTAGATGTTAACCCCATTCCCAATCGGTTTCCATAAGGAGCAGTTTCACTCTGCAGGTGGGGACACTGAGGATCACAAGGAATGTGTGCAGTGACACACAGCTGAAGAGGAGCAAGCGCAGGTGGAGAGCTCAGCTCCCTTTGCTAACATGCCTCTAAATCTCCAGGAGAAGCCCATTTGTGCATACTGCTCCAGTCTAACACCAAAAGGATGCATAAAAAGAGCATACTTGTTTCTTTGTTATTTTGAGATGACAGTTTTTTACATTACATACACAGCAAAAATTTTATCCTGATTGTCTAAATACAATCAGAGCTAATGTATCCACTGGCAAAGAACCTCCAGGCTAGACACACACTATGTAACCTTGGAAAAGCAAGCAGCCACTTCAACCATTTGACTGGCTGAAGAACAAAGCTTTGGAAACGAACACTTTGAGCACCCTTATAAAGGGCTGAGAGATGAAAAGTAAAGCCAGTAACACAGAAGCCTTTTGAAGTATCTATGGCTGTGGACTTCAAATGCTCACTGGCACGCACAGATACAACAAAACTAGCTATTTAAATTGAACTGTAACCCTGGCACTCACAATTCCACATATAGGGGTGAAATATATGGGAAGGACAACCTATAGGTAGGCCAAGGCATTTTCTATCTAAACCATACCTTGGATTCAAGATTTTAATTTTAAATTAATGAGAACAAATGTCATTAAACAAGCTTCATTTATTTATGAGTAAACTAATAGCAGTTAAATGTTTCACCTTACTTTTTCATACAGCAAAGCAAACTATGCTCAGTTATTCACAGGCTGTTTCTGTCCATACACCCATCAAAGGTGATTTAGACATTTGCTTTCACTTCATACAGTCTTTGGAAGTAAGAGTAAGCAAACAAGGAAGAAATGTCTAGACCCTATTTTTGCATATTATCGCAAGTAAACCCAGTTCTGTCTTGTGAAATCACTGTCAAGATCAAAAATCTGCTCCATGCAGATATGTGCTAACGCTTGGGTCTCCTCCTGCACTTCCTGATGTCAAGCCAAAGTTAACTTACCTAAAATATCAGTATAAAGGACCTGTTCTAGGTCCCCCAGCATTGTTATTATGACATCTTCATCCAGATGTGCAGTCCCTTCGCGCAAGCAGCCTTCCTCCTCCTCCTCTGCCCAGTTCCTGCTGGGGAAATGAGACGTGCAGGATGCATTTTCATCTGATTTTCCTCTCTCTTCATTGTCCGTCTCAAAGCCTTCACCTGTATGCCGTTCTCCTGGCCTCCTGGCTGTCCTGCTTCCAGCAGGTGGTATCACCTGAAACACTTGGGGTGCGGTGAGGCTGGAGTGGCAGAGAGAGTGCACTGACTGTGAGAGTGCCTTGGAAAGGGAGCCTCTGCTCCCAGCTTCTGCCTCCCGCTGATGGTAACTCTGGCTGGACTTGGAGGCGTTTCCAAACCAGTTCTCCCTGTATGAGTATCTCCTCTTCTCCCCTTCACTGATGAGCGTGAGATTGGTTAGAGACTTCTGCTTCTGAAGACGAACACACCCTCTTCTAACCTCCTTGCCTTTAAACACTGACAGTTCGGCAGATCGCTGCATCTTTGTGGCTGGGGCTTCACCTCAGTTAGATTTCATATTTCTGAGAGGGACAGCAGTTCAATTCTCCCGAAATGTCTGGGAGGGGATCCCTCCAGCACCACACGCTGCACATCCCAGGTAGCACATAGTTGCACTCGCAATGAAAAGCAGAGCTCAAACGTGCAGTGTAGGCACTGTAAATGACTAGACAGGCACAGTCATTTTCTTTAAAATTACCCTGCTGTCTCTGCTAAGCCACTTCTCTCCCGTCACATTAATCTGCAGTACTTACAGTCATTTTCACTTGGATTTCTCTCAAGCAGAAGAGAGTTGATCAAACACTCTGCTCCAGCACAGAAGTAATCCCAAAAGCCAACTGTGTTTTCCCCTCTCCATCCAATCACTGGTCTCATCGGAACGGTGGGCCTGCATCTCTGTCTACAGCTGCTGCCTTCTGAAATCCAAAGTAGGCACAAGTGCTGTCTCGGGATTTCCTCCCCCCTCTCAGCAGATCATGACTGATCCCAGCGCACGACGGCTCTTCACTTTAGATGGGCTGACACAGAACTGCAAGTACAGCCTCCACGTCAGAGCTCAATAAAGAGCCAAAATTAACCACTGAAGCAAAGCTCTGCACAAGCCTCCTTACATTTTAGTATTCAACCTGCATTCCCAGATATATGACTCTTCTCTGCTACTGCAGTGAATGCTGCTGGCTGCCATGGCAGCAAACATCCTGGTGAATTAAACCGGAGACACAGAAGCCTCTGCCCAGTTTACAGTGCCACAGGTTTCAAGACACAGCTTCACCTGAATGGGATGCTACAGTAACAGATCTAGCTCACAGTCAAATCCTATTTTTCTTCCTGAAAGGTAAGGATGACAAACTATTTCTTCCATATCACTCTTACTCCCTATGCAGGAAGGGAAAAGCAGATTTGCAAATGGACCTTCAGTCCAGCAATTTTTGCTCTAAATAAAAAACAATATTATTTAAGATCAGAAAAAAGCTAAAATCTGGAAGACAGTACCTACCCAGTAAGGTGATTTATAAAAAGAAATATTTCATCTATTTCTTCCTAAAATATACCTTGTTTGTATCTCCGTGAGATTCAGAGGCTAGCATGGAATTAAAAAGCCATAATAAAATCAGTGTTTCACAACCTTCTGAAGAAAATCTATAAATGGAATAGTAAATTTTATAAAGGAACCCAGTATCCTGTCTGAACTAAGTTCAACAATCCAAAATGATATTCTTAATCAAATTATCAAGAGTGAAAGAAGATTAATGTTTAAATATATACCTTTTCTCACAGAGAAAAATACAATAGTCCCAGAAACAGCAGACAAATGAACAAAGAACTAGCTCAATTTCATTCTAATGTTTTAGACACAAACTTTTTATCTAAGGGCAATTAATTTCATAAAACTTTATGTAGAAATCTACAATATGAAAATTACTGTATAATAATATACTGCTTTTGCCAGTGGGAAAATATGCTCGTCTCAAATCCCTACCTAAGAAATCTTGACAGGGAGTAACCTTTAAAAATGCCACCCTAAGAATTACAAGCTGTTTGCAGATTTCCCGTATAATGGGTGCTAACAGAAGCCTTGGTGTACTTCTTTTTTTTTTTTTTCAGTTTACAGTTTTTAAAAATATATAAATGAAAAAAATACATGGGAGAAACTTCTTTAGAAATTTTAAAGGAGGGGTACTTTTTTTTTTTAGGCAACCATAAACATGGAACATTTACAAACAAAAAATCATTAGTCTCAACCACTGATGGTTTTCCATGTTAAATCACTGACACGTTCCTAGACAGTCCACAACAAAAGGAGATACCAGTTCCCTCCCCACATTGCCCACAAAGTCAAAGTAAGAGGAGACATGAAAGAATGCTCTGTCAGCCTGAGTACAAAATCATCCCAAGTATTAAATGCCTGCCACTTCTCCAGCATGGAAACAAAAGGTAAGACTACTGTGTTTACTCCCAGGGTCTGCCAGTTGTGGTGACATATGGACCCTTAAAAGGTTGTTATGAACGTGCTGGTGTGGATGCTGACATGGTCCCAGCTGAGGAAGCGGAGCTCCAGCACTGCCCACGTGCTCCTGCACCAGTATGGGCTGCCGGCACCGTGCGGCTGTAACCGTCTGTTCAGCACAGCTGAGGAAGCTGTTTAGGTTATTAGAAAGGCTTCATGGGGCTGTATTTAGAACAGAGAATTTGCAAAATGAAGGGCAATCTCATTCTTTTCCCACACAGTGGTTTTAAAATCTCAACTTGTACTCAAATTGGTACACCATTCTCAGGAGTTATGTTTTAAATGAAGAGGAAGGACAATGATTTGGCCCCATGCAGCACAGCCAGCAACAGGACCTTTCCTACCACAAGCAGCAAGCCTGAATCTCTCCCTGATACACCAAATAAATGAATAGGAACTTCCTCACCTACCCTTTCATGCCCAAACAACTACAGATAGTGGCTTGTATCCACAGCCAGCTGTACGCAGGTATAGAACTGCTTTGTCTCCTTGTCAGGCTCAGGGCAAGGTCTGGCAAGGCCTGGTCCTACGTAGCAGACATCACTGTGGTGCTGTATCTGTCCTCAGGAAGCCCAGCAGACTGGGCACACTCCCTTGTGCTAAGCGTTGCTCTGCTAGGGAAGCAATGCAGAGTGCGGCTGCTCAGCTCTGAGCATAAGTAGACCAGATAAAAGACCGCTGTTACTTATATTTAGTCCTTGTTCCAGCGGGGAGCAGAAAAACTTATGTCAGGGGATGAAATGTCTTCACCCAGTGAGCCACACCAAACCTCAGGTAGGGTGTTGGCACTGGGTGTCTCACCACTCCAGGCTGGGAGGGTCTCTGGTAGAGGTACAGCTGGAACCTGGGCAACCCACTCGGTCTCAGTATCTCTGCTGACCTGTTTCTTCTCCCAGTTGAGCTATTCACTGCAGCTCAGCTCCAGCAGGACACAGGTCATATGGATCATCATCCAGACACAGAAATGATGCTTGAACTGTGTGGGCACTTGAACACAAGGGTACTTGGCAGCTCCAGCATCCACTTGTTTCATTTCCCTTTCTACATGCGTTAAAAACAGGAGTCAAACGTTGGGGTATGGAGGCACTCAGGCTAATCACACAACCTTCATTCAGCCTTCATGTGACAAACACTACACTACTGCCCTGAATTACAAGGTATTATGAGCTTTTCTCTTGTTAATTGCACTGCCTCAATTGGTAGACAGATCATCATGAATCATCCTCAGATACATCTTGGACCAAGTGCTCAGCATGAAGCGCACTGAATTTATCTTTCTGCTTTACCACACTTCTCTGTAGGGGGTCATATGAGAAAACTCAAAATTGCAATGTGGAAAATTCGCAGATTTAATGAAAAAATACTTTTATAAAGCTCATCCCTCCATTTTAAATGTATGAAATATATTAATGAGCAAATACATCTTTCTAAACTAAACAGACAGTATAGGAGACCACAGAAGAGCAAAAATGATGGCAATTAGTCCCTAATTACCATGCAATTCAATGTATTCCCCACCTGTCACACAGGAATATGTCTAAATCAGGAACAGTACTGGGAACTTTCCCAAACCATCAATCAGACAGTGTAAAATATTACCTTATTTGTACTGTCTCTTTCGTAAAAGGAATTATAAAAAATATTCTGAGAGCTAATAATCTGGGGACAACTTTTGCTATCAGATAAGACTTTCTTTGAAGTCTCAGTGCATAGTTTGGGGCCCTACAAATGAATTATGTACTAGATCTCCAAATGCATAAGATTATGAATCTCTTCAGACAAGCTTACTTGAAAAAAAATATTGTAAACTATTTCAACAACTGTTAATTAACTATTTCTTTCAGAGACCAAAAGAGAAGCACAGAAAACATAAAAGCTAGAAAATTGCATGTTTTTATGCTAATCCTACCATTGATATTGGCCTATAACTCATTAAATCACTCTTTTGTTTCTGCTACATCCCTCGGATTTTTTTTATAATGAATCAATATTTGTAAATTCATGAATAATTATTTAGTCAAATACTTTGCATTAAGCACTTTGAACATGTAAACACTCGTTAAAGCCAAACTCTATCACTGATTTAATAAAATAATACTTTGTAGCCACTGACATGTACAGTTTACAATGTATTGTTAAATAATTAACTTTCAGACATCCTTCTCCAATAAACTTGCAGCAGAGACTGATAAAAGTCACAGCTACTACAAGTAGGAATACTGGGTAAGAAAGTCTGAACAACTTGTTCATAATCATACCATGAAAAACAAGCACCAATGTGGATTACTTTATCAGCCTTTCTTCTCATTCTCTTTTTTAAATCCTCCCTTTAAAGTTACATTCTAGTTTTGCAGAAACATAGGTAGCGAGCAGTCTTGAGGCAACGCATACATAAAGCACATGCAAGAAAGAGCGTTCATGCATGACTAGAGCACTGGTCTTTATTCAGGACTCCCACATTTCTGTTTGGGATTTCCTGGATAGAAGTCTACACATCTGTGTGCCACATGTACAATGGGTTTACCATAGGCAGAATGCACCGAAAACAGTGCACGGGTGACCCATGCCTACAAGTGGGACTCGTTCAGCGTGTGTACAGGTATCACTGGCACTGTGGATGCAGAGGGGATCCAAGCTGTGAAGGAAGATTTAGACCTACTGCACATGTGCTGTACTGCTGATGGGCATGTGCACCATGGAAACATCTGGGACTGCTCTGGCTGAGCTGCAGAATAGTCAGAGTATAAAAAAAAAAAAAAAAAAAAAAAAAAAGGGGGTAGGAAAAAAGTTTGAAGCACTTCACATCTGGACCAAATTCCCAGCAGTGACGGAGAAACAGCGAAGAAACGGATTTACAGTAGCTCTACCAAGAGGCAGAGCTGCATGTAGTCATTAGCCATGTGGGAAATTACCTAGGGCAACAGATTTACAGGGAAAAGCTATAAATAAAGAGGTTGTTCAGGTTATCAGGGCAGGACCTCTGGGTCCATGCTTACACCAGCTCACCATCTCCTTTGCCTTCCAGCCCCATCCTCCTCTCACGGCTGTGCAAGTACAACCCAGTGATCACTTGCAGAGTGGAAGAGAGAAGAGGTATTCAAGGTAACAGGTTCCCTTAGAAAAAGGGAGAAAGACAGAGAAGATGAGAGACAGATGAAACTACCCCTGCAGCTTGTTGTTCTTCTCTATTTCTACACCATCAGTGTTGAGATAGTGATGAAGGGATGCGAACTTCTGGGCACAGAAAACAGTCATGACAATCCATCACTAGAGCAAGGAAATTAGCTCGGTTTTGGTATCCTGAATTACTCTGGGAGGATGGTGCCAGAACAACCACTCCTAAATCTTTTAAAAATTATTTTATCCTTATTCTAAGTTTGTCTATATTGCAGAAAAGCCTTGAACCAGCCATGCTTAACAGCATTAGTTTAAGATTGATTGGCTGATTTTGCCCTAAAGTGGCTATTATGGGAGCAGTAATCTTCAGCCAAGGGGTAACAACAAACATGAGCATATAAATATTCTGAAAGTAGACAAACGGTTTATACAATTATATGGTTGAAGATATCTTAGTCCTTAGCATGTTATCCTTAGTTGCAAATATTTGCAACTGTAAAAATAATAAAGACTAATGAAGCAGAAACACATTACAGGTGGGACAGCACTTTATGAATCCTCTCCTACAAGCTGTTTAATGATTTCCACAGATGTTCAGCCCCTTGTATGATCCTTATTGCCTACCAATATACTGGTGTGTTTGACACCCAAATAACAAAAGAAGCTTGAGGTTATCTAAAGAGGATACCCATCCAACAGCAGCAGTGAAAGATTTCAGGAAAATTATAATATCTAAGTGAAGAAACTGGATTCGTTCTCTTAACACCTTGGATATAAGTGACGAGATCAAGGAAGTAACTCATCTTCTTGCTATTTACCAGTATAATCCCTTGATCATACCAGAATAAAGATACTCCTTATTAACAGAATTTAATTGTCCCTTTCATGGTTCATCCATCATGGAATATTGCTCTGAATGGCCATCACACAAGTTTTTTTTCCTTGCAGGTTCACTAGTGACAGAATCACTAATGACTTGGTGATAGTAAACCAACAGAAACAATTACTTATTGAGCACATACATATTGAGTACTTAATCCGTTCATTCTTTTTGTTGTTAACAGTCAATTATGGATGACACACATCTCTTTTCCTCTGTATACAATAAACCATTGACCACATTTTCTCAGTGGTTCTGCTTTGCTGCCTGTTATGTCAGTCAACTGCTACTGCCAGTCTGAATAATCAGATTAGAAAGATTAGAAACATTTCAGATGTCTAGTGCCCTTCATGCCATTTTCTTCCTTTTGATGCTGTTCCATTTCTGTTCAGAACAGTAAAAGGTCAGGAGACACGATAGCCCGTTTCATCATTGCAGCAGGTACTGAATCAATATTTTTATTTTTTTTTTTTAGCATCTCTGTCGATAATTTCTTGAAGCATCTTTTGATTCATGTAAGCATTTCAATTATACTCTTTATACATGCAAGACCAATGAGTCTGATTTCTGAATTAATTAAAAATAATGTTTACATTAATTTTAAAAGGCATATGCCACCTCCAGGGAACAGTTCACCATGTTTCAGGGTGACATATTCATCACAAAAGCTGGCTGTGGAAGTAAGGGATGTTAGCCTCAGAAAACTTCCAAAGGGACTGGGACAAACCAGGACAAAACCTCCATTTCAGTATGAGTCAGCTAAATGCTAAGACAGTCCCACAAAGCTTGGCCATCTGATTTCCCTTCTGGTGGAGAGATAATTTTAGACTGATGTGTCAAATTAGTGCTTTAAGTGAGTTATATCCTGCGTAAGAAGTACTGCATGTTTCGTAATAAATTTGCTTGAATGTTAAAAATGTGGAACAGAAGGGTAAAACTACAACTGAATCCAAAGGGACTAGATTTCACCTTTTATTCTCATAAAAATGATAACAGTAAAGATGCTAATGAAAAAATCCAAAACAACAACAACAAAAATAAACCTCCAAGCCCCAACAAAACAGCTCTGGCAGACTCCCTTTGAAAGTACTCCCACACAACCCTGCAGTGCAATTCTGTCCTGATGAGAAAGTCAGTTGTGACACACTTTGCTTTTTGCATCCATAGGCAGAGTTACGGCCAGATTCTAGGCTCATGTAAATTAGTGTGGCTCTGTTGACTTCAAAGGAATTATTTAAATANAAAAAAAAAAAATAAAAAATCCCCTCACATTTGTAACCTAGTAAGGACTTTATTCCAGGTTCACAAGGAATTCCAGAACACAACCTTTAGAAGCTTAGCTCTAGCAAGAGCTGAAAAGACAGGTACAACAGTAAGGACTTGTTGAATGTAGATTAATTTATAAAAATGGAAACATATCTTACGTAATTTATGTCTCAGTTCCTATGTTAGGATTTAATTT
This sequence comes from Pedionomus torquatus, assembly GCA_013398155.1. Taxonomy (NCBI): domain Eukaryota; kingdom Metazoa; phylum Chordata; class Aves; order Charadriiformes; family Pedionomidae; genus Pedionomus; species Pedionomus torquatus. The sequence continues at coordinate 24,524 of VZRU01005039.1, read as the reverse complement.
GATGATCTTAAATGCAAGTGTCAAACATTCTGAAGTCAACTTTCCATCGCTTCTCTTGGAACATTCAATACTACTAGAAAATAATAATGACTGGAAGCCCTACCTTGAGCCAAATTTCTGCAAAATTATGAAGATATTTGAACAGAAGGAGCCAATTCAGAAAAGAGCTGTGCATTTGAAGCGCTAACTGTGCATGACCCACATTTTCTGCATATTTAATACCACTCATGAGTAGAGGTTAGAAGTATTATTTCAACCCATTGCAAAGCTCCTGGTAAGAAACAGATGTAAACAAAGATGTTCACAAGCTTCTCCTGGCTTATTGTTACTCACCAGATATCTCCTCTAGGCACTGTTTGGCAGTCTTACTGAACGACAAATCCATTTTAGTAGGACTGGTGCAGGAGTCAGGAGGTGGTAAAGAGGTACTGTCATTTTCTGAGAGAGTTCTGAAATCAAGCAAGAGGATTGATTATTATTATCTGTCATTCATGGATGAATCAAAACAAATGTTACTTTAGCTCCATCTAGAATTGTAGCAGTATATGGTTAAAATACCACGGATGTCACATTCTTTCTGCGTTAGTTTGACTCCAGCTACACAAATTTGCATGCAACTAGGAACTCTCTCTGTCTGCCTCTTCAAGCACAACACAGAGCCATCTTATTTCCTTGCTTTTTCTCTGCAAGAGGTGTCAAACAGAACCCATTAAAATCGTTAAGTCACATTCTTGCACTTATATAAGGCAAATGAAAACTTGTAATTGCTGAAATATTAAGCCAGAAAGGCCATGTGGGAAGAAGCTTATGCAAGGCTGGTATGAAAATCTGGCCCAGATATTTAAATGTATATTCAGCTTGTTCTGATAATGCCCCTTACATGCCTTCTGGGAAAACGGGATAATAAAAGTTTTTCCATTAACTTGCTAATAGATAGCTCATATTTTCTGTGACTTTTTGTGATCCACATTTCTGTGGATATCATTGATAATTTATAATGGGTACCCTTTGTTGAATACAGTTATTTGCTATTGCATAATGGTAAGCAGCAAGAAATACTCAAGCACATGAATGATAATAGAAAATAGATCAAACAATTATTGTCTCTTCTTAAGGAGTAGCTGTAGCATCTAGCTTACACAGGAATTGTTGAACCATGATGTCATTAAACAGCAACCTATACCACATTTGTAGACAGTAAAGAATAGATCTAAAAATACACTAGGCACTTTTCAAAATAAAATGGACAAAAAGTCTTCAGTTAGAGTTCCTCCAGCCTTCCTGACATGAACAGCACATCCACTCTTGATTTCTTAAAAGAACAGTGAAATATTTATATCCTAATTTTAATATATTACAATTATAGATCAGTAATCAAAAGCTTTTCCAATGATCAACTAACCAGTAAACTCAGACATTTAACTGTGGTGAATGTGTATTTCATAAGTATTACTGATAAAAACAGTTATATCCCTTAAGAGAATTTTATGGCAACTTATTCTGTGAAATAACTTTCCAGTTAACATTTTCTTCTAAGAGTAACTTACTGAATAGATTTGTTCAGAAATTCATGACAGTAAGTGAGGGAGCAGATACATGCACGTACAATGGCACAAGTACTGTCTTGGTGAAATCTGTTATCAGAATCATTTAACTCTGACTCTACATACACAGATAGAAAAATGTAAATTATGCCCGACCTGATGCACTCCCCTTATCAACTTCTGTACTTTTGGGGTGCTAGAAACAGACAACTGCTCTATAAAAAAAACCTGATTTTGGTCCTCATCTACTATTTCTTTCTGTCACTCACTACTGGAAACATATGCTCAGCACATGCTGCAAGGTTAACTGTATCTTACTCACCTTGGATGCAATTTTATATTTTGTCCTTGAAGATAGTGTCCTAAATAACAAAATGCCCACTCTGTCCCTCCCCAGTGAGCACACCCTGAAATTCCACCATCCACTTGTTTTTCCATATTGTTTCAAATCATCAAAACAAATGAGAGATATGTCTGCTTTCAATGAAAGCCACTTTGAGATGCCACAAATGCTTATGAAAACTCCCGTCTGGGTTGGTGCTGGAAGTTAGCACTGGATCAGCTCAGGGCAAACTATCAATCAGCCCAAAAACACACTTCAGAAGAAGGCACTTATAATAATGGTAAAAGTAATTGATGTAGTCTGCACTCTTCTCGTTGAACCCAAATCATGGAGCTTCTGTGGCTGGAGCCAGAGCAAGGCTGCAGTTTAAGAAGAACAGTAGAAAACAAGCTTTTGGTCTTGTAGGAAGAGTATTCCCACAAGAATCAATCAAATATTCCCATCATTCTCGACAAAATGTATATGGAGTTTACATCAGTCCACCCCTAGTTAGAAAAAAAAAGTGAACCTTTTCATCTGTTTTCCTTATGATGTCACATTTCTGATTGTGCAACTGTTCAACTGTCAATCACTGCATCAACCCAGAAGGGTGATGCAAGCCCTTCCCCGAGTGACCAAGAGCCTTTTATGTGAGCTGTCTTCTAAGAGAGGATAGAAAGGTTCCATTCCTGTTTATGTGGACATCTATCACCAGAAAAGGATTTAGTGATCTGGACTCTCACCACTCACCAATATTCAGCATTTGCACTGCAGGTTTTTTTTTTTAATTTTCAAAAACCTGATGCAACTATAATCAAGAAGAGAAGTTGAAAAACACTGTGAGAAGAGATACTTGCAAAGATTTCCATTTTGGATTTTAGTGTCTGATCTGTGAGATTAATTGCAGCATAAAATCAAATTTCTGAGACATAAGATGGCATGAGTATCTAAGCTTTAAAGTAAAAACACTGAATAACAAAGATCATGTAACACTAATAATTAAAAAATGTTTGATTTAATTTGTAGAAATAAACCATGGAAACATAAACCAAATATAAATATAATGTGGTTTTCTTAAATCTATAGGCAGCTTGAAATAACAGATCTAAGAAGTATGAAATGTCCCTTTTAACTTAGTTGAAAATTGAAATTTTAAATATAACATAAATGTGATTTGCTACCAAAACAATAACAAAACCTGAGGTATGGACTTCATTTGGCATGTTTATGTGTAATTTGGTAAAAACTTTGATGATTCTAATTATCTGAGGTAATGACAGAAATCCCTCAGAGGATGAAGCAGCAGTTTAAGTTCTGCTTACTGAAGAAAACTGGTTATTTATTATGGAAATGATGGGGCAAAATGTACCTGCCCTTTGAGCAGGTGTGCTAGAGGTATTCTGAGGAACCTGGAGTAGGGAGGTCCTGGTATTAACTGGGTGCCTAAAATGACATGTTGCTTTGCTCTAGGCGTGTCACAGGGTGTGATACATTTGAAAATGGATGAATAAAAAAGAAGGTGAAATTTTCAGATTTGTCTTGTCCCTATACTTCTGACTTTTACTTTTTTACTCTGTGCTATATTAATCCCAATAATGTCATAAGTGATCTCTGCAGGACTGCAGCAAAGATTAAGTTCCAGGCAAGCAAACAGAAAATTAAAAGATCTTCTCATTAACCTTACACATTGGCCTTAATGAATGGCATTCTATCTTCTACCTATTCACAGCCCACTGCCTTAAAAAAGAGATTTAAATCCTTGCATCTCTCTTGACAGCAAGGAAAGTGAATAGAATTTCAGTTTAGTCAAAGCGGCCCTGTTGACATTTCTTCCGATGCTGTGCATCTGCAGCACAGGTTAATTTAGGCAACCATCATGAAAACAGGACAATCTGTTTTCTATTTTAATCACAGCAATCAGAGAATACATTTATTCCCAGCCCACCGAGTTATATGCTACCTATTTGTAAGAGCATAAAACTCACTTAATAGGACAAATCCTGCTCTCAGTCACACCTGCAGAAGCTCATTCAGTTTGATTAAAATGAGCCTGTACAGGAGTAATTAAGAACAGAATTTGGAACAGTACTTAATAAGCTGTCTTTAACGCAGTCAGTCATTTCCCGTCTCTAACGAAATAGCCAACCTTTGATAAACACAGATAACATCAAAGATTTGTTTGGTTTTTACTCGACATTCCAAAAGATATCAGATGAATATGCTGGGTGGCTTGGTTGTTTTTTTTCCAACAACTCTCTGAGGTGCAGCTGTCTTGAATGTGTATCACTGTCAGTGTAGCAGACTGGCAGGACCACATCTGGAACATGAGCAGTTTGATCACCCATGTTCAAGATGTGAGTTAAAACAGGAACAGCTGCAGGAAAAGGCTACTAAGATGCTTATGTGGGAGAAGAAACCCTTCTGAAAGGAAAGAAAAGAGGTTTAGCCTTGCAAAAGAGAAGGAAGAGGGTGGGAGTATTCCCTCAAATATATAAAAAAGGTGATCAAAAAGAGTGAAAACAACTTTTTAAGTTAAAGGATAATATTAAAAAAGTAGTAAATAGGTGTGGGATTGTAGACAATTGTAAACAATTGTGTAGATTGTAAACAATTTCTAAAATGAGATGAAGTAATCTTCCTTGGGAGTAATGAGGATTAAGTATTTTAAAATAAAGTTTAATTGCTCTATGAAAGGGTTAATATCCTTGCCAGTTACAGAAGACTGGACAGGCTATCCTTTTTGGCCCTCTACCTTACATTTTACTGGTTACTTAGTTAAAGGTATAAGGCCACACTTGTCTGTATGGCAATTTATAATAACTTCAGATTTATAAACATCAAGCAACTTAAATACCAAGCTACTGTTTCAACTCAGCATTAATCAAGCACATATTCATATTGGTTCCTCCATTTATTATCCTTCTTCCCATCTCTTAAGCCAACATTTCTACACTAGAAACATTTCTTGCACAATTTCTTGAACATCAAGCATGAGAAAATGGGAGTTTTTTCCTAAACACTGTTTTTGTTACAAATAAAACTGGTGGGTGGTAACGATTAGTGCTACCTACAATTGCAAAATTTTGGTGGTGTTGGGTTTTTTTCTCAACAGAAATGTAACTAATGGAAATCAATAAGCCACTGCAGTATAACTTTGAATCATCACATTTTTAACGAAAAGTTGCAGTATGTTTAGCAGCACAATCTATTATTAACAAACACAATTAACTGATAGAATGTATTTTAGTGAAAACTTAATTTTAATGTCACAATCAGTGACCAGAAGTAGCCTCTAGTCATTAAAACTGGACATAAATATGGCTTCAACAAACCTCGCAGATGCTATGCTTGCAGGAACCTTGAAAAGCAGTTTAATTTTTCCCTAAACCAGTATAAAAACATCCTGAACAGGCATATGGAATTGAATTTCACTGTGCTTCCAGAGGTGCAACCAGATTATTTCCTCCTTCCCATCTGTCACAGCTCTGCACTTCCCATGCAGCCTTGAAGCTATGCTCTAGTAATAGAACTGTTTCAATCACCACATAGAATAGGAGGTAGGAAAGGAGATTTTAGTACCTGCCAACATGTTTGATTATTAAACTGATATTTCCTTTCTCTGCCTCTATTTAGTGAACAATTTAGTCCCCGCAGAATCAAAAAGTAATGTAGATCAGAAAGATGTTCTAGATGCCATCTGATCAAAGCAGGTCTGGTTGCATTAAGTTGCTCATGGCCTCATTTGGTTGAGTCTTGAATAGGTCCAATGAAGGAGCTTCCAAAACCTCTCTGGCCAGCCTGCTCTACCCTCAAGGTAAATATATTTTTTCTAATTTTTAATCAGCATCTGCCCCGTTGTAACTTGGATCTGTTACCTATCATCCTATCACCCGATGTTTCAGAGAAGAGACTGGCCCTATCTTCTCTATACCAATTTATTAGGCAGCTGAAATTACCACTTTCTTATTCTTCAGGGACAAAAGGAGTGCCAAACTGTTTTTTCTAGTCTAGCACTGACACTGAAAGAGTATCTCTGCAAGGTCTCAATTCAGACAGTGCTGAAACTTTTTCCAGATGTTTCTGTCATTAAACTACAAATTTAGCTGAAGAACTGAAATTTAAGCGAGGCACAACATAGAAGTGCAGCTCAGGATGATGAGTGGTCAGCCAACTCTCTGCTGTAGTCCAGAATTTCAGGCACTAAGCAATTCCTGAGCACCACAGCCCCTGGGATTTGGGCACTCCAGATTCTATATTCCAGCTACAGAAAAGAGACTGACCAAGCTCCTACTGGAGTTACCGGGGGAGTCAATAAAGCAAAACCGAACTGCAATACATGTGTCCAGTTATATCTCAATGTTCCCCTACTGAAATACTCCTTTAGAGTTTGAACAAATCCATAGCAAATGTTAACTGCCAACATATCACATACTTCATGTAAGGGTGTGACGATTTACATCAATTAAGGATTTACCCCATGGAGTGGGGTGACCTTTGGTTACTCCAGGGACTATGAGTTACATTTCCCATTTTATGAAAATAACGCAAACTTCCACAATTTGGCTCACAAAAAAGCAAACAATGATTGCATACAACAGGTTCTTCTCTGTGCAAGACAGTGTTTGGAATCACAGGTTATGTTACACTTTTGAGCAACGTATAGGAAAGCAAGGAACCGAGCAATCAGGTTGTTACTGCCTTGCTAAGATTTTAGGAGAAAGATTCAGATTACTTTTATTTTTTCATTAATGCCTCTTTTTTTTTTTTTCTTTTTTTTTTTTTTTCNNTTTTTTTTTTTTTCCCCTGTTTTTGCTGTAACCTAGTAAGCACTAAACTTCTGTGTTACTCTTCTCCATTGAAAGTTATGCACCACTAGGAAGATAACTAAATTCTATAATTCTATGGCCAATTTCAATACAAGTCTAAGGGACTATGGCAGATGGCACAATTTCCATCTTCCTTCAATTCTGTCTGTGTAGAAGAATGTGCAATTTAAGTAGTGGCTGGTATATTTTAAACAATTATATAGTCTCTTACACCTTCCTTTTAGTTGTTTTTCTTGTTGTAACTCTCTTGTCAAGCTTTCTGGCAATTACATCTACTGAATGCTGAATTTTCTGAATAATTTTCTGAATTACATCTACTTCAGCCTTTCTTATATCAGTTAGACCCTGCAGTCAACTTCAGAGGAGACACATAAAGGATTGTAAATAAAACATTCACAACAGCATTTGAAAATAAATAATCACTTGCTGAGGATGATAGAAGAATACAAATTATCTCTATTTAGATTATCTCAAATGCAACTCTGACCGTTGCTGCTAATCTTTGAAGAGAAGTAGTAATCCCATATGCATTTCCGTGCCATAGTGTTTGAGAGGCATAAAAACACCACGTGATATCAGATAGGACAAGGCACTGAGAGTGTAAAGCTGAATAGTGTGATATATATAAATTCAAAACCTCCTAGTGAAATAGTATTTTCTGTTTACTGTCCATTAACAAAAATACCCATCTCTTCGAGAATATGGGTGTTGATAACTGTTATGGCACTGCATTCTCTGTTTAAACAACATACATCTGGCCTCGAAGAAACCATTTCAAATACTTTTTTTTTTTTTTTAACTCACAAATCTACATTAATATCCTCTCAGTAATAAACACTGCAAAATACATGGTATCTCCAGGTATCAGCAACAAATCAGAAAAAGCACTGGCTTACTTATCTTTGTGCTAACAGCCTAAACTGATCAAAGACCGTTGTTGCAGAATATTGCAGTATTCTGCAGGCTTCTGGATAAAATGCACTGTAATTTTACTAAACTATAATGAAACTTTTTACAAGGACTGCATTGCAAACTTATAGAGCCCAGACAATCCTCTAGCTGTAAAAAACTTAGTCGAATCGGTAATTATTGTTTATCAAGGCATTAATCTATAAAGCTGTTCTAGCAAGCGCATCTGAAAATTTTGTATTTAAAATTGTGGTGAACGCTCAGAAAACAGTTACGTTTAAGAGCAAGAAAATGTAAATACAGTACCCCAGCTTTTTGCACACTTCTACTTGCCATATGTCCACAAAAATAAATATGCTGACTTTTGAAATTTGGATATATTGGTTATATTTATATTCTTCTATGAAATCATTGTGTACTGTTACAAAGCCCTTGAGAACTGCAAGGAATTTAGTTACTGTGTATTTCTGGGTCAGATTCTGCTCTCAGTTGCGGACACACGCATTGAAGCAACCTCATCAAAGTCGCTCTATTACTCTGGGTTTATGGCATTCTGAGATCAGACCTTGGCTCTGAGAATTTTATTTTCATGCAAGATTTAACTTCAAATACAGTCTCCTTTGCTGTTTGTTTGAAGCAACCAGATGATTATTAATACCAAATTTTTCTGGAAGATGCATGCTTCTATCGTCCTTTAAAATTCAGAATACATTTTGCTTCATGGTGAAGCTTAAAAGACCGATAAGATATCTCCATTATGCAAGGAAATAGCATCAATCTGTCATAAAAGTGCCATTAAATGGCACATGCATCTGAAGACAGAGCATAGCTTCTTTTTCCCTCTTTATATATGCACCCTAACACATATGTAGGCCATCCTATGTACCACACTGCAAATTGTCTGTATCACTGAGCTATTCCAGTAGCTATAAAGAAAAATGCATATTAAGCACTTTCAGTGGTATATTTAATTGAAGCTCAAGAGGCTACCCGCTGCATATTAGAATAAGTATAACCTATATTATGCCTTCCTCCCATATGATTTTCTGATCTGCTTTTGTTCAGAATTAACTTAAACAGTTTATCACTCATCCAAATTGGTTTTGAAGGTATGTTTAGATGTGTGTAATGATATATATACTCCCTCAGAGCCTACTTCAGCATCTCTTTAATCTTTAGCCAAGACTATCTACAGTACTACTCACTAACAAAAACTGCCAGTATATTTTGCCTAATAATGTATTTGTCATTTTATCAGATGTTAAATTTACCCACAACTGTAGCTAAAGCCTTCTAACAGCTGACATATGAAATCATTACTCAAACCAGCCTGCCAGTCTTTCTACACTTACTCTGTCTTTTGAGCTGTGCAACAATGAAATCTCTCAGCTTCTCTTCACTTGCTCTATCATACAGCAAAGTAAATTCAGACCCAAGTTGATAGATGTAGCTGTTCATTCCTCTTTTCCAGAGCCTTGGCATTGGGAGAGTTTGTATCACCTGTAAAAATTAACTGCCTCCATGGCAGTTAATCTATATCTAGCTTGTGTATAACACTAAACAGGAAAAAGACCTGAAAACAGCAGCCTTTTCTCTCTACCCAAAATGTTGTGTATGGGTTTTCCTCTAATATCCTGCTAGTACTGTTACATCCTCTGAAATGTCAACAGTTTATTTTAGGATTTTTAAAGAGAACTGTGTATTTTAAGCAAATAATATTGAATATCAGCAAATAAATGCTGAGGTTCTTAAATTGCAAACAAGAATATTCACACTAGAAATCTGACTCAGCCTTGACCTTTCAAAAGCAGTACAGGGAATGTATCGTGTGATTTGTATTTCTAATCAAAATATCCTGAATTTTAAATGGCAAATATTTGCAGCGGATTGCTTTTGTGCAAGGGAGAGCCTCAGAGATCTTGGAAGAAACTGTTCACACAGGAACATTAATTAAAAAATAGTATTAGGAAATCCCCATAACAGAAACTGGGAGATAAGAACCATAATAGCGTGAAACACCCTTGCTCTCTCCGTTTTAGCTCTCTTTCCTAAACAGGAACACGAACCCAATTTCCATGTACGGCCTTACCTATAAATGAAAGGAGCTACTGTGGCAGTGTTGGGGTGACTGTATTGCTGTTGCTGAGGAAGCTGGACGACACCATTTCCCGTGCCTTGGCCACTGCTTGTAGCCATCGAGGCCGACAGAGCTGTGGAGGACCCCGGGGTGAGAGCTGCGTTTGGTTCTTTCCCTTCAGAAGAAGCAAGACCAGAGGAAGGAGAAGCCTTCTCGCCAAGTTGAGATTTTAGTGTTGATTGGGACTGGTTTCCCTTTGTAGTCCTCAGTTTTTCAGCCTCCTTGCTTCCTGTGCATGCAGATGAAGTGTTCTGCTTTGCTGTTGGCACCTTTGATCCGGGTTTCGGGATCCCACTAGAAGATGGTATTAAACTTTCCTTCTTGGCTGCTGCTGTCTTGCTTCCCTTTGGGATTAAGCTTGCAATTTTTGAGCTCTTCTTTGTAGATGTTTCAGTGACCTGGTCCTTCTCTTCCTTGACTGTTTTCTCAGTGCAAACTTTGTTTTTGTCCCTGTTCTTTTCCTCTTTGTCCTTTGGCTGTAGCAAAGACTTTTTATTGCTGAGATTTTTGCTTCCAGCTTTCGGAGGGGCTAACTTCGGTGATACTTTAGGACTGCTACTTGTGGAGCCGCCGCTGTTCACCCCACTGCTTAAGACATCCATTTCACCACACTCTGAAAAGGTATCGTCCTCTCTCCCGCTGTCACTGGGTGCGGAGCTCAGCGACAAAGGAGGTCTCAGAGCAGTCCTAGCATTAACCAGCTTGAACTTTTCCAGCATAGATTTTTGTCCAGACGAAGGGGGCTTCACGCCTTCAGAAGGGGGGGGCTTAAGCCTGTCTGAAGATGGAGTAGGGGAGGTTGCGGGACTAGGCTGCTTCACGGACAGCATGGTAGAGGTCGCGCTGTGTTTGACATTCATGGATTTGCTGCGCCAAGGCTTGCTGGCACTTGGAGAGGGTATGGCAGAGACCTGCTGCTGCCCGGTGCTGGTGGGATGCTGCACATTTCCATTCATGCCTGCAGATGGGTGAGGGCCTTTTGGTGAATCTGCTTAAAAAAAAAAACAGAAAAGAACCATAATGGTCAAGTTATTCTCTCATCTCCTACTTGAAGGTGGTACCATATTCCTCTGGCATTTAAAACAGTTACATGTGATTTACAATAAACTCAATTTACATGTTCATGGAATATGCAGGATGCTAATCAAAATTAGCTTTTTTCCCCCTCACCATCACAGTGTTGTGTAATACTTCTATGAGCTCAAGAGAGCCTTGGAAATGCCTTCCTTGTAACCATTTCATTATGCAAATTAAATTTTCCAATTAAAGATTGTATCTTTTGTAAGTCATAAAGAAATTCTTCCAATCATTGTTAATAATAAAACACCGAGACATGGAAGAAAAAAAAGAACTCTACAATTTTGGAAAACAAACAAAACAAAAGAAAGAGGAGTTTGATGCTTAGTGAAAGCAAAATATGTGCTAGAAAGCTGAGGTTTAGGGCGGGAGGAGGAGAACTGAATAACAGTGAAATTGAAGTGATATGATCAATATTCTTAGAAGCAAGAATAAAAGGTCACTATACTTTTGGAGGGTTTAAGTACAGCTATCAGCCTTTAGTAGCTTCAGGAACTTAGCCCAGTGCACTTTCATGGATGATAAAAAAAAATACATCAAGAATTTCACTAGTGTCACTACTTGAAAGTTACATGGGTACAGCAACGATAGTTTGGGACCTGAAGTTCAGATCGGTACAGAAGGTTTATTTACATGGCTTCGGTACCTTCACAACATTTACTTCACTCAGGACCTTCAGCAAATCTTCAGAATGAATAAGACTCCTTCTGCAATAATCAAACTGTGCTAATTGACAATCATGATTTTCAAAATAGTCATCTAGCTTTATTTAGCAAAGCATAAAAGGGTTAAGCTCTTCTGTATGAAACTCAGGTTTCCAAGGTTTATCTGACTATTGATGTATCTACTATTCTGGAGCACCAGAGAAATGAAGTGGCAATGACAATCAAATATTTGGTACAGATTTTGGTAGCTATTGCATCAGATGACATATTTTCCTCTTAGTGTATCTATCTTGTCTTGCCATTCAGTCTCAGTACTGCCAGTGAATCAGGCATAAGTCTGCCTACAGTATATCAAATTCAGTACTGCAAGAAAGCATACGAAACATGCAATACAAACATAGTTCATGTAATGGCAAAAAAAGTGCTTGATTTGTTGCGTACACGCATGAAGACAAAGTAATGCCTTGGGGCCCCCCTGTCTGAATAATATAGTAAGATGAGGACACCGAATACATTTGTCCCTTCAGCACAGAGTTTGAAGTTATGTGCCATTTTATTTTTTGCAGTCTCAGCACTAAGGCCCTAACATGGACTAGACTACCCACCTGGAAGTCTGAAGGCCCCTGCTACACATAGCAAAGGGAGGATTTTGAGCATTCTGAAAGGGATTTTCTTTAATGAAGAATGCAAATATAGCAAAATTTACTTTTCTAAAGAGCATTAAGAATTTCTAGTTTAAAAATAATAAATAAAAAATTTGGAAAAAAAAACCGTAGCATAACAGAAATGTTATGGACCGCAGCAGGTCAATCACCTCCACCTTCAACAGACGATGTATAATTCCATCTGCCCAGGGATTTTCATGTGCTTCTCAGCCTGGTATTTAAACCCCACAGCACTAAATGAGCTAACTTCACCTTCATGGATGGTTTCAAGCAGCTCTGGCGCATCCAGTTACTAGGCAAGGAAATGGTAACTGCTTAGGGTTGCCACTGAGTATTTTCTGGGACAGGTGAAGTTACAGCTTATTCCCCAGCACCAGATAGCACCATAACCATGGAGTAGCTTTAGTGGGCAGACATGGAGCTGATTCCTGCCTTGTGACCAAGGTAGGAATTGTGGCTGAGCCCCTGCTATTCTCTGGTGAGCCTCAGATCCTGGAAGAGAGCCTGGGGCCAACAACAGCTGTTGGAAATTACCGTAACCCTCAGGCTTCCTTAATTTATACCAGGGATCAGCTCTGTGGCTGATAGCCCAGCAGGCGGTGTGCACAAGGACCTTCTTGCACACGCCTTGCCTTGTACTAAGCTTGCCTTAATTACACAGGAGGATTGGAGTCTTTAGCTATCTCAGAAGTTTTGCAGAAGAACAATTCACCAGAAGAATATGCAAAGCTAATGCTGAATACACATCACAATCTGTGAACAGCAGGATGCCACTACACTCTGTTGTATTAATTCTGTTACATTTGTATGGCTTCAGGCTATTTGTTTTACTGGGGAAAAAAAAAGTCTTCTGATGAAAAAGGAGAATGTATGCCTTGCTATATTTTCTGCTGTATAATGTTAAACTCACTGGGGAGAAAAATTGCGAAGAGTATTCACTGTTTCACCAACAGCTTGTTTTGCTACATATATAGCAAAAACCCCACAGGTTCCTGGAACCACTGGTACTTACTTGATCCCTATGTCACAAACCATAAACAACTTCAAAAAAATTACAGAGAGCTTTAACTTTACTTTAATCTTCAATTTAAAGTTTACAGTTAATGTTTCTGCAAGGAATGTGGACTGCACACTGCCAAGAAATATTGAAAGCCTGTCTGTATGTTTAAAGATGTGGAATAAAAAGATTTATTCCCCCACCTTAGCCCAAATGTATTACTTGAAGCTGCACATCATTCATTGCTTTCTGGATGTTCAATTGGACTTAGATTTAGCTGTTCGATACATGAAATCTGTCCCCACCTTGTGGTGATTTTGATACAGAGAGAACTCAAGCTATGGAAACGAATTTATATTTCTAGAAACTAAAATTTACAGGAAAACATCTTCTGTTTAGAGCCTATCCCTTTATTGCTGAAATGCATAATCAGCCTGTGGTGAAAACAATTTCACACTCTGCTTTAGAGCTCAGTGCTTCAGAGCTTGGCCCAACCTGCGTAGGGAAAGCGGAGCAGCAACACCCCCAGCTGTTCAGTGCAAAACCAGACATTTCTACCAGACCTCAGCAAGACTATGGCAACCGCATGGACATTTTCAAGTCCCCTTCTCATAAAGGACATGTGGGGGGGTTAAACTTGGGTCCAGCATACAAATCAGCACCCTCCGATTTCCCATCTGTGACCTGTGCTGCGTTCAGTGCTGTTGAAGAAGACGGGACCTCTGCGCCAACAGCACCCCTGATCAACACAGTTGGGTACCGATAATCTAGATCCTCTGTTCAGACAGGTGCCCAGATTAGAGTATCCAATTTCAGACACTCACAATAAAAAAGCTTAGGACAAAATGGAAAAAGTGCAGAGGATTGGTATCAGGATGCTTAGAGGAGTGGGAGGTCTATCTGCTGAGATTAAAACAGTTCAGTTTATTCACCTGTCCCTTTTCAGGTGCCCCTTATCAGCGCAGGAGGAGAACACTGCCAGGGACAAAATACTGGCACATAGCAGAAACATAAACTATTTGACTATAGATTAGTACATACTGGCCACAGATGAGTAACAATTTTCATCCATCAGATGATAGGGTTCCAGGACAGAGTTTCTCAGAGTCAGTATGGGCAAAATAACTAAATACTGTTGAAAATGAGTTTAAATAATACATTAATACTATTTCATATTATAAATTATACTGAAAGGCAGGCAATTAAACTCCATGACATAGAGACCCCTGCCAGTGTTCAGACACAGTGTTTTTAAGCTCTAAGTGTAAATATTTGTTTTTTTAGATTTGACTTGAATTAGAACATTAGTTCTTTGCGGGATTCAAAACACCCTGAGTATCCATCTTATTCCAATGTGAATCACTTTATTCAAATAGTTTCATTTTCATAGTTTTATTTTTATGTGTGGCACATATAACAAACCTTATATTTAAAATGTTGCTTGTGATGCAGATGCTTGGAGACAGGTAACTTTAACAGTTTTCCAACAAATAATCACTTTTTTCTTTTTTAAAGAGGTGTTTGTTATCATTACTATTGCTATTGTGAGGGTTGAAGTTTGTTTTTAAAGAAATTCTTCAAAAATACTCAGCTCACAGAACATCCTCAAATACTTTCAAAAGTATAGAAAGGTTTCTTGGAAATGTCGTTGTAATATTAAAAAATTAGCCACTATAACAATTAAATTTAAAATATAGCACAATTCAGTATTTTCTCTCTTTAGGCAAAGAATAACTTCTTTAGGCAAAGAAGTAGCATGGTGAGTTCAAAGGCAGGTTCTCATGCGTGCTTTCAGGGTGTGATAAAAAATATCACTTTGCTATCTTTGCATTCACAGCAGTTATTTTCTCTAATTAACTTCTCCTTAATACTCTAAACCAAACTTGTATTCAGTTTATATTCGCATGTAAAATCAATGTTCTTCCACCCATTCTGCTGTTTTGAAAAAAAAAAGAAAAAAGAGCAGACAGGACATCTCAAATATAGTGCAACATTACTTTTTCTATATCCTGTAAAATGAATTGAATTGAATGATTATATACAAACAAAGCCCTTATCCTCTTGAAAGTGATGACTTCACTAAAAATCTCATCAAGGTTCTCATTTCCTGCTGTAAAGAAATGGAAAAGTAAAGACACCCATCATGCAAAAATGCAACTGCAATGCAATGCAAACCTTAGCAGTCAAAAGACAGTTTTCAAGTAATGAGCTAAGAAAATTCATACCTACAAGCATGTCTCACCTTGAAGCATTTCACTCTCATGTATTTTAGCAGCAAACTTACATCAACATTGTGAAGCAATTCTAAAACCTAAACTGCTGTACATACCTTCACTCCAGCAGCCACATCTCCTACTCCATAACTTTACTATCGTATTTGTGAACTAGACAGTGTCTGCTCAGATTGTCACTCTGATCTCTTCTAGTATTAGCCTGGATGTCTTGCCATAAAGAAGTCCTTGATAAAATAAATCCTACTATAGAACTATCTAAAACATTCAACCCCGATAGTAAAAATAAAGAAATAACTACTGAAAGGATGGTTTTATATCTTCAGATACAGCTAGGGGCAAAGTGTGTTCATCAGAATTTTGTAAAAAAAATCTGGATAGCTGCCTGTTGCTCGGATGAAGAACATTCACTGCATACTTGTTCCTCCCACAGACCCCAAGGATGCAAACGGGTACTATGTATATTGTATCATTTTCAACTGTATTCTAACCCAGAGATATGAATAAAATGCTGTTCATTACACAAAGGAAGAAAGAAGGGGGGGGGAAGGGGCTGGATTAGTTACACAACTCTGAAAGATGGATTTTTACATTATTCTTTCTGAGATAAAGTCTGCAGAGGCACATTTTCCAGGGAACAAGTATCATGGTGGGAGAAACAGAAGGACCAAGGAAACTCAATTTGTTTCCATAACGGAAGTTCATGTTTAGAGGAAGCAATAAAACATGAACGTGGAATTCAAATCCCTGCAAAATTTCATTACATTTGACTTAATTTCCAAAACTCTCCTCAGACATATATATACTAGGTAAGGTTCTGAAGGAATAGAACTATGTAATATTCTGATGCAAATATAATATTCTCACTCTTCTCCATTAGAGGTTGAGATGCAAAGTCCGCTGAAGATCATGGCAGCCTTCCTTTGGGTATGAGTACACTTGAATATGGACCAAGATTATAGGCATCCAATATAGATTCATTTTTATTTCAGAAAAATCACCCAGTGATATGTCCACAGAAGAGGGATAACTGCAACATCTTGAAAGTTTTTGGTTCTGAACTTTAGTCCCAACTCAACCACAAGTCCTAATTCAGAGCCCCATCTCCAAAGGTCTTGCTTATCAAGTGACATTTTTCTTCCTCTTTTATGTTATGTAGACTGAGCTTAGTAACTTTTAATAACTTACCTTTTTCATTTCCGTTTGCATATTGTGGAGGCTTGTTTTTGTCAATGCTGTTAAAGCTCTGGCTTCTCCGATTTAAATTAGAAGCTCCCTGGACTTTGGTACTGCTGCCAGCAGCTGGCACCCTTGAGGGTCCTGGAAGCCTGGAATAGCATAATAAGAAATGAGTTAATTTTATGTAATGCAACATAAAGAAGAGGCAGTGTGCTAATATCAGGCCAGAATTTAAGCCCAACAACTGAAAACAAGGATTTCAGGTAAGCAACAACGAACAGGAGGATTCAAATTAGTTAGACTACACGAATGAAAATAAAAGCTTATCCTTATGCACACAAAAGGGAAAAAGATGCTTTTTAGAGTCACAAGACATTTAAGAAGATACTTTGCATTTGCCATTAACATTGCTAGAACAGATTCATCCTAACAAACCATTAAAGTGCAATATCAACTTCTACTTAAATCTGTCACTTTTAAAGAGGAAATGTTACAGAAATTGATTAGAAAGTACAACAAAACATAGTTGAGAAGTATTTAGTATCTCTTACTCTAGCAAATATTTCACAGCTGTTTAATGTAAAAGCTGGGTTTTAATTGATCTTTTTTGATTATTTTTTCAGAGATCTATTGGCTGAAGCATGTCCACCTTTTTATTTTAAATGAAATATATTGAAAACACATATTTTAGCTAGATGCTACAGATGCATGTACAGCTTTTGCACAGAAATATATAATGCAGACTATACCATTCATTTGTTAGTATTTGCTGCCACCATCTGAACCTTACTGTGTGGCTATGCTAAGGAAAAAAAAGTAGATTTCTGACGTCTCTGGCATGTGTAAGCCTGCATCTTTTTTCTCTCTGAATCTGTTCTCTGATGTAAGATTCTTTAATACATGCATACTTCAAACTCTCTGCAGCATCTTTGTGGGCAACCCCACTCTTTTCCAGTTTTGTTATCTGACAGACAAAATGAAATGGTTGAATCAGTAAAAGGCTTTTGTCATAGTAGAAGAATCTCTCTCTTCTGTTTCTCAGAATGATGTTGGAATGATATGATGATTTTAATAGTGGCAATATGAACTATACAAGAGTTATCAAATTCTATTAATTTCACTATACTATAAAAAAAGCAGCATCAAAAGGGAGAAAAAAATGTTACAAAAAATTATAGAACCTCAGATTTCCTTCAAACTTTTGTTTAATAGCCTAGTAGAACAGAAATGTTCAAATCATTTTATTTTCAATACTGAACATATGTAAACAGGTCCGTGTTCTCTTCCTTTATCAATTTAAGCCTCAGAGAGCTAATCCATTACTTATTTTTATGGCTCATTCTAGCCTCCAGCCTGCCCTGTGAGTCTCTGTGCCGAGCCCAGAGCAGACTGTCTCTGCTCTGCAGCTGTACGCATGCTAACCTTTACTGTGACCCATGAATTCGAGTGATCTTCTGTTCCCTGAAGAATGCACTA
This sequence comes from Pedionomus torquatus, assembly GCA_013398155.1. Classification (NCBI taxonomy): domain Eukaryota; kingdom Metazoa; phylum Chordata; class Aves; order Charadriiformes; family Pedionomidae; genus Pedionomus; species Pedionomus torquatus. The sequence continues at coordinate 6,496 of VZRU01005039.1, read as the reverse complement.
AAACAAACTTAAAAATCCATTTGCTTCTTCTCATTACCCTAATTTGACAGGCAGCAAGAGCCCTGAGATCGTTTGTCAAAGGTAATGAAAAAAGCAATGAGTAGGCATGTGCAATGCTGGAAACTCATCTGTTCTGTTAAAATATAAAATAGTTCTGCATATATTCTGCATTCCAGAATTCGAGAACTTGCCACAGTAAGCACATTATACATGAGGTCATTTGCTCTACACACTTTCCAGTTTACCTCATTTGCTGTCTTTATTATTTTTTTTTTAATTGAATTCAGGTTTTTTAATTGCTCTTGCAGAATCATGTTAAGCAGCTAAGGAAATGCAAAGAGAATAACAAATAAGGGACAAGTCACATACCTCTGAACAGGCTTCGGAAACACTGCCACGGATTTAAAGTATTAGACAATAAGACTGTTAACCCCGACACGTTGAGTGTGGACAAGACAGGAGCATCAGCAATAAGGAAGACTGAAGACCTCTAAATGCAGGTGCAAAGCAACTGGACCGTGGTATAGCTCATTCCAAGCTATCACCAGCAACTCAAATTGTGTTAGTGTGCTATAATGCAAAATGCAATCTTTATTGTAGATTATGCAATTTCGAGTTCATTGTTCCCACCAATGAACTGTACGGCAAAGGTATAATTAATGAGCACATTAATTAGCCCCCACCAGAAAAAGGAAACAAAAGCTAGAAACAAGATTAAGCGTTAGACCTCAGTTTCTTTCTTCTGCAATCTGGCTTGTAGATTTTAGTGCTCATGGAAGTGATAAACTGAAAGTACTGATGAAATCTGAAACAGGTCAGCTCCTACACACAGCTCTGTCAAATTCACTGCCAAAATAAAGCAACTCATTCGTGAGGACTGTGTGCAGGCTACTCTTGATGGAGCAGAAGTCTTGGAACTGGTTCTTTCTTTTTTTCTGCTCTATTTTGCTTCTGCGTGAACTTGGCTCTGTGAACTCAACTTCTCAGGTGGATTTGTGACACTTGCAAAACACCTCCTGGGAATTGGGATGGACTTCTTTTCACAAATGACTAAAGCAAGCATTTGAGCCAGAGAGTAGAGAGCACTAAAATCACCGACTAATCCTTCACATCCAATATTTTACATGCAGGATACAAAGATGCAGGATATATAACGACCAGAAATACTCCTATTACACAGTGCAAATCAGCTTCTTCCAGTCCATACAGGGCTTTCCCGTGGCAAAGCTCATTGTTGCAAAGCTTGCACGCATAACAAATACACATTGTTTAATGTTTGCTTATGTCTGAAGGACAAAATATCAATGGGCATATACTTGCTTGAGTATCACTAACAAGCAATAAATTAGAGATATTTAACTGACCTAGAAGTCTTTTTTTGACTGGTTGCAATTCCACTGTGATTAGATTGAGTTGCATATCTGGCTGTGAGACTGTATGAGAAGAAACAGAGAAATTGAATTAAAGAATTTCTTTGAACATGTATAGAAAGAACACACTTACCAGCAAACTATGAGTTAATGAATGCAAATTGAACATGGACAGAAAACACAAATTAACTGGCAAAAATATGAAATAATGCAAACATGCAGATTTTTATGAGTGATGCAATGTACAGATTATGAAATAATGAATATTGTTATAACTCATCTCCTTTGCTATAAAATAGCTTAGGAACAGACAATGGGGGCAAATTTCCAGTGACTGAAATACTGAAGTCTAGCTCATATGCACAGAGTGCACCTCAAATCTTTCTACCTTTTTGGAATCTTTTTAATACAGAAAAAGTACTAAGAACCAACATACAACTACTAATTTCTCCAGCAACCTGACTTGGTTCACAGTCTGGCAGGTAGGAACGAATTTGCTTCACCAGATCCAGCATGAACTCGGAAAAATTCCAGCTAGAGAAAGGTGACCCTCCTTACAGAAGAGCTATATGGAAGAAGCATCCCATCATAATTTTCATTACTGTTACAGCAGTAGGGATCACGTACGTGATGCACTACCCAGGCAATGGATCAGAGGCTTTATTAGGAAAGCCCCAACACGTGCTTAGGCTTACTGTTAAATTCCATGGGAAAACACACCTTTGTCTATTAGGGCATCCAAGCAGTGTTTCTGCATCAGGAGATTCGCTGTGCTGCAGGGCTGGAAACTGCATGTTCCTTATGACACCCAACAACGTGTCACTACTAACGAGCAAATTTTTGCCTCTATCATTTTAGACGTTTGCATAGAGGATACATCAAATGTACAGCCAAGGTAAGGCCTCTTGCCAGATTATTGCAGGTACTATGAACAGTTGCATCCTCCGCACTCCACACTGCTTTAGGATAGGGACAGGTGCCTAAGCCAGGCGCAATCGCAAAATATAATTCCTTGCATTATTAAGGATGCGATGGAGAGCTGAGTAAGCAGAAACCCTGACAGTCATACATTGCATATGTCTCTTACAGTTCTGCACCTTCCAGCATTTCTTCTGAGTAGCAGCAGAAATTACAGTGCTCTAATCCCAGCTTTATAGGCTAGCAGCACTAACAGGAAACAGCTGACGGTACTGAGTCTTCTAGAAAAGTGCTAAGCAATATCTGCTGGTCCACTGAAGCATGTGGCCTGAGTATAGACCAGTTGGGAGAAGCCATCAAGGGAAAAAGGTCTTCCCATACTGGCAAAGCAGTGTTGAAGAGTGGCAAGGGGGAGGCCAAACCAAGGGACAATGTGAGGCTTGAATTGTTGATTGTTGAGTGAGGTGTGATTGAGGTGTGATTATTGTTACTTTACCAAATTAAACCCCAGTAAAGGGTTCATCATTGCTTCTGTGCCTGCCAATAACAAATGGCATGTGTGCACATGATGAATATAAAAAAAAAAAAAAGAAAAAAAGGAG
>VZRU01005036.1:43126-74909 GCA_013398155.1 Pedionomus torquatus | reverse complement strand
AAAATACCATATATAAATATTTACTTTAAATCCCTATATCTAAGTACATACGACAGCATCGGTGGAGCAGTTGCTAGGTACCAGAAGGTCCACGCATTCCAGATGCAGTTTCTTGGTTGTTTTTTTTTGAAGTTGTGGAGATAAATTAGTCGGTACATTTAAGGAGGACAGGGTGTGCTATTTATACCATCTACAGACCACTCACCCCCTGCCTGTCTGTATCTGTGCACAGCATGTGCATTCCTTCTTACGGTATGTACTGTATTTAGTTTTACAGAGCAAATATTTTTGTAGCACAGGGGCAATATCTTACAGAGTGGAATGAAACTAACAGACAAAAAGTAAACTTAACCAAAGTCTGAAGTGCCAAAAAAAAAAAAAAAAAAAAGAGAAAATCTAATTGCTCCATGGTCCTTATCATGGGTCTGCAAGTTAGAATCAACGGTGTCAGGCTTGTGAAAATCAAGCTTTAGATTGGTATACTTTTTGTCAGTGTTTTCACTGTCAGTACCAACATGTAAGAGCCTGGGGTTCAGCTACTATACAGCCCTCCTCCCAAAAAACACTACAAAAATAAATTTTGGGCACAATCTCAAAAGAGGTTTCTCTTCTCTTCTTTGTTTGATACAGTCTCACAGCCCACCCACCCAGCAAGGCTGCTGATCACAGTACATGGCTGCTAGATCAAGGTTTAATGGACCACCTGTTTGCCCACACACCTCTGCCCTGAGAATTTTTTAAAAATTCTCTGTTCCTGCGGTCTTGCCCTAAACTGAAATTGATTGCACAAACAGAAATTTGCCAGTCTATAGCAACCGCCTGTTAGCTATTTTCTGCTTTTGGATAATAAAGTGCTCATTTTAATTAGTTACTAGTTACCAGGGAACTCAAAGGAGAAAGTACACTTTCGCTTCCTCCTCCTGCTACTCCGCTTCCTCAAGAGTTAAACATGAGATTCATCTAGATCGACATCAGTCTCCCCAAGCTCCACGTGCGTGAAGCTGAAGTGACTGGCCAGCAAGGGGTTCTCCATCCCGTTGTCCTCACTGATGTGAAGAACAGTGTCCCCATGCTGCAGCAAGCTGGTGGTCTCCAGGCCCACGTAGTCCTCGGTGTCAGAGAGCTGTGCAGGTGGGGTGCTTTGTGCTGTTGTTGGCCAGGACTCCAAGCCCTCTTCTTTTTCCTTCTCCTTCTCAGTAGAAAGTGCTTCGCCCTGCAGTTGAGGAGACAGTGGTCAGGCACAGAGAAAATGGGAAGGAGAAAGGGGGAAAAAACCCAAGGCAACATCTATAAAATAATTCCCTATTTAGAAATACTATTTACTCTAAGTGGCCAGGCACTTGCATATTATAAATCCCTAATACTCTGCCTTAACAATTATATATTTTTGCCAGTGAATTAAATAATTCAGAATCATAGAGTTGTCTGGGTTGGAAGGGACCTCTAAGATCTTCTAGTCCAATCATCAGCCTAATTCTGATAAAAAAAGACATCACTAAACTGTGTCTGTGTCAACCTGTCTTTTGAATACCTCCAGGGATGGTGCCTCCAGGGATGGTGCCCTGGGCAGACCATTCCAATGCTTGATATCCCTTTCAGTGTATAGATTTTTCCTGATATCCAATGTGAACCTCCCCAGGTGCAACTTGAGGCCACTTCCTCTTGTTCTGTCGCCTGAGACTTGGGAGAAAATTTGTAGCAATGATCAGAAACATTGTCTGATTTCAGTTGATTTCATTTTTTTAAAGTATATTTTGAAGAGGTGTGTTTTTCATATTACATAATCCCCAAAAGACACTCTGTATCGGGGGGGTATAAGAGTTATCTCAGTATCACTGACGTGTTGAAGGGATGACTGTGATTGTCCTTGCACTGTCCTCAGTGGTGTCTGACACGAGAGTGTTGAACAAACAGTTCCTTCTGAAATGTGATGCATTTGCTAAAACAGTCCTGAGATTTGAAGGTGCCCATCCTTAAGAGCATGTTTCTCAGGGAGGAAACTGTAAAAACCTGTTGATGAAAACTTTCACCTGCCAAGCAGGTCCAGAAGGACTACTGTATGTGACAGGAAAGTGGAAGATGCAGGACATCTATTTGCAGTTTAAAAATCATTGCATACATCTAGAAGTGAATGGTTTACCCAAGTAGAGATCTGGACAGAAAACATAGCCTAAAGAATAGATCCACAGAAGAGTTTGCTGTCTTTCCTCACCCACCAGCTTTTCTTACAGTGCTGTAATGCATCAGACATTCTCCTGTATATTTCCCCTGCAGCTTTGATGAAGTGGCAGACAGACACGGATGATCAATCACGTTACCTGGCCGGTGGCCTGGCTGTGGAGATCAGCTACCACGACGGCAGGTGAGGAAGTCAGCACAGGTTTACTTAGCGGTTCCTGCTTGCTGGTTGCCTGGGGGCTGCTGCGGCTGCAGCCCTGCTGTGGGGCTACTGGAGGTGATGCGTCCCCTGGGGAAGCGGCTGTTGCCTCAGGCTGGGCTTCAGTGAAAGTCACCGACCGCTTCTGCTCTGCTGAAGGGTACAAATAAAATGCAACAATTTGGGAAGGAAAATACAACAAAAAAACAAAAACAGAAAAAGAAAAATAAAAAGAAAAATGAAAAAAAGAAAAGAAAAGAAAAGAAAAGAAAAGAAAAGAAAAGAAAAGAAAAGAAAAGAAAAGAAAAGAAAAGAAAAGAAAAGAAAAGAAAAGAAAAGAAAAGAAAAGAAAAGAAAAAAGAAAGCAAATTCTGGAGTTTTTACAACTAAGACAGGATTCATGGTACCTTCCATCTTTATAAGTCATCTAACTGGAGTAAAATCTAAAAGCCTTTTATCCTGGGCTTCCTCTATAGCCACAGCAAGAATCAGGGTTCTCCTGAAGACCTATTGTTGTCACAGTTTGGTGAGATAAATGCCACCTGTAACATCTTTCCATCCCAGAAGATTATGCGGAATTGAATTTCCATGCCAGTTAGACATTTCTGTCCTCAACTGAAAAAGGAAAACTGAGATGCAAATATATAAGAGAATTGCCTAAGGTTTTGCAGGAAATCCAAGAAAAGACAGAGGACAGCTGATTGGCCCCCATTCCTGAAGATTTAGTCCACTCTCTGGGAAAGACACAATAGCACAGGATGAAGACAGCTAGACTAAAACTTAAAACTGATATCCCTTTTCCTGCTTTTGATTATTTTGGGGCAACTTTTGTTTCAAACATCTCCAGAAGTGCTGTTGCCCCAGCACAGTCCTGGCTGAGTGGTTAGAAACCCAGAAAGTTTGCAAGCAACCTTTGCTCTACCAGGTGATTGCTCCAAAGTTAACTGCTCCCTTCAGATGGCAGAGAATACAGCCACCTGCTCTGCTTGGCACTGCTGACTCCTGGAAACATAGGGCATGGACTAGAATAGTCCTATATTCATTTCCACCTACAGCCCTTAAAGTTGTGCACTGCTAAGTATGTGCACTACTAATGATGGGAAATTTTCTTCTCTCAATAGAAGTGTCAAAATTTGCACACCTGGAGGTTTTGGGCAAGGGATCGTGAATAGAGAACGCCAGTCCCCCTAAATTCTGCACAGCTCTAGGAAACATGATCATTCACTGTCCGTGTCCAGTTTCACCTTGAAAGCCTTTAGAGAAAGCATCAAAGCATTTTGTGGGAGTGATTTTCTGATGGGACATCCAAATGCTAGGAAAAAAAGGATAAACCTGCTGGGACTTCACTTTAATATAGGCTACTAATAACATACTAACTTTTCATTTAGGCTAAAACAACAACATAGTTTGTTCTACTTTCAAATACGAAGTGCTAGTTCTGGAAATGCAGCTCTGCCATACCGCTGGGTTTTGGCTTTGGCTGGATACTCCGCCGTGTGGTAGAAAGTCGAGCTCCATGACGGCTGCGAGGTTCAGTTTGAGTTTTCTGACGGGACAGCAATGGTCGTCGAAGCTAAACGTTGGAAGAAAGAGTTAGGCCGATGTATATTCACATATTACACTTCTCCCCTGTAAGGAGAACTGATCATCACTTTAGATGTCCATTCACTCTGCTTTTAGCAGGTATATGTTTCCATGGCTCAGACATCTCCCACATATGAACTTGTGGGTTTTGTGCCTTCCCAGTTTCAGTATGGAATGTAATGCAATGCAGGCTATGTGACCGTTGCTTAATTAAAAACAAAACAAAAAAAAACCCCAAAACAACAAACCACCAACAACAACAAAGAAAACCAGCCCCTAAACCCCTGCAGAAGACAAACTGCATCTCTTTTAGGGATTTGTCAGGCCTCACAAATGTGACGTGTGCGATGGCTCCTGCTAACTCAATGCATTGTGCTCCATTGCATCATGGAGTGATAATACATCACAAATAAGGTAAAAGGGACAGGTCACATCTACAAATCACTTCAAAACAGACATAGATGAGAAAAACCAAGCCATCTCAAGCAGAAGGAGCAAAGGTTTGTTCTCACCTGCCGGAGGCCTCTCTTCCGCCCCAGGGGCTGCTGCAGAAGAAGGTTCTGCTGTCCTGGCTCGCTCTGTATGCTTGCCACCCTGTTAGATGTTGACAGCATTAGGCCAAGCACAGAAGGACCCTGTATAACTAGTAGGTGTCCTGGCACTTTTTACTAAAATAAATAAAGAAATAAATAAACCAACCACTAATGGCACAGTCACTTCAAAGAGCAATATTGTCTTTGAAGGATGGGGGGGACGTGTCTGTTGGGTTGTGGCTTCTGGGGCTTAGGAAGGGGTGGGAGGTGGAGTCATGGCATTCAGGACTTGGCCACGCACAGGTAGCATCCAAATATAAATAACTGCAGATTTCAGTTTTCAGTCATTGATTGATGCATCCCACTGAGCAACACTCACTTCTCTGCATCCTTTGCCACATGGGCTTCATCAATAAAGGCTCCCTAGCTCAAAAGGCTTCTTGTTTGCTTTTCTGTTTTCAAGGACAATGTTGTATACGCTATGGTTTTTTCCTCCCAAATAGACTCCACAGCCTCATCACAATTTTGTCATCTGTTTTTAATTTCAATTTAAGTCAACAAACAAAAAACAAACATGAAGTGACAAAGGATCCATTCACATAATGGATGCATGAGTTATGTGAACAAGGCCCCACATTCAGCACTTGCAGCCTAAAGTCTTTTTGTGGCTAATAAACAAAAATGACAAGTAAACATAAATTATATATATATATAAACACAGCTTTTTAGTTTTTAGTATCTTAGCATGAAGTATCTGAAAATCTGCAGCAAAAGAAACTTAACAATGTGTGTTTAAGTAATAAAACATACTCAGCTGCAAACCATCTCATTCTACCATTCAATTGGCGTCATATGAAAATACCACCCTCCCATCATTCTTATCGAAGTCCTGTATTCCTCCAGAAAATTAAAAATTGGTCATTTAGCAGACAGCGGTCACAAAACATTTTAGCTGAATGAACTATGTCTGAGAGACATATGGTTGCAATAGCAACTAACACTTAAGATGGACTTCTTTTAAATCAGGCAGCTACTTATTTGAGACAGACTGGAATGCACTGAACCACACGTTCTATTTAAGCAACTTCCAGCTATATATATCTAGAATGCATTGCTGAAGATTCATTAATACAATCCATTTTGCCTCTGGCCTGCATTAATCTAAAGGAAAACAACATTCTTTTCTCTAGAAGTTTCCCTTGAATCTCCCTGGAGGAGCTCAGTACCACCTACAGAGCGAAGGTTTATCACCTGACTTTACAGGAGAGGAGGAAGAAGTGAAACCTACGGACATGGTCTGACAAGACATGAAAGATGTCGGAGAGGCTTAAAAATGTCTGTCTCCTGAGCAGCTCATTCTTCGCTTTGGCAGGAGTTACTGCCCTTAGAAGGTTTGATGGAACAGAACATGAGAGCTTCCCAGTCTGCTTCAGGACAAAGTCTGGTTACCTGACCTGAAAGTCTTATTCCTTCCTCCCTTATCAGTTTAAACTAAAGCCAGACTTTGCACTAACCTGTATGCATGTGTTTCTACCAGCTCTGCTGAGGAGACAACAGGCAACTTCAAGGAGAGAAACACCTTAAGACCCTGAAGCTTTTTCTCTTCTGATTGTCTGACCACAGCCTAATAGCCCCAGGCATGCCCTTGGCAACCTCACCACAGCTGCAGTGGTTTGGAAAAGAAGGAAAAGTTTCTGCAACTCAAAGCTAGAACAAACAAGATACATTTGAGTCCTTTTCTCCCTGAGAAAGCTCTTCCAAATGAGATCACCAGTCTCTGGAACATACTTTCCAGCTTTTACGTAGGGTATTGACATGATTTACATACAGAGCATCCTAAACGCCACACACACACCCGCCTATGAGTAAGCAGAGTCCTCAAAGGGACTTCCTGTTAGCAAGACTGTGGTCTTGATCCAGACAATGACTGCAGCACATATGACTGGTAGGTTCAGAAGCAACACATCATTCCTTATTAAAGCAAAGAGACTACTCTTAAATTAGTCTTTGGATTTGTGATCCACACTACCTAAAATTACAGTTTTTCTTAATCTTCTGTTTCTAGAATTACATAAAAAACATACTCCTCTGAATGTTAAGAAGTTTATACAGTAGTTACCAGTATGTGAATTAAGTAAGAATTAGCTGGAGAATGGAGAAGGTCTTGAAAAAATAATTTTCTATTGGACTAGATTTTGAGGATACTGTTACAATGATGAAGGAACAGTAGCTCTTAGATCTATGAGTGAGGAGACATAAATGTCTGTAGCAGAAAGACTACAATGATATTCAGTACAACACACTATTGATAGTGGTGAAACAAGCTCGTTTCATATGCAGCATGAAGACTCTTTGAAAAAGTCATTAGATAAAGGGAGTCCCTGGGCCACATGAGGGCACAGAAGTTATACATGGGGAAAAAAAAGGATTCCTATGAAGTAATCTGCACTGAAGACAAACAATAGGTGTGCAAAAGAAGGCTGGACTTTGTGTCTTCCATCTGGAGCCTGGGATTTTTAGCCTGGTTTCTATCATAAGTGAAATGAGTTTAGTGAGCTGGTGGATGTTTATTTCCAGTACTGAATCATTACACAAATTGGTATAATTTGGGATGATCTTATGAGCTGAAATTGCAGATATCTTTTGCAGGCAAATGGTGGACCCAAACAGCTGCCTGTGCACAGCAGAGTGCTGTCTTTTTGCCTTCTATCCCCAAATTTTGAATAAAGGAAGGAAAGAGAGACAGAATCATAAAAACCACAGATGTCAGATGAGTGACTGAAGCTTCAGATATAACATTTCACTTCATGAGGTTTTGTGAGGGTTTTTGTTCACCTCAAAGAACAGCACTGCTGATCTTGTTTCTGTGAAAATTTGTGTGGCAGACAGACATTTGGCTCTGTGTAGCTCTCCCTCCCTCCCTCCTTTGCTGTCTCTCCTTGTATACCAGACGTGACCAGGAGTATACTGTTTTTCTGGCAGGCCATGGGACCCAGTCAGGGAACACTGAATCAAATGCCATTTCAGCTGACAGTACATTTGCCTCCCATGGCAATGTGATTGATAAGAAGGGGGATTTTTGCAGTACATAAACCATATTTATTTGGGAATAATAAAACAAATGCACAACACAAAGATGCTCTGACACTCTTTGAGTATCTCTGTCAGAGGTTTTATCTTCACAATAATGTTAATAGTTAGGGCAGAGACAGGTGAGCAAAAGATCAAACCAACCTGACATCATGGAAGCATGTTGCCAGGTCAGGAAATGACAGTCACATAGTGGGGGCTAGAAGAAACTTTGTCAGGTTGGCAATTCTAATTAGTGCTGCTCATGAATTACAAGAAACCATGCAGTCAAAGGAAGAAAAAAATAAAAATAAGAAAACAAAACAGAGACAAAAGAAGCGAAGAGGTTAAATGCCTATTAAAAAAGATGTACATGCTTACCACACCATGACGGTAGAATGTACGTACGTTGTGTCCCAAGACATCTAAAGGAGAAGGTTAGTGGACAGAGGCCAGTGGTGCGTGGGTTAAAATGTAGATGAACTCCAGCTCTTGTATTCCCAGACACATAATAGACCAGTCAGTGTTAGATCTGCTACTCGTGCCCTGGCAATGTGAACTCACTCTGATTTTCCCTGTTAGGCACTATTAAGCTCAGATAGGCAGAACAACAAACATTAAAGGGAAATGTTTGTGCAACAGATTTCCATTACAGTGACTTCTTCTTTTCTGATTGGGGAAAATATCCTCTCCTCTCAGATTATAACCACAACAAATGACAATGCTGGACACATGTGCTCCTCAGCCCTGTACCCTGTGCTATCTGCTTACAACTGAAACTTAAATGTTCCCCTTCCTGTCTTCCCTGCTTTTCTACATGTCTGGTTCTAATTGCTATAGAGTAAAGGAAAAGCAGACTTTATTCTTTTTTGTGTCTGTCACTGTTTATTTAATTTATTTAAAACTCCTATCTTCCATAAGGGTCTAGTCTCCATATGATTTATTTCCTTATGTCAGTTATGACTAAACATCAGCTTTTGAATTCAGAAGGCAAGCCTAAATAGTTGTTAGCATTGTACTCAGCTGAAATCAAAGTTATATAATGAAAACTCAGGCCTGCTTTATTCAAAACTAATGTTCCTGGATATAAAACCACATTAATTCTGTGCTATGATCCCCCCAGCACAATAAATTCCTACAACGTCTGCTTTATTAATTCTGTCTGTTAGAGGAGGAATCCAATTTGCACATTTAACGATGCAGTTGAAACGTCTTCTCTTCCTCACAGATTCCTAACCTAGCCTCTTTATAAAAATTTGCAGTACTTCCTTGACTTCATTCTTTCTAAGGCTTTGCCGCCCTGACACCCCTCCTTCAGATGTTAGTGCCCACTCCTCGAAAAGAACAATGCACCTCAACAGAGCTGCCTCCCAAGTATATCTGTTAAACTTTTTGCCTACAGAAATCCCTGTACCATAGAGCTGGGTGGAAGACAGTGTCTGGTCCCTAGAAAAAACTGGTGTGACTGAAATTAGTAGGAACCCACTGTACAGCTGATTATATTTCAAGGTTCAAAGTTATTGCATTTGAACTCATCTGTTGACTTAGCTGTCTCATGTTCCTCAGCTTCACCACCGTTACTAGGAGTGACTGCCGCCCACTTAACAAGATCAAAACATTTCAAATTCAACAGTGATACAACCTGGTAACAGGTTCATTGTGGCTTTAACTCACATACAGACCTTCCCCTTCATCAACCTCCTCAAATGAAGTGAGTTTTTAGCTCTACTTAAGGGATGACACTTCACTTTTTTGGTTGAGTGACTTCTCTTTAGGCCCCAAAACATGCTCAGATGACCATGCAATCCTTTTTGCTTTATCACAAAACCAGATAAGAAAGAGGAAAATAAGGAATAATAGAAAGAGGAAAGAAAAGAGGAATATAAGAGGAATAAAATAGATAAATAATAAATAAATAAATAATAAATAGATAAAATAATAAGAGGAATAAAATAGAAAGAGGAAAGAAAGAGGAAAATAAGAAATAAGGAATCCAGAGATGGATTCCTGCTTCTGCCAACAAGCTGATGTTTTTTCCTAACACCACTCCTACAGTAGCACCAATTAGAGACCAGTCTGCCAAAGCAAAATTCACACACACAGAGGACACCATGAAACACGGGATGATCCCAGTGACATCACCAATGATAAACTTTCCATTTGTCAGCTGAGAGGAATGAACAAACAAACAGAGCAACCTATCCCCACCCTAAAAAGCTACTACTGACAGCTAAAACCAAGCTAGCAAACTGGAAACCATTCACACAAGTGCCTCTCAACATATCCCAATCTTCAGCTGGTGTGGTAGAGTAATGAAATAGTGTTACCCTCTGTGTTGCCAATATAAGGAGCTGTGTTCTTCTGGAAGGAAACAGAGATGCTCTTGGGACTAATGACAGCTCTCTGACCACACAAGGATGGGTTGAGAGATGTAAGCACAGCAACAGGACAGTAAGGATAACTAACACAAGCAAGGTGGCTGTTAAAGGTAAAGACCTCCCTTCTAAGCTCACTGCTGACCCATTTGAATGGCACGACCGTAACAGTGTTTGCACTCAAGCTGCCCTGTCCATGGGTAGTGGGGAACAGTGAGACCTGAACTCCAGCACTGACAGGGCAATTTAAAATATCTATTAATGGTGTTCACCTGCAAGCTTCCTACAGTGTCATTTGAGAGTTGGAAACGCTTTATAAAAATATGAAGAATTACTGTAAAGCATCCGCAGAGAACTATATTCTTCAGGACTTATTATAATTAGTTTTATCACTGCATGTTAAAGAACACAGCTTGATATTATTATTAAGTCTTTTGTGGTAACAGCACTGTGGGATGAATGGAAAAACAGATGTCTCTGTTTTATATAAGCTTCCAGACTAATGCTTATAACAGGCTACAGCTAATACCTCGTGGATAATCTTTCTCATGCCTTTCAGGCAATGGGTAAACAAGGGGAAAACCTCGAGGCTCTCCAGCCAGCTGGCTATTTCACTTGCTACAGCTTTTTCTTTCCCCTTCCCCTCAGCCTCCTCAAAAGTTACGGGCAATCAAAGCTGAAAACTGAAGGTGGGTTGCTACACCTTTGACTCGCAGGCCTGAATATCAATGAGCCACAAGAGACAGAGATGGAAAGAGCAACAAAAGGTGAGGGGAAGAGACAGCGGAGATCGGAAACGGCTTGTTTCCCAGCACACACACTGACAGACAGGTAGTGTTAACACTGTACCTAGAGAGGCTGCCCCCAGTGGCCAGGTTCGGGGAGTCATCGAGGACATTAGGTTCACTGCAGGAGGGGCAGGGAGATTAAGAATTTAGGGAAAGAAAATGCAAAAAAAGCATGCGATTGTCTCTGTTTTCAAGGGAAAAAGTATCAACGGAATAAAAAAAAAAAGTAAAAAAAAGGACCATAACATTAATTGGACTCGCACGCTCAACAGCACATATATGACTCAGAGGAGCTGAAAGAACATCTGATAACAGGAGCAGTCTTTAGAGGGAGTTTACGTGGAAACTTCTACATCTCTGCTGAGAATCAGGGAGCTGAAAAGTTCAGTAGGATGTGTTTCCACACAAAGTAAGGACAGAGAACTGGTTTAAAAGCATTTTCCTGTGGTATTTTCATTTGTTTTGGTTCTATTTACTTCCAGCTTCATAGAAAGCTTTTTCCTTTCCCTTTCCCCGTGAGACAGTTCTTCCCAAGGGAGGGCTAATCTATCTCCCATGGACTACAGACCACTCTCCTTCTGGTATGAGTCTAAGGGCTAACATCTGGAAAACAAGGTCTTGTAGCGCAATGAAACTGTAAGTAAACAGCTGGCGTGGATCCTGGCAAATGAGCACACAATCACATTGCTTTTCTACACTTCAGCCATTCAGGCAGGAGCAGCCTTCTCAGCCCATAGGAAAAACATGAAAGAAAGCAGTCTGCTGGGTTACCAGCAGGAAAGCAATAATAATATTACTTAACATTAACAAGTTTACATTTGTGAGGCAGTCTGAAAGCCCAGAGACCATCCATAACTAAAAAGGGCGTGATGTTGTAGACTATGATTATGCTTGCTGAGCTTGTACTTTCCCTGAACAGATGAAAAGCAATTCTTCTTGTATACCATCTATGTAAAAAAGTGAAGAGCAAACTCCATTGTAATTAAATAAAATCAACATGACTTGGGATTGCACAAAGCAAACATGGCTATCAGTCAGCTGTGACTCTTATGAAGTTTATGCATTGAAGATGGTAGTGAAAGATTGGGGAAAATGCAGTCTTGCATATTAATTTTTCAAGAAACAAAGGGACTGAATCAATTGAGTTCAAAAGTCAAATGAGTTCCTGTAAGCCCTTTTGTGAAAACTCCCAGATAAAATCTGTGTGACTTCTCTCTTGTAAATCACTTTGCCTATCTCTGCTGGCATGTACCACATCTGTTACTTTTCCTTCAAATATCAAGGTTATTTCTTTAATTCCAAGCAAGACTGGGGAGGGAACAATTTTGACTTTTCAAGGCAGGTCAAGAGATAATGTAGAATTTATCCTTAAAGGTTCAGAGGAAATAACATAAATTAATCTGTCCATTGTCGGATATCCTTGAATAACTATGTTGCAGACAAATAAAACCATAAACATTGTTTACTTAGAAAAAAAAATATCAGATTTAAATACAAAACTTCTCTCCACAGCTTCTAAAGACATACATATCCCAGCTTCCAATCTCTTTCTCCCTACTCCATGCTAACCAGGAATAAGGCATTCAAAGTTATTTCTATCAACAAATGTATTTCTGTTTTTTAAAAGTATTAAATCCCATCTTTGAACTTGACATTCAGTTTCTGTGATAAGCTAGTTACTGTTGTAGGAAGGACAAAGACTGCATGGAAGAAAATGAAGTAAATCAAACAGAATGCCTGTTTCCTTTCCCACGTTCTCAGGATTCCTCCCAACTCCCTACACGGATTGTGTATGGTCCCCTGGTTCAATGCATGACCCCCCAAATCATGTGTTTTCCTTTGTATCCATGGTAGTATCAGAGGAAAAAAAATACTGCTGAGGGTTTCTGAAATTGTTTAAGAGGAACGTTTCTCTGGATGACATCTTGTTCTTATAGCCCATATGCAACACAGATCATCCTGGAGAATTATTTCCAATTCTGCACTCTTTGCCCAACTCTGTTTCAGGATTAATAAGTTTGGCATCACTATGCTGTCACTGATTTGGCTATCCCACATCTCTGATGTACACACAATATACCTGTGCCATTTCTGCTCTCATGAATATAATGGGAAGGTGAAAAGCCCATGTTGTTACCTTTGGCTGGGTAACATGCCCACCTCAGCCTGAGGTGCAGACACGCTGGAGAGATGGCTGGAGAACCGCCTCCTCCCAATGGCACCCATAAGGTATGCTTCGTGTTCACTTACCACACTGGGCATGCTCAAGGAGTCATCTAGAAAGGAAGAAAAACAGAAAGGAGAGGAAACCACCCTAAACCCCATCTACATATTTACCATTGCAAAGAGTTAACAGAATGCCAAAGGTGTACCCAGCATTTACTTACCAAGACCCTGAAAATTTGAATACTTCCATTAGATTTTACGGTCTTTATGAATCACAGTTCAGAAAGACATATGCATGACACCCTGCAGGATGAGGAACACTGCACACACGCAGCAGGGATTTATGTGCAGTTTCAGCTTATATGGCTCTCAGGAAAGTGTGCCTGGGGAAATCAACTTCCACTGGGGCTTAATCCCTGTGATTAATAAATTGTTCATTAATACACAGTGTTTTCTGGCATAAAAGGTGTAACTGGACATTTTGCTGGTGTGAACTGCTGCTGCGATTTAGCAAAGCATTATTACAAAGGGTAAAATACATAACAGCAAAATGCAGAACTGATACCCTTTGGGACGTGAAAAATGTCAACCAAAAAGTTGGATAAATTGATTCAAATACATCATACCACAACTGAATTATGCAGACAGTTGTACTGTGATCAAGACTGCCTGAACTTTTAAGACTGCTGTTTAACATTATGTAAAGTACCTTGACATAAATTACTCTGTTGTGGTTTCTACCACAATAGCTTCTAATTACAAAGAAACAAATAAAACAAAGCACAGGTTTTGTGTAATTTTCTCTTTTCTTTTTGACCTTTTCCAGTTTTCATATACTGAAATATTTTATGGCAGCATTAAGCCAAGGCAGGGTTGAAGTAATACTGCTGCAAGCAAACGGGAAGATAGCACTCATCATTCCACACAGTGGCTCATAATTAATCTGAAGTCAGAGGCTGAAATCAGTTTGCCACACTGAGTATCTGTGCAACATATCAGCATTACAATGCTGTGTAGATTGTGCAATGTTTAGTGGTGAACCCAGCTAAATTAAAGTTGGGCTGAGTCTGGAAAGTTTCAGGCTAACTGTTCTTTCCCAAAAGGCAGTTCTGCCCTAACTGCACGGGCCCTTCTTTCAAGCCTGGTTTTCACCCCCTTTTGTTTAATGTCTTTGGGGAATAGTCAGCAGTCCTCAAATACAGAAGTGAAGCACCTGAGTTTCAGGCATTGAAGCATGGAGGCAACCAACCATTGCTGCACCAGAAGACAATGTCCCTGCTAAAGTACAGGGAAGCCCAAGCCTGGTGATATATGAGCAGAGCTTTCTATCCTGGCTTTCAGTGATGGACAACTCAGAAGCAAATGGACAGCGCAGAAGCAGAGAGAAGGCAAAATTCCAAGAATAACATGAAACTCGGCTGAAATGACAATGCAATATTCAGGTCATTGCAAATTACTCCTCAAAAGATAACACCATCCCATTCTTTCAAAATCGGCACCAGAAAGCCTGGCAACCCCAGAACCTGTAGCTGACCAAAAGGGAGATCAAGCTTTTAGTCTCAGTAGGTTTAAGGCTTAATTTCCTCTTTGTTAATCAAGTGACACAAGGACACAGGCATTCCACCCTGCAGAGAGCCACAGCTGGATCCCATGCAGTACAAAGAGGACATATTCCAGATCAGAGCATCTGGACAGAAGTAATGAGCAGGAAGTACTAAGATGGTGAAGAAACAGGATACTAACTACAGAGCCAGCCACAGCCCCTGCCTACTGTCATGATGAAGGTCAAAGAGAGGACTCATTGCCAAATGCCTTGCCAGCACTGTGAGGATTTCATGTCAGTCCAGGTCTCATGCAGTAAAGATCTGATTGCTGCCCTTCCCTTTTCCCTCAGGAGGGAATGACAAGGGGATGTAACAACCCCAGCTTTATCACCATGAATTGTTCACCAAACAGAGCAGTTTCTTAGCGTAATGCCCCTATGGGCCTTCTGTTCACATGAGGACAGGGGCAACTGTCTTTCCCTCCCAGCCTTTCTCTGGGGTGTCAAGAAACCATCTTAATTGTTGGGGGCTTAGCTCAAACTAGTTGCCACCTACTTTCTTCATCCTCCTCATCTGTGCGGCTCAGCGTGTCCTGCGAGGCCTGCTGAGAAGGCTCGCTGTCCTGCTCCCAGACTGTGCCAGTGCCTGTGTTGGAGCGGGACATGGTGGCCAGGCTCAGGCGGTAAGCGGAGGTGGAGGTGCCCACGGTGCTGACAGATGTCTTCCCTTGGTAAGCTGCACGAGAGTGGGAAAACCAAACCCGAGTCAGTGATGGCACTGGAAATCGATAACCAGCCAAGCATTCCTGCCACACTGGGCACCTGATTCCGCCCTGACTAGCGGTGCCACGTTTGGCAGAAGTGATAAATCAGACACATCTGCCCTGGCCTACCTCCTCTCTCCAAAATCTCTGTTGTTTTTTCTTATGCAGTCTGATTTTCTCTCTCAACCTTAGTGCTGTATTTTCAAGATCAGCTTCAACATTTAGGAACAAAGCAAATTACTACCAAGTTAAAAAAGGTTGAGGTATTTTCTTTTGAACTTGATTTCCTTTCTTAAGAACAAAGCCCATAAAATCTCTTGCAGTGTTTAAAGAGTGACTGCCATCTCGTGGCAGCAAGGGTGACTGCTGCAGGAGAGAAGCCTGTCCTCATCCAAGAGAGAATTCAGTGGAAAACCAAACCTGGACCTTGCTGGCAACAGCAGGGAAAATCAGACAGAGATCAAGAGGAGAAAGGAGGAGACAGCTCTGCTGCTGACAAACAGACCAACCTTTCTACACAAGCAGCTTCCCATTTACAGAGATGTAGGTAGAGGCTTGCCTGTTGCTGTGGGTTGGGGCTGCACAAACCAGGTGTGAGAGAGAGGCAGCTGCTGGGGAAAGGGATGTAGGCTTAGTGGGAAAAAAATGGGCAAACCGAGGCGGGTTTCACAACTAACCTGGACTTCTGTTGGCTGTCCAATGGCAAGACTGGGCTAGGCATAGGGTCTGATCCAGGGGTGGGCTGTTGGGGTGTGGGTGGACTACCCCATCTCACTAATAGGCAGCGGGTAGCTCTGCCTCACAAGTTAATTTACGGGTGAGCCAGCTGGCCAGACTGGGCTGATGGCCCTTTGCTCTCCACGCTCCTCCTTACCCGACCCACTGTGCACTGCCTCCTTCAGGATCTTCAGTTCATTATTGAATTCAGCAATGAGGGAGCTCTTGCAGAGCGGGCGCGGTATGAACCGTCTCTCCAGCTGGTCAGCAATGTGCTGGCGGGCAGTCAGCTCCTCATGGTTCTCAGCCGGCTGGGCCAGCAGCTGCAAAATTGGGAAACGTTAGCATTGCAGGGAAATGATGGCCAGGGAACTGGGACTGGTCTCCAGACCAGCATGAGCCTGAAGCCAACAGGCTGTCCTCTTTGTGTTTTGACTCCAGCCACAAGGATCCCACCTTTTGTCTTTCTGGGACAACCTTATATTTGACTGAACAGATACCAACACCTTACTTACATTGGTACATGGGGATGAGGGCTTCCTTACGCTAAGCTCTACCTTCAGACATGAGACAGCTCCTTCCTCCAAGATGATCTGTCCAAGTGATGAGGCATAGTGGGGTAAGTAAGGTGGAGTACCATGTGCTAGTCTACTTGGTAAGCAGGGAAGAGCCGTGATTAGCTTAAGCCCTTCTCACATCAGCTCAGCAGCTGCTTGTCCATCTGCAAGAGCTCTGTCAGAACCTTCACCCCAAAAAAGTAAAGTGGAGTGATCCTTCCTGACAGTTAGCTGTATTGCCTAGCTGTGTACAGAAGAGAGACTTCTGGAAGATTTCTGCCAACACCCTCCTTGGTTCAGAGCATCCACACTACTTCCAAGTGTTTTGAGTGCCTTTCATGCAAAACCAAGTTCACATACAAACCCTCTTGGTTGAGCCTGATAGTACTTTCGCAGTCAGTGGAACCAAGACTAGCTGTGCTCCCTAACTTTGTGGATGAGGGCTCCTGTATGATATACTCTTTAGTGTAGTCTAGGAAAAAGCTTTAGTTTCAAAGGGTTCATAGGCCTACTAACTTCTGGAAAGTCATTTCCTACATAAACACTCGGTTCTTCTGGGACTGCCATTTCTCTGTTCTCAGCAGGTCAATAAAGGATATCTTGCCCTCAGTGAGTGATCCGGCGGGAGCCAAAGCAACTGTTACCTTGCACTGGATGAAGGGTCGAAGGAGCACAAAGATAGGGATCCGTGTTCGTACGATAAAGTCGAGGAAATCCCACAGGGCCAGCCCTCCCACCTTCCGCAGTGCCATCTCTTTGACTTGCAGACTCAGCCAGTACCACTGGCTGTCCAGTTGGCGTTCAAAGCAAACAAGGATCACCTTCAGGGCTACAGGGGAAGACACACCAGCAAATGGCAGTCAGAGATGTTACCAGCATCCCTTGCAAGCATTGAGGAAGGAGTAATTTGGGCCACAGTGGGCACAAACCTACACAGGCATGCAAGCATGCACGTGCACATGCATACCCACACACCTACGAGTCACAACTGTTGTTGCTATCAGTCTCCAGATGCTGCAGGGAAGGAGGGCAAACTTTTTATAATAAAGGCCTCGGGATCAGGACTGAGAGTTCCATTTCCGAGAAATTTTTCTACTTCACACCTAAGTTCCTCTGTATTTTCTTGCTCATGGTTCCCCTCTCCCTCTCTGCAGAGTTCTTTTGTATTCTTGGAATTGTGTTAAATTGAAAGAAGCTTGGGGTGGGGGTGGAATACAGCCCTCACTGATCAGACAACCTCAAAAATCTTGATCAAACATATCCATGCAAAGAGTCACCCTGTGAGCACTATAACCTCCAGGTTATTTATGGTGTCATAAAAAGAACCTTTCTATCAGTGCAGCTGCATGAGTCATGGGCAAACTGTAATCTAAACAAAAATACAGTCCAGTGGTTTACAAGGGCCATAATTCACAAGAGCATTGCTTTACAAATGGGGATGAACAGTTATTAGTCTGTATTAAAGTGGGATGTGATCAAGAGTTAGCTCTGTCTCTGTCTTCTCAGTGGTCAGCAGAAGCCGTCACTCACCCAGGTAGGCAGCCTGGCTGGTGGACTCGGCCAGCCCTTCCCGACGCAGGTCCTTCCCTGCATCCCCTGGGGTGGAGCAATGGGCAGGGGAACTCTCCAGCATAAAATTTTTGCTGCGGGAAGTGCTGATGATCCGAGGTGGCAGGAGGATATTGATAACAGTCTGGAGCAGCAGCAGGACCTCAGGCTGCTCCAGCCAGGGGCTGTCTGAGATGCATTGGGAGGGGAGAGAGAGAGAGATCAGTCTACATTCCATCAAAGACATCCAAGACCCTGTTCAGTTCCAAAATGGGGTGCAATCTGTAATGTCCCCTAAGCCAAAACTCCGTCCCCCACACCTTGTTAAGCTGCTTCTCCTCCTGCAAGCAAAGGCAAAGTTTATTTTAGCACCAACACAAACACACACGAACACAGAGCTACACAGCACGAAGAAATGTCCCATTCAGTGTCTCATAAGCTCATTTTCTTTTGACATTCCCCTCTCCCTGTACACTTTGCTTTCATTTAGGGATTTACCAGTGATCACCCTCTGTAGAGGAAAGCTAGGAGCAGGACTTGTGCCAGGTAAGTGGCATGGATTGGGCAGACTGGGATCCACAGGGGCACACAATTTCTGTGACCTCTGCTCCCCTCTGTGGCTTCTGCTACAGCAGATTTGTCTCGCCCTGCACTCCAGTTTCAAAAGAAGGAGCACATCTGCATAAGACCTGCTCAAGAACCATGGCACAGCTGAAACAAAGAGAAGAAACAACAACAGTGTCTCCCTATGGGGGTCTTTTCAGTCTCGGACCCAAAGGGCTGACACACTGCCAGTTACAGAAAACCAAATTAAAAGATAAAAATAAAGAATCAACAGAGAGCAGGGAAAGTGCAAACAGCAGTTGTCAGAAAAGGGGAGGAAAAATTCTTTTTGTTAAATTAGTCAGACCTTTGCTTCCAGATCCTACTGTGAGCACAAATGGAATCAGTAGGTTTAAAAGCATTCCTTCCCTTCTCTCCTGATTGGTGAATGGGGAGACGACATGGCTTAGGGGGAAATCTTCTTTCAAAGCCTGTGCAGTAATAATAAGAAAGGATTAAACGATTTCATCAGCAGGTCACGCACACAAGTTACTGCAGGGAATGACAATCCCCTGGGCATCCTGTTTACACAGTACAACGCCAGCATTGGTGTCCCAATTGAATTAGAAGCCCTGAGACCACTTAGTCAGGAGTACAAGGAATTCACAGAATAATATAGGTGTCACCTGCTTGTCATAGGCAAGAGATAAGAAGCCCAGATTCCTAATTCATAGATATCATTAACAAAATAAGATGTATCCCACAGGAGTCAGCTGAGTGTTAGTCCTAAATTCTGCACTTCTGTGGATGGCATCAGGATCTGACTATGGGGAATAAAAAAAAAATGAAAAGAGGAAATTGCACAAATGACACGATCTAAATATTCTGCTGTCTGAACATGGAGGTTATTCCTGAACACATTTTTTGTTCTGCCTCATTTTGTGCTGCCCTATCATCCTTACTAACACAAAGAATGAACTTCTGGAAATTAAACAAAATGCACATTTACTTGTTGATACATAGTCAAGCCTAAATTGAAGAATCTTTAATCTATAGAGGCAATAATACAAATAACTGTCAGTAAAACTCTGCTTATTTGCAACTTCCCAGTGGCTACAAACTTAGCGGTGAAATGCAACTTAACCTTGCAACCCCCCCCAAGTTAGCAGATCCGGGCTGAGAAATTCCAGGAGAAGATGTTTTCTGATGGGGTGTGAAGTACTTATGTTTCATATTCTGCTGGAAGTATTAAGAATATTACTACTCCTGTTTTTCTGTCATATTTGGTTCTCAGTACATTTAAAGCCCATGAAAAGAATGAGGGAACAGGGAGCAGAGGATAATAAAAGTAAAAACCCTCAGAAACTTCAAAAAAATATTAATTTGGTATCTGGTTTTAAAAAAGAGAAAAGATTTCAGAAAAGGTGAAGGTGGTCTCTTTTTTTGCTTTTGATGAAAGAACTATTACCTCAGAGCTGGAAGAAATCTGTCCTCCTTTTATGTCAGCTGGTACCAAAAAGCCCTTTCGGGCCTCATGCTCTAAGGGACAGCACTGTGTTTTGGTCCCTATAAGCCCTCCTTCCCAAGCTGCCCCACTACTCAGAAATACCTGCTAAAGTCATCAACTGGATGTGCTAATGCATATTTAAAAATGCATGTTGGAGCTAGATTAGGAAATGTGTCCCTCCATTGGTCACCATTCTGTCTGATTTCATGCCAATGGGGAGGGAAAGGGATACAGAGGCAGAAAGGCTCTGTAATAGTTATGGCACTGCTATGAGAAAGGAATAGTGATGATTTCTCCAAAAAGTCCGTGATGTTTTTTTTTTTTATTCTCAACAACAAGAATGCTTTTGAGTCAGCAGCTGAAAAGCCAAGTTGCCTTGCTTTATTGAGCTGGCACACTGTGTGAACAGCTCAGGTAAGAGCAGAAGAGGTTACAAACTCCACTCTCAGTTACTCACATGGTCCCACAGGAAAAGAAGTAGGGTTGCATGGATGTGACCCAGGCCAGAGCCCATCTCCCCATGGCAGGAGACTTATGATAACTCCTTATATCCTGCAGAGAATCCTAACATGTTTGTCGGAGTCTTAAACAGCATCTATCAGCCAAACCTCCTGGACTTCAATGGCAGGGTTAAGCTGATGGATGCTTGCTGTGGACTTGGCCCCAACAGGTGGATTCTGAGCTCAGTGCAAGCCTTCAAAAAGAAGGGAAAATTTATATGTTGCTTCTCTTTCATTTTTAGTGTATTTCCACAGTTTTTGCCCAGCTTTTGCAGAAAGAAAACAGAGCACCGATGAGTTGGTGTCTCAACCAGAAGCTATAACAGACCTGGCCACAGGCCAGGGCAGACACACCTGTATCTGCAATGCTACAAGCCGGACAACAGCTGTGCTGAAGGGCAGAGGTGGCGAGAGATAAGGGCTGAGATGAAGAAGGGGTAATCCGTCAGCCACACTGGAGGGTCCTACCACTCCCATCACCTGCAATACAAACAGAGCACATCACCACAACTGACTACTTGCAGTTTCATCCATGCCATATCCTCCAACATCAGTGAAATGGAGGGGGTCTTCCATCGAGCACTGAGTCAGGGTGGCTCCAAGAGAACCAGCCCCCACAGTGGTCCTTGTGGGAGTTGGGGCCAGTGAGGAGGAGTTCTAGCAGGGAAAGGGAGGGGAGAAGAGGGAACCAGCAAGGATGGGAGGAGTGCACAGGTAACCTGGTACATTTATAAATGTACCCAGTACCAGCCCTGAATGACCAGCACTGGACTGGTGGAACAGTTAGAGTTGGAGGATATGTCATGTAACGACTGTAACAAATAAAAATATGTCATCAAAGCAAAAGGTCTGCATTGAAACTGGACATCCCTTCTCTTGCTGATCTACTTGAAAAATAATGTCCTAAGTCTGACCCAAGACGGGTTTTGTACAATGTTCAGATTCCTCTCAAACACAGTCTGTTCTTAGGAACTCAAGTATGATTCATCTCACCTGACCCGAGATGACTGAAGCAGAGTCACCTGCCTGTGACCTGGTTGTCTGAAACTCCTTAAAATATCAACACAAGAAAATAGCACTTCTAGAGGAGAATTATTTGAACCACTTTGGATGTATCCCTCAGGAGGAATTAAACCATAGGCCTTCATATGCCTTTTTCTTTCCATGGCTAGACTCATCTAGATGACAGGAACAGGGAGAAGCTACCTGGGAGATGCCTAAGCTTAGAGGATATGTATGCACTCTATATTTCAAAATTCAACCTGAGGAGAAAGGCAGTAACCAGTTTTCTGCCAGAAAACCAAAGAACAATTTAGAAGGAGAAAGGGCAGAGCCCTATATCACCACGGATTATCATTTAGACAGTTCCCTGCCTTCCTGGCTGATCTCTTTTCAGGCTTTCTGATGCAACTGGTCTACATGTGACACAGCATGCAGCCAGGGGTGCTTCAGCAGCTCAGTGGCCACAGTTCTCACAGCTAAAGGTAAAACATTCATGACAGTAAGAGTACATCTTTTCCTGGTAGCTCCCTCTGACGTTCCCAGCCAGCTGAACGTAAGCATGATGACTGCACTTCAGCACTGCAGAGCTTTCTGCTATTTTTAGAGCACTGGCTAATTGTTAATGCAGGCCCTTTGGAGAGCCTGCTGGTGTGATTCACTTGGCCATGACTGCTTGCCAAACTGCCAGTCCATTCTAAACTTGTGTTTGAACTAACTCTGTAGCAACATCCCTATGTAGCAACCCTAAGTAGTCTGAGGGCCCAGATTTGCAATGCCTCCAAGTTGCTACCTCTACTTGAACAAGGGAGGAGTCTCATAGACTGACAGGTTGGAGCGTCCTTGCCCTTGCAGTGATGAGTGCTATATGAACTTGAAGGACAGGAGACTAGCAAAAATTAATATTGCATTTTAAATTATGATCGTTGTTTCTAAAGCTCCTCAGAGCACTGGTGAACCCTGGGAGGTTTTCTGTTACTGCTAGAAGAAGAAAATGCTATGAAGCCCAATAACAATAAAAATGCTAGTGCAGCCTTTCCCCCTTTATTTGTAATTTTTCTACACAGAATGTAAGCATGCATGCTTATCCAAGCGGCTGGAGTTACAATGGCATCAAATTGAGGGTTTTCTTCCAGTGTAACAGCTGCAGAAACAATACAAACGACCACTAGATGACCAGACAGGCCCAGTCTGTATCATCTCTCTGTTGTAACACACTTAGGAGTATACATTCTACAAAGAGCGGGATCTGAACATTGTACAGTGCAAACCTGTGCTCGATCAAGCCAGGGACATTGCAAACAGCAGAGTGAATGCAACCATGTAAACCCTTCTAACTAGCCAACACCTGATGGCCTCTGACAGCCGTCAAGGTCCTTCCACACTGGAGACAGTAGGTATCCCCAGTGTCACCCTCTCCCCACCTCTACCAGGTGTGTGCAGTCTCCACCACCCCACTCTCCAACTTGCAGCCCTCAACTCTCAGCTCAGTCTGGCAAAGGTAGATCTTCAAAGTGGTGCGTGGGAAGCAACGGAAATAAATCTCTTGACCACTGCCTCTGGTCACTGTATCTCCCCATGCACCACTTCAAAAATGACCCTTGCTATCTCTAGTGTCACTTGCGAAGTCCCCTTGCAAGGGCTAAAGGAGACAGGTAAAATGACAGGAATGGGAATGAACTGTCATCTTCATTCCGGAGAAGTCAACAGTAGGGGGGAGGTTTACCAGAGGTTCATGGGGTTGCCATTCGGCTACTCACCAGATTGACACACACATTGATCAGAGACCTAAGGTGAGGCAGGAAGGATATGATTGGCTGCCTCTGAAGTGTCAAACAAACCCCTTCAATCAAATTGCTGGCAGGCTCCCACTCAACCTGGCGCCTGCAATACAACAGTAGGTGCCGTTAGCCGTGGGCCTCCTGCCCCCCACCAGACGCTTGCAAACACAGCGACCGACACACACTGATGCCCACAGAGGACACGTTTCAGACAGCGACGACGTCCAAGATGAGCACAAAGTGCGTGACAGAGAAAATGTTTTACCCACGCAGCTCAGGGAAGCACAGAGCCACAGAGCACACCAGGCATTTAAAAGAGACAAGAAACGTAGCACAGGGGTCTGCGCCAGCGACACAAACCCCTTCGCACCAGCAGTGGCACATGAGCTGTGTTTTACTCCCTGATGCTTCCCTCCGACAGCTGGTGAATGAAAGGGAGCCACCAGACAGCTGCCTCAGGTGTGCCTGTGCTCAGGAAAGGGTTTGCTGTGCTATGCCCCCAGCCAAGAGCGACTCTTCCATCTCTTGAGGCTTGTGGATGTTCTCACTAAAGGGAACAAACCCCAGCTGTGGGTGCCCTCTGTGAGCCACTTTTTCAGTCTAGTCTGCTCTATCAGATTAAATTCCAGAGTCTGCCCAAATTCAACTGCCCCAGCAGTACAATTTTTACCTTCCTCTCCCTGTGCAGGAGGGCTGATTCATTCCCCACCAGCACCGAAGTCCTTCAATCTGGGAACCTTTCTTCCCTAACATTTTGCTTTTTTTCACCAAAACAACTTTTAGAGCTCGTGATAGATGCTGAGTGGAGTTCTTCCTAATCATAATCAGACACAGCACAGGTAACATAAAAGTGGTTCACCAGCTTCAGCTCAGGCCTTGTCTCTTTGGAGCAAGTGTACAACAAGCCAACACCTGACTGTGCACTCACTGGGACAAGAAAAGGCTTGCATAACTTGTTAGGTCAAGACTAAGCAATACCCCAGTCAAGTTCCTCAGTGGACACAGAGACACAGAGGATCAAGTGTTCACTATGTAGATTCTTATGCAGACCAACATACATCTCATTTTTCAGCATCCACTGATCCTAAATCTCCAGAATAGTAGTTTGTTCTTGTTCTTATGTATACACCACTACCATCAGACACTGGTTTTGGAGCAAGGTGCCAACAGAAGGCAACATGTGAGATGCTGATGTGAGTACTGCAATGGATGGCTCCTGGGGTCTGGCACCCAGCCCTGCCTCTAAGAAGCTACTTGGCCCAATGATGTATAAGTGTAATTGCTGCATTTGGTCCAGAGGTTTTGCTGTCTCTATCCCTTTGTGTACAGAAGAGCAGTTTCAGCCAGGCATGGGTACAGGCACAGACAGAAAGAATATGAAGGAATTTTAACTTCAGAGCTTCAGGAAGACCCCTAAGCTGCCTCTGAGGCAGAAGAAAGTATGAGCAAAAAAAAAGAAAGAATGGGCAAGAAGCAGGCAAGACACGGCAAAGAATCAAATGAACAGGAAGGAGAAGCATAAAAATTTCTGCCTCTAAATTCCCTACAAGTGCAGGAATTTCTTAAGTAGATTGTTAGCCCAAGGAAAGTAATAGGTAGTGATGCCAGAAAGAAAAGATCACCTCCCTATTATTTGTTCCATCTTGGGTACGTATGATTCCCACTGGAACCTGAAGTTTTGTATCTGAGTCCTAAATTCTGATGTTCTCTACTGTCATTTGGCTTCTCAGCTAAGACTGCCAGTAAAGTTGAGTTCAAGTAGATGAGGACATATGTCCACGTGGTTGACTGAGACCAATGACTGTTTTTAGTGGAAAATCTGCACGGCTGGGAGATTTTAAGCTAACAACAATGAATTTGTATCACTGCCCCTGAGGTGGGACTGCTCTATACTGAATACTTCTTTAAATTGCCAAAGCCTGTACCATCATGCATGGGATGGTGGCACATCATGGGATGTACCAAGTTTTCACTAGCTACTGACTAGATGCAATTGATGCAGTTCTGCTCCCTTTACTAAGGAGCATTCAGAAGCTACTGCATAGCTCCATACTACTTTTGCCTTTTCAGAGAACATAATACCAATTTCAAGAGAAGGCATGCTAGAAATACTCTTACTATAGTTGAAATTTCCATTAAAAAATAAAATTAATCTCCTCAACTCACAACTGAAATAAATAAAGAGAGTATTGAGATGGTATGAATCTGAAGACTTATTTTGGAGAAAGACAAATGAGGATTCTGGAAGTTCTCTCTTAGTTACAGTTCTTAAAAACCATTCATTTCTTCTCTTTCTACCAGAAGACATGACAAAAATGTCAACACAAATGCACATTTACAGAGATAAAAACATCTGCTCATTTTCTGGTACATTGTAAGGGCTCACTGGAACATAACAGTTTTAGTTAAATGACATACCCAGACTTCAAGGCTTGCAACATCAGAAATGGACCCCAGAGGGTTTCCATTGTACCTGCTCACCTCAAAGTAGGCATCTTGTGAATTTTATTGAACATACGATCCAATCTCTTTAAGATGAGGATAAGGGCAGGTCTCACCGCCTCAGCTGTCCAGTCAGTGATGGGTAGCATCTCCATGATGTAGCGCCGGAGACCTCGGCTTTCCATTGTCTGAGTGTCATAAGGTGCCAGTTTCAGCAGGGAATGTGCAATTTCTGCCAGCCTAAAACCAGGATTTAAGAGGAAAATCAAATACTACTCGTATTTCTCCACACATACCAATGAACTAATAGATAAGTCTCCAGTAGCCTAGTAAAAAGAAAAATATGCAAAACTCAAATGTGCTGCTATTCAAACTCTTGACCCTATACCATAGTTCCTGGTCTGTTAAGATTCTTTTTCTCAAATCACTGTTTATATTTATGTGCACATGATGGGTCTAAAGAATATTTTTACATCAATATCAAATGTACCACAGGTACATCAGGAATTTGTGTAGCTAAAAACAAAGTACCTGAGCTGTTATTAAGACTACAACATTGCAAATACCTGTGAAGCACAAACCTGACATCACCTGTATGTCAATTAATGAGTGATTTGGTTTGATTTTATGCTTGTTTTTCAGTATCACCACTTCACATGTCTCACTGTGCAATTTTTCAGGTGTTAAATGTTAAAAATAATGTGCCTCCCATAGGTTTACACAAGTACTTTGCGTGATTATTCCCTGCAGCTTTGATTTGTTTCTCCTAACATCTCTACAGGTTGTCTTGCTGTTGCTTTTTTTAACTCTCCCAGATGGCCTTGTTGATGGCATTTTCTGTACTGACTGTGAAATACCACAGCAACATTTCAAGTGCACTTGCAGTTTGACAAAGATCTACTGAAATACTTGAATATTTGTGGTAGAGAAAGACAAGTAATAAAGTCACATCTATTAATAAGAGGAATAGAAACCTGTATACTCCCTGAAACATCAATAGGCTTTGCTGTGGCTAATCACAGCACAATCCTATTTGTATTGTCAGGACTTCTCCTGAAATGCCTTCAATTAATAGAACATATTCCTATTCTCTTTAAAATCTGCCTAGTAATATTAAAAAGTTCCTCAGATTAACCAAAATTGCTACTTTGTCCTATTATGGAGCAGGTCTCTTTTCTTAAACACTGTGAATTTTAATGTATTGCATAATTATGCTTCTTTCTGGCAACACAATTTCAGTGGCACAAAATGGTATATGAAAATTTTCTTATGCATTATAAAGTGTGATATTGATTTAACCCAATTTGATTCACCAATCTCAGTTCTAGCTCCATTCATGCAGAAATAAGCAACCTCAGATACTCTAATCTCCCTGAAAAACTGGGATAAACAGCTCATTGGATGTGCATCTCCCTTTTCATTGAGTCCAGAAAGATCTTTATGACTTTTGCAGACTAACCATTTAAATGGCTAGAACTGAGTGAGATGAATCCTGTCTTAAGTGACTAGCATATTATCTTGTTTCCTGAATTTTTTGAAGTCAGGCTCTCAAGACCATGGCTGTGGCATCACATTCTGGTAAATGTGCTCTCCACGTAGAAAAGTGGTTTTTTTCCTACAGTCATTAAATCCCATCAGCCATTTCACTGTTACTTACAAAATGAATTTATGTAAGTGTCAAGAAGATTTTTGATTTTATGTAGGGCTAACTAGGACAAAGTAGTTGTAAAAAGTAATAATGAAGAAATACGGATAAAAAACTGCTTTTATAGCACTTTCAGCTAATCTGAGGAATTTGTTAATATTGCTAGGCTGATTTTAAAGAGAATAGAAATATGTTCTATTAATTGAAGGCATTTCAGGAGAAGTCCTGACAATACAAATAGGATTGTGCTGTGATTAGCCACAGCAAAGCCTATTGATGTTTCAGGGAGTTTACAGGTTTCTACTCCTCTTATTAATAGATGTAACTTTATTACTTGTTGAAAGCAATTCAGGTTCCAACCACAATAAAGCAGTCATTTCCAGTACTTCCCGGAAGACATAAGAGAATCAGAGCACAGTTCATTATCATCTGCAAATCAAACCCTTACTTTTACTGCTGTAACCTTTGACCATGAAAGACTTCTCTTAAAAGGAATGCAGTATTTGCCAGCTACTACTGTGTACTGTGATTCTGTTTCGTGGAAATCTTCTCACAAGAAAATATCTTTCCAGAAAACATACCAGTAGCACCTTCTGTATATATGGATTTAGGTTTGATAAGTGGACATAAAATAGTTTAAGAACAATTAAACTCAATTACTCCAGACTATAAAAACATGTCGAAATTAAGTTCCCACATTACTGTTAAACTGCTAATATTTCTGAGTAGTACACTCAGAGCATTCTTATGCTACATACAAATGTAAAACCAGGATAGTAAAAAGAAGCAAGCTCCTTACTTCATTCATGAGACACATGTTCTTCACTGGCATCGAAATCATTAAAAAAAACCCCAACATGTCTAACCAAGGATATAATCTGTCCTGAGAATCTCACCTTTGTTTCTAACATAAGATTGAAGTTTCTATCTCAGATTTGTATTGCTAAAAGTCATGGAGTGTGTAATGCAGCTAGACAGATGTATTGATTTCTGTGGCTTGTGTCCTTTGGAAAAAGCATAAAGGGAACACTGTGAAAGCAGTCATGTCCATCAGGTTCCCAGTTTTTGCGGCCAAGCTCTACATTAAGAATGACACGCACCTCTGGAAACAGGCATCTCTTGTTTAAAATTACCCTCTAAATTATTAAACATTTTCCAGAGGGGGGGGGTAACACTGACATTTAATTCATATGCAAACACACCAACCAAACGAAAGGCCACCTCCCAATTCCCAAAGGAATTTATAATTTAGACTGTATAACAAATAATGTCAAGCAAAATTTTGTGTTCTACAGTGACAGCCTGAATCTGAAGATTTCTAACTGTAGAAGATTTTCTAACTGTAACTGTAACTGTCAGCTAAGCTACTTTTTTTTTTCAGAGCATGCATGTCAAAATGGAGAAGAGCTGTTTGAGGATTTTCCTTGGTCCAAGGGCAGGAACAGAGCTGGTTCAGTGCATCTCTAGGATGTGGTGGTGGTCATGTCAATGTCTCCTGCCCCGTCCTCCCCTGTATATTTATGCAGTGCAGTGGTTTCTCTGCCCTTCTTGCTTGTTAGCAGCTGGTTCTGGTGCAAAGTATCACAGGAGAGGATAAAGATCATATTCAGCCTTATCTGCTCTGCTCCTCACTGCAACTTATTCTCATGTATCAGATGGACTTCCATGAACCTATTTCATCCACTGGAGATGGGGCTCTGAATGAGAACAGAGGAGAGCACATGAAACCTTCCATACACCCAAACATCATCAGGTACAATCTAAGGAACATCTGAAACAAGCTTTGCATGTTTCAGACAACTACATGCAACTACACTACCAAACAGTGATTCTGTCTGCTGCTATGAAAAAATTAAGAGCTAAAAGAAAAGAATGCCCTGAAATGAACAAGTAAAAGCAGAATGCTTGGGGAATACCTCATGTGGGACTTCACATCCAGCAGCTCCAGAGAAGTCACTCGGGGCTCACCAGCCAGGTTCTGCAAAATCTTCAGCCTCGGACCACAGTGCTTGTAGAACTCTGTGCAGATATTCAGCAATGACTCCCGTGGTCTCCTGAACTCCTCTCTGGCAATTCGTTCATCCAGCTCCTCTCTGGGAAGACCCTGACCCTCCTCCAGTAAGTGAAGGTTCTCCCTGCAGCATATGAAATGAGAAAAGAAAGAAGCTTTTTATGCAGTGGAACAGCATGAATAGATGTAACAACCCCTCCAGCTTGTTTTTGGAAGAGATGTTTTCCCTTGCAACTGAAAGCAAAGGTGGTTGCAATAAAAGAAGATTTTTTTAAAAAAAGGAAATAATCAGCTGCAAAGTCTTGTGAAAAATGTGAATAATTTATTTTTCCAATGAACCTGGAAACTGCTGGGGAACAGTTCATCACACATCAAGGAAGACTGAGTGAAGATTTTACTATACCTGATAAAGTGTAGTTTGGCTCCCTGTTCTGGGTACCTGCGAATACAGAAACAGTGCAGTTGTAAGCAGCATCTTAGTAATGCCCAAACTGTGACTTTCTGAAAAATGCAACACTGTTCTAGCCCAAGGGTATACTCACCATGGGCAGGATGGTGCCTTGTATCACAGGAACAATGGCTACACATAGTTAGTGAACACATTGAACAGCCTTTACCTTACAACTGGCAGCAAACAACAGATTCCTGTAGTTATTGCCCTTCTTATGAATGGAAAAATTTGGGCTTAAAAATCACAGGCATCTTTCAAGCAATTTCTCCTACTCATTTTCACCCCAGTGCTCAGTCCTTTGCTAGTGGAAATAACACCTCAGAGTGTTTTTTTGCTTTGTTGTCATTTTATCTCGCCGCTTCTTGTTGAGGAAGCATTAACAAACCCTGCACCACTTGGCTAACACCTCCAAGGCTGGAACAGTGATTGCTCGCTCTACCATCAAGAGACTCCTGCTGTTGCTAGCAGATGTCTGTTGCAATGATAACAGAACAGAAGAAGCAAGAGCAGGAAACCCAGAGCAGTGCAAAAATATTTTGTTTCAGAGACTGAATGTTTAATAATCAGAAAGATCTGGAAATGTAAACCAAGATCTAAAAATATAAACCAAGATGTTTGAATCACACAGCATAAGGAGTCTCTACATTGCCTGTCAGCCAATACATATTTAGTGCTCTCCAAAGTCAGCAGACAAACAATAAAGCACTACCTTGTGTTACAACTTATTTTCCTTAGACTGGGCCATCTCACAATATAAGTACATGGTATGTATCTGCTTCAGACTTGAGCATGAAGGGACTTATCTGCTTCTCAGATCCAGGCTTGGAAGTTAAAACTGGGTTTCATTCATGCCTGAATCAGTCTTAAAGAATAACAACAACATCTTGTTACCAACCAAGAAGTGCACACTATGCACCTATAAATTGACATAATAGCCTGTTGTTGATCCATGCAAAAAGTGATTGCTATCTCACTTCAGTACAAAGAAGACAAGGAATAATTTGGAAAGCATGTCTTGCCAGAAGGGTGGTCCTTATTTATAGTCCTATACAGCCCATGGTATTGTATTAGGCTGTTGGCTGTGTACAGGCAGCTGTTAACAGACAAAAGAGAAATCCAGAAAATACTCTGCTCTGGAAGAACAGCTTTTGCTAGGGGAAAATTCCCTTTCCAGGTCAGCACAAGCATTCAGATTTTAAGCACAGTACGGAATAGCCATGAGAAGGCAGGGCTGCCCAGAAAAGTAATTGGTACTGCAAAGAAAATCCTCATAATTCCAAATGCTCGTGTAGATTTTGTAATAAGATTTCTTAAATCCTTGCTCTATGACTGAGTAAATCATTCAGAGGCCTTCTCTAATTTGCAGCAGCCTAATTTGAATAGCCAGTATGGCCAAGAAGCAGTATTACAGTCTGCTGGTGCCATCTCCTTCCTTATTTCCTTCTGCTTGAAGTTTTTGTTCATGGGGCATTTGTGTTTTGGTGTGGGTTTTTTTTAAGAAGGACAAAAATATTCCCAGTCATTCTTCCCTTCCTCTCAAATTCTCTGCCAACCACTCCTTTGCAATCTGTAACTACCAAAAAAAACCAGACCAATGTGGAAGCAAACATGATAAAAGAAACTGTAGAAAAAGAAAATGGGAAAAGGAAGAAAAAACTAGAGGAGGTGCCAGTTTCTGTGAGTCCCAACTGATGTGCTCAAACAAGATTGCAGTGCAGTTGAGTCTCAGAACGAGGCCAGATGAATCTGACCCATCTGCTCCCCAAGTTTGCTCTGCCCAGCATTTGCTTTGACAGTGTACCCAAAAGGAGGCAAAGCAGAGAACTGAGACACATACTTGCTTTGTCAGTATACTTCTAGAGTGCAAAAAGGAAGGAAGGAGG
>VZRU01005036.1:0-42619 GCA_013398155.1 Pedionomus torquatus | reverse complement strand
GAAAACCAATTGACTTACCTTGTGTTTACACCTGCAGACATGGTGTGGTTTGCTGTTGTAGTTCCTTTATGGCCTTGGTCACATCGACTCATCTGTGGGGCTGTCATAGGCCTGGCAAAGGGAAGGTGAATGGCACTCTAAAGACTTCAAGGGCATTGAAATTCTGCATGTAATGTGGTGAAGTTTGGCACTAATTTTTCATGTCTGGAACTCAACCATTATTCAAGCTAAGTTGCATATTGTGACTTCCTGTGCATTCCCACTCCCCAAACTGATGACCAAATGCAGGCTCAGACCTCTGAACCATGTGGGTTACCTGGTGAGAACTTCTACACTGTATAGGAGGGCCTGCAAAGAGGTGGCAAGGGCAGCCATAGCAGCAATCTCCTCACGAGCTGCTGTCACAGTCTCCACTTGAGAGGTCTGTTGCTTCAGTTTCTGCAAGTAACAGGGAACCAGTGCTTCCAAGACCATCAGCATCTGGAGGCTGGAAAAATAACCAATACTTGATCCATTTTGTTTTGTCAGTCCTGAAACATCAGATGAGGCTTAAGTTTCTATCTGAAGACCCATGGATAGCTCACTGGCCTTGTGATTTCATTCCTTCTCACCAGATAAGCAGTCCTGGGCCAAAGAAACTCTTGCATCAGAGATGTCAGTGGGCAAATAAGCTGATGCGCAAAACAATAATAATAAAAGCAACCCAGACTTCTGAGTATCTTCTGAATGCTATCCATTTGCAGACATTCATTTTCCCTTCCAGAGTCTCCTTTCTCGTCTGTCTCCCTCTTGGAAACAATCTAATTTGTTTTACCAGTTTACCTCCCCTCTGTATTTTCCTGGTCTTTCCAGCTGCCTGTTTCTCCCCCTCCAGTTCCCTCTCCATTGTCTCTGACAACACAAACCTGCAGGACACAGTGTGATCCCCTCCTGGAAATACAGCTCACATGTTGCTGCTCTGACTGCCACCCAGCTCAGTGCTGCAGCCAATGGCAGGCAGGACTTGGAGCTGGAGCCCTGGAAAAGGTATCAACAGGCAGAAGCTTTGCCCCACACAGAAGCCCCAGGCTTGGAATTTCCGTATGGTTTGCCTCCATTTGTCTGCCTTGCTTTCATATACTATATGCTGCTTTTATGCCTTTTCTGAGTCTGCACAAGCCAAGCAAACAGATTAGCACCTTCTGAATGATTCAGGAGCGTAGGCCACCACTGTCACACAGAGCTTGATGGCTTCACTGATTGAAAAGGTCAAGTCTTCGTTCCCATAGCAGAAGTCTGAGGGAGTAAAGCAATATGAGAGGACTATCACAAAAATATTCTGAATAGGAAAGGAGCTAGAACACTTCTTCCTTTTCCCCCTTTTCAATTGCTTGCTTCTCATGTTAACAATCTCCAATAGGCTCTTGACTTTTTACAAAAAATCTGTCTATAAAAAGGAAACATATGCTGCTTTCACATTTGCACCCTGCCGTCCAAGAACTTGGTAGGTGAGAAACAGTTCCAGGTAGGTCAAATCACCGCGGAGCATAAGGCCTATAGATGCTACCAGAGTCCCATTTCAAACATCCCACATTCACAAGCAAAACCTTAACCTTATACATGACAAAAACATTTATCAACTTAACAACAATTTTTATGCTCCATCCGCATTTTCCTAGATGTTTGCACCACACTAAACCCAATACTGATATGCCATTGATGGCAGAAGATTTTTTTTATTTCAAAAAAATTATGTCCCTTCTGTACTAGTAGCCACATGGGCACCAGCACAAAAGTGAGGCTGGTTTGCTAGTGATTTGAGAAAAAATTTTCAAAAGCTTTGAAATCTTATGCTACAAATATTACTTTGGGGATAATTCGTGCCAGGAACTAAGAAATGGGAAGTATTCAAAGAATAGTATTTGTAATACAACTACAGTTCCTTTTTCAAAAGTGATGTTGGTATACAGGAGCCCAACTCAAAGTCAAGGTCCCTAAGTGTACAAATCACTTTGAACAATGGAAGTTGGAAGTCAGATGTTTTAAGTAATTCTGACCTTCGTATGGAAAATACCAGGCACACAGCATACTAATTTACAGTCTCACCATCAACACACACTTGGAAATTTTCAGAGATGCCCTCCACAGAAAACTCAAAGTTCTTACATAAACATTTACTACAATCCACAATTCCATTTCTGTGCCATTTTATATTATAACTTGCAATATAATTGTACAGCATCATAAAATCGCAGTACATAACAGAGCTTTAACGCTAAGGTTAGACAGGTTTCACAGGCCATCAAAATCAGTATTATTTAAGGGAAATGCAAATTTGGAAAATATGTTGACAATCCTTATAAAAATCAGCAAAAATTACTTCCCTGCAAATCACAAAGCAGCTAAATTCTTTAATGCTGCATTGCATGGCTAACTATCAAGAGATATGGTGTGCTGGACACATCATGCAGCTATGTATGTGTTACTTTGTGATAAATCAACAACCCCTTTAGAACTCAGCAATGTTAAATGTCTGAATGACATCCATAATTTACCAGTCTTAGTCTGTCCACAGGAGAAGACGCTTTTGTTTCCTGCCCACATGAAGCAGAGGAAACGATGACACTGATCTTGTCAGCATGGCACAATTTATTAGGCATCTTTATTCTTCACCCACACATGATAAAATTCAAAATGCCAGGGGCTAGTCTTGGACTAGCAGGCTCAATGTAGAAAATGTAGCTTTGGAATAAAATAAATTAATAATACCCCCCATGCAGAAAATATTGAAAGGATGGTGGTGATAAAGTCAACCTTAAAAGCCTCAAGAGGCATAAGGAACAGATATGTCTGCATTCTGAGAGATGAAAAAGGCCCTGAACAAAGCTTGCTGCATCAAATGTGTGTTGAATCAAGAAATAACAAACAGAATTATTGAATAAAAAGGGCTTTGCTGTTACCTAATGACTTGAGAGGCTTTTCTGCTTTCACTAGCTCTAAGATGTCCAAAATGTCTGGAGTATCTCCCTCTAAAGACTGCAGCAGGTCAAACAGGCACTGAGCTGACACTCCTTTGCTGTTTCCGTTGTTTGTAGCATCCTGTTTCAACAACAGACATTTGTGGTTGATTTTCTGAGGGCCTGGTGTGCATCCCAAGGATCTTTACCTAGAAGTGTAGGCAATCTTTTTTTTTTTAATTTTTTGATAAAGGGACCACAAGGATTTTGAAAGCTTACTGCTATCAAACAGTAGGCCTTGCTTGACTCAGCAGGTTCACACTACAGTGGAAGCCTGATCCGAAAACTGCACATAGCTTTCCTTCCCAGAAACAGCAAATCTTTGCTGCTCTGTGAAGGAGAAAGATGTGTGTACTCACAGTGTATGTGCAATTAGATTTGACAGTCACTTGAAATTAAAATTCCATTAATTAGTTTTAACTCACTAAAATGTTAAAAAGTAATTAGTGAATATTTCATAAGAGGGCTAATGCAGTCTTATAGTTCACAGGTAGTAAAACTTGGGACTTAGCTTTTAGTTCCTATTGCTGGCTTCTAAGAAGTGATTTGCATTTAAGAGTTGCAAATCATTATTTTCCTTTTATACTCTGTTTATACACAGAATTTCGAGTGAGACCACATTTACTAGCCTGGATATCGGTGGCCCTTTATCTCAGCATCCTGCTCAATCAGCTGGTGAACAGAAGCATGCAGAAGTACCTTCAGGAAATGGTTCTGTACAGTATCAAGAGCAGCAAGCATGTGTTCAGTGCTGTTGCTCCAGCTGTTTTCTCTTTACGATCCCTGATGGGGGGCTGGCTGCCTATACAGGCTTCCCCACACTGAGAATAGGGAATAGCTTTTACTCACAGGGAACTCCAGGAGAGGGGCCACACTTGCAAACAGCTGCAGAATAAAGGGCTTGCGATGCAGAACGTAGAACTGGCGGCACGCAAACTCAATTGCTTGGCGTAACTGTGGGTTGCTTTCATAGTCAGCGTATACCTAAGGAAATAAACGAGAACATGGAAGTCCTACTGCAGTGGAAGAGCTCTTTATCTCCCGATCCCAGACTATCAGCTGCAGCCCTGTCATGGTTTTAGAGTGGCATTTCCCTCAGGGCTGGCCACTGAACCATGCAGCCAATGTGCTGCCAAAGACGTGGGATTTGTTTCTCAGTTGTGTAAACCATATAAATTGCTAGGAACAACTTCACTGTGCTTCCTTCTTCTGTCCATTCCAATTGCCTGTTTGCCCTTCTCTGCTGGTACAAGTCTGAAAGGTTTGGGGTAGGCCGGTTTTCTTGCTATTTACTAGCAACAGGTAACACCGAGATTTTACAGTAATGCAAAATTCACATTACAGCACAGGGCTCTTGAAGGTTTCTAAAAAAGGTTTTCTTTTGGAATTGCCTTTTTGCCTCTTAAGAGTGGTATCATATTAATTCAGTAGCTGGCAATAAGGAGGGTGAGGGGGGAAGAGAAAATTAAAAAACCTAATTTTTCTCAGTATGAAATGTGAAAATGGAGAGTCCTTCAGAGGACAGAATGTTTACTGTCAAGTACTTCAAAATAAGTTATTAAATTATTTTCTTTCAAAATGTCTTCGAATGAATAGACACATCCACTGCACACCTGGACCCAATATATACTTACCTAACCATTTAAGGCATGATGTTAGAGTTTCTAGTTACTAGAGAGTTTGGTTAGATACCTAAATTAATCACTGGTCCTACTTATTGTGCTCTGTTAACTATATTAAAATGAACATATATAGGCACATCATGGTCATTGCTTCTTTTATAGAAAGAAGATTCTTTTCTGTACTTGCAATATAATACTAAATCTCTATTTAGATATTGTCTTTGAGCCCTGCAGAAATAATATTTTGTCTGTAAAACAATTATACCAGGGGTTTTCTATTTTCAGTATCTGATTTTTATCAAATGTCAACAGGAAAAAGGCATACTTGTACATCTGAAAGTGAAGAGAGACTCTGCCCCTACCACTTGCAATATCTGTCATCACTCACATGAAAAGTCAACATATAGTTTTTCATAAGCACTTAGCGTTATTTTCGTTTGGTATTTAAATTGCAGATAACACAGTCATCATACTTAAGAAGTGAATATAATTTAGTTTGAATCAGCAAGTAACAAACCCAGATATTCCCCAAATTTCAGCCATCCTTGGAGGTAAAAACACTGAGGGAGACCCAAGGTCCAAAAATTTTCCAGAAATTTCACATTTCTGTGTGGAAGTGCATAATGAGGAAAACACACATTCATTTATTTAACATGAAGAAGAAAATAAAATGTAGCCGTTTACTCAAGAAGAAAAGGGAATGGAGTCTCAGGAATGCTGATTTGGGCCATCCCACCCTGATCTGTTGTTTGTCTTCTTGGGGCCCCCTAAATCTGTGACTTCACTAGGACTCAGCAGTTTGAAATTTCTCCATGAACAGTCAGTTCTATGACAAAGTGGTCACTTGGAAGTCTTCCCTTGTATTGTTCATGGAAATGGCTCACCT
The DNA here is from genome assembly GCA_013398155.1 of Pedionomus torquatus. NCBI lineage: Eukaryota > Metazoa > Chordata > Aves > Charadriiformes > Pedionomidae > Pedionomus > Pedionomus torquatus. The sequence continues at coordinate 37,115 of VZRU01005036.1, read as the reverse complement.
GCAACATGCTGGGGAGGACCCACTGGTACCCGCTGAGGGAGAAGAGGTGGTTAAAGTGCACAGCAGTGTTGATGACTGTGGCAGCATACTGCCTCAACAAGGCACTGTCCTCAGGGTGCAGGATTAGGGCACCATTGAAGACATTCAAGAAGAGCATGATCTCATCCCCCCAGGGGAATTCGCTGGGCATTCCAAGGAACATCTCTTCCAGCAGCTTAATCCACAAGCTTTTCTGAAGAGTGTCCAGACCAAAGAGCTCTTTCCCAGCTGCAGGGAAGAAGAGACAACAGCAATCAACTCCGTCCACCATGGCCAGTCTCACAACATTCCCAGAGGTCAAAGGCCTCTCCAAAGGACCATCCCACATCATCGTCCATCATTCTGTCTTTTCTAAAATTATTTCACCCATCCTGTATTTCTGGAAGTGATCACAGAACTTGAGCAAACCTTGACTGAAAGCAATGCACATGAAGGTGAAGAATGATGAATATCACACAGCTCATTAAATCTGCTCCTCACTGGTTGAAAGTTCTCCTCTTAAAAATCAAAAGCAGATCTGAGCTTGTACAGGTATCATCTGCTGCACACAACCAGAAAGTCTGTGTGGATTTATGCTGAATTTTTATCCTTCAGGTGTCCCACACATTATGGGACATTGATGCAGAATTAAAATAATGTTTCTGAAAGCAAATGCCTGTTACAGAACTTGCCAATGCTTACTTAACATTGGTCTGCTTAATCCCCACATCAAGCTGGAAATCCTACTTGACTTTCAGAGCAATGTTTCTAAAAAGAGGGCTGTTTCCAGATCTCTGCTGCAGAATTTACCCAATCTTCATTGCAAGTCCATTGCTTCCTCAAAGTGGATGACAAAGGACTCTGAACAATCCTCTTTAGGTGCAGTTACACTACTGGACACAGTACTCCAGATGTGGCTTCATGCATAATTGTAACATATTTATAGCTTATTCTCATCTGAGTCCAAAGAATGTAGCTTCATTTAGAGACCTCTAACAGTAAAGGCATTTCTGCTGTTGTGCTTACAAATCAACAGCTATGTATCATTTTCCCTAGGAAGAGATTTATCAACTTTCAGTTATGCTATGAATCTGCATGCTTCTAAGGCAAACAAAGTGTATCACAGAAACCTTCTGAGCCCTGTACAACCACCAGAGAAAGCTTTCAAAAGGCCACACCTTGGGGATCATTGAAAAGTGAGAACTCAGCATCAATGGCACTTCGGGGAAATGAAGGCAAGCGGAGGAGGTCTTCCTGGAGCATAGATACATGGGACTGCTTGTGCGCAGTAGGAATTTTCTGTGTCAGCGATATGAGGAACAACACCCGCCCCACCTCTTCTAGCTTACGTGTGAACACCTGAGAGAAAAAGATACAAGGGTCAGAATCAGTCTGATAAATAAGTTCTTTACAACATATCTGCAATTTTCTCAGTTAGCTTCCATGGCTTTCTCTGATGGGAGGGATGCTGCACTCATGGCCTAGAGGAACCTGTTGAAATGCACTGAACCCTTTTGTTTGAATGTACATGACCACTGTTCTTCAGCCCAGCTCAGCAGAGTTGGATCATGTTTGTAAAAGAGAGTGTAACAACACTTTCTATTTCAGTCTTGTGGAGGACTCTGAGTGGTTGTCAAGCACTTTTCAGTTGTGCCATGCATTCTTTTGTAGTTTAATGTAAGCTTTGCCAGTGTGACCTGCAATGAGGTCAGAGGCAAACCAACCGCAAAGTGAAAGCCATGCAGTTGTAGTTGCTCTTTGCAAGGTCTTAGACTATAGTAAACATGAGGTTGGAATGGTTATCTGCCTTCTGGGTTGAGGCTGGCTTGTCTCTGGCCATAGAAAGTTTATGTGTAGTTGCAAAAGAAAAGTAGTCAATAAAACAAAGCAGAGCAGATTCTGAGTTACAGTAAACAAAGTTCTCCTGACTTCAGATTATTGCTTCTGGTTTACACCAGCTGCAAAACTGAATTTCATTGTAGCAGCCTCCTTTGAACTTCTGACTGGTAGGACTAGTCAGGCTACCTATTTTATTTTGATGCTAAAAGTAACCATAAGACAAAGTGATGTTCAATAGTAGAAGAAACTGGTTTTGGAAGCAGTTTTGAGACAGCTCTTAGTTACTGGGATGAAGTCAAAACTTGAAGCACATGGCTTAACATGTGACAAAGCTCAGATTCCCATGTCCTGCAGTTGCTATGACCTTACTCTGAAGTGCACTCAGTTTAGAATTAGGTGCTTGATCAACCAGCATTAAAGAAAGTACTTTTCTGTGGCTTGCTGTGCTGTGGATAGACTCTACAGTTCTCTTTTCTTTGCTGAAGTTGGCTATTGTCCAGCAACTTCTAGCATGACTACAGAGAGCCTGGTAGATGCCTGATTAAGTTTTACCATAAAAATATTTTGTCCTCTTAGTAATCTGAATAGAAAAATGTAGAGTGTAAAATAATGCCTTGACAAAAATGGGTGCATCATTTTAATCTTTTGTGGTCATGTAGGACACACCAAACTAATTTATTTGATATGTGGGACATATCTCCTGAAACCGCAGTGAGAATAATTTCTTCCAGAGAAGCAATCAAAATGATCCCAAGTAATTTCAGATTTTTATAGACTTTCTATTGACAGATGCAGCACATGAAGTAGTCCCTATTCCGTACTGTACACATGTGAGAGAGCATTAACTATATTCTCTATTATTTTAGCTGGTAGACCCTCTTAAGCAGCTTTATAGCTGCTTTTTATAACCCTTCCTGAGGGTATTTTCCTGTCCCTGCAAGAACATTGCCAGGGACACAAATACAATAGATGCTTTTTGGCTAGAATAATACAACTGTTACTACCAAACTCATAAGTTTAACCACATTCCCCCTCCTTTTTATTTCCTGCATATTATTATCCTTTGCAGGTACAGCTAGAACAACTTTTCCCTAAATACTCAACACTGTTCTACCAAGACAAATTTACTTTTGTGGAAAATAAAGCATGTGGCTTCTACTGCTATTGTGAGCTCAATACCATTGTCTTACTGTCTAAAGAAATGATACTTGTAGGGGTTTACAGAACATTAAAGGCACTGCCCTGCCACTTGAGTTAGGGTTTAGTTCCTAACGGAGAGCTCCTGGGGGTTGCAGAACATTAGCAGTATTGGGCAGATTATGAGGAAAATAGGGAGGACAGTGCTCTTCCAAGGTCAGATACTCCCCTGACGCAACCATGACCACTCCTGTGCCTCTGGGAATAGCTATGGTAAGACTGGCATCTGAGAGCACAAAACCAAAAAGAGGCAGGTAACATTCTTTACAGTGAGAGGACAGAGAGTAAGGTAGAACAGATAATTCCTGCTCTGTAGCCAGACAGACTTTAGAAGAAAAGGTCTTAAGTAGGTTCTTAAAGAGCCAGAGGTCACGTTAAAGAAAGGAATAAGCAACTTTTGAAGCCGAGGCAACTGAAGTTCTGGCCAAGTGTAGGAGAATGTAAAATGATCTGTCTAAAAGAAGCTGGATGAAGAGAGCAGGAAGGAATTCACATTGCATTCTTTTGTTCTTCTTAAAATACCATACACCTGTCCAATGGCATCTGGGCAGATTTCTTGCCAATTGCTACTTCTGCAGCAAAGCTACATGCAGCATGAGTAAGGGCTTTTAAAGGAAGAAGCAGTTTATTTACAGGTTTTTTTTTCTGGGAAGAGGTGTTTGGTGACAGTAGATACCTGCTTCTGAATGAGCTCTTGACCCTTTTCTGGAGGCATCTGCACCAGGTTGAGCTGGGGAGAAACTGACCTCCGGAAAGGATAAATGTCACGGACGTAGGTCTGCCAGGAAAGGAAACAAGTGTATTTTAAACAAATGCACTTGTAACAGCATCACTCAACAAAATTGAATAAAAGGCCCTTTAGCCCTTTCTGAAGCTTTTAGGTAGGGGCTTTCAGACAGTCTCAGGCACTGTGGAAGAACATAAAAAGAAGAGAAATTTGTTCTTTACTAAGCAAGCTGGACATTAACAACTTAAGAGCAAGGACTCCACTTCTGCCTCTTCTCGCTACTGTCAAACTCCAATCTTGCAGTATTGAAACACAACTAAGCACCCAAAATGTAGTGCCCACAGGGCAGAATTCTGCTTGTTTATGGACTGCTTGTTCTGCTTTAGAAAACCCTGATGTTTAAAAAGAGACAAGATGGAAAGAACAAAGTCACCTGGACCTGACCTTTTCCCTACCTTGTTGTAATGAATAAGATTCCATCGCTTATCCATTAAAAAGTAATGAGAAGACTGTGTTTCAGGTATGTTAAAAAACTCCAAACACTCCTGAAAAGGAAGAAAGAAAAATATCCTTTTACTTATTAGTTGTCTTGTACAAAAAACACAACAACCAAAAGCAGAATATACATCTAATAATGTATAAGGGCACAAACCTGAATGACTCAGTGAGGATGGTACATTCTGCTGGTATTAACTCTTAATTTCTTTTTTAAATCAAAAAGTACATTAATAAGTTTGTAATAATCAAGGCATGATTCTATCACAGTCTTGAAGACTGATGTTATTTATTTCAATGTCTTCATATCGCATATATGTGTCTGGCCACATGGATATTGCATCTTCCATTTCCATACTATGTATATATCAAGCTTTACTGGCAGGTGATGCACAGAGACACTACAGTTGAGATCCTTCAAAGCACTGAGATGTATGATTCCCATTAAAATTTGACATAGTTGGGACAAACTGAAGGCTTTTACAAATCTTCCTGTGTGTAAAGGCCATCCAGGAAATCTTTGGTAGAAGGGGGAACTGACCTCACATCTAGATCCTAAGATATCAATGTGGCTGTTGAACCATCATTTCCACTCTGATCTTGATCATTCTGTTTGGTCTTTAGTGTTGATACAACCAAACACTTAAATGATTTATGTGTTACCCAAAGGACTGTCTACAGCAAATAGCCAACAAGCTGAGTGTCTTCAAATGTAGTTGCATTTCTGGGGGTTTGGCTGTCTGTGAGGTCAGGGCATTTCTAATATCCTTTAATTTGGGATCCTGTTTCTTGCAACCATGTTCTCCTCATATGGTGACCCAAGTGCCTGTCAGTAAAACTTCCCTCCCCATCACTGAAACAGGACTATGAGGCAGAGTGTATTGCTGACATATAAGTATGGCAGGTAAATGTACTATTAAGCAGTTTGTCCAGTTCAGAAACTTATTCCTACCTTCAGAAGAGCCTCAAACTGTGTGTCCTCATGGACTGGTAACTGAGTTGGGATGTCACACTCATTCTGTCCATGCACGACAAGGGTTTTTGTGCCTAAAGGAAGAAAAGCAGTTGTATTCTCCCTGACTTCTTTAATTAACTCAACCTCAAAAGACTGCCCATGCAGGAAAAGTGATAGTTAAAATTCATTCCTGGGAGGCCAGACAACACCAGCCCTGTCTGGAATCCATTATGCAGTGTTAGCATAGTCTCACACTTCCACTGTTAATGAGAAATCAATCTGTTCCTAAAGGACTGAACTAACTTTAGCAGCAACCATCGCCCTGAGGAAGGAACAAACCTAAAAGGTCAAACCTGATTTTGAGCACGTTATCTCTTGCTTGGCTCACGGCATCCTAGGTTCACAGCATGCTCTTATTGGGCTCTCTCAAGAGTTAAATGAGGGGTTGCATCAAATCAAACTGAGTCTGAATGGTACGGTCTTACGATGATCATCTTGCCAGCCTTTGACAGGCCACTGGCACAAAGCTCTGAATTTAAAAGACTGTTCTAATTCACTTTCTGCTTGCTGCTTTTAGAGCTCTTAAAGTGACTTTCTGAATCTCTGGGTATTAGAGGTGGAATTTACTGACTGAATCCTCAACTCAAGGAAAACTGACTTAGAATATGCAGCCATTTGTAGCAGGTCTTTTTCTGATCCAGTTCTGATGGGTCTCCTTTTTGGTACAGGGGGTCACGAACTGGAAGCGAAGGACATTTAAAGACCCATTTCTTATACCTGGCATCGAGGCAGTCACCAGCAGCTTCACTTCACATTGTTCCTTTTTCATAGTCTGTTTGAGATCCTTAAAGAATAGTCCTTCTACGTAACCCACCACCTCCCAAAGGAAGGTAAGTGTGGCAGAAATGGCATCCATGCCCCACTCACATGGAGTGCGTACAAAATACATGATCAGTCCTACCTGCAAGTAATAAGAGGAATATCGGGTTATACACAATCCTAATTGTGTAAACACAGACTGATCAAGGGATGAACTCTTTAAACTTACGTCTTTAAAGTTTATACATACTACAGAACAATCTGCCTGTACTATTCTTCCTTTTTCTAGAGAGGATAATGGGTGAGGGCAAAAAGTACTGTTGCAGCTAAGCCTTGAAAGCCACTGTAGATGTAGGAAAAGGGAGAAATTCTGCAGTAAGAGACTTCCTATGCCTTCTGTTCTGATGTGCTGCCACACAGACAACCCACAAACAACAGAGGGACACATGCAGGCAGAGGTGAGATTCTGGGCTGCACAGTGGACTCACAAGCTACTCACCAAATAGTTAAAAAGGATATGAGATGTCTGGGCAGGGAAGTCTCCAATGTTCAGCAAAAGCTTTCTTAACATATACATCAGCTCATCCTGGAAGAATAGCAAATGTTTTTTTCTTTCCATTAAAAAATAGAGAATGAGTTTCTCCATTTGGTCCTCTCCAGCTTGTTTCTTCCCATTTTTCCATACTCCCTTGTTCAATTCTGTCTCTCAGTGCATGAAGTAGAACCCCATGCTTGTGATTGCTCCCACATTTCCCAAAATCAGGCCCAGGGCACAGCACCCAGGTCAATGTCTTTTTTATCTTATATCTCTTATTGCAATTTGTACTGACCATAGCATCCTGATTCTGCACTAGTCTCTCCATGATAATTCCCGTGTTATTTATCACAACAAATTACTACCTAGACAATCTGTGAAATCTGGTTCAGCTCAACTCAGTAGCTGTGGCTGCTGGGTAGGAGGTGTGGGCAGAATCTAACTTTTCTTCCTTTAGAGGCTGACTGCTTTAAACATACTCTAATACATTTCTTATGGTGGGAAGAGGGCAAGGAATCTCACCGTCAGCTAAGGATGGACACACACACTGTATCTCTAATTTTTTTCTGTCCCTCATCCTCTTAACCCACAGAAGACTTGGGCTAGTGTTATGCATGTAAATACGCAATAGGATAATCCATGCCAAAGATACATCTGCTAAAAGCTTCCAAGGAAACACACCTGTTCTCTGTGTTCTGTACTCATGTCTATAGTAGGTCTATAAAGAGATGGTAAAACAGCAGACCATGATAGCTCAGAGCCCTTGACAGTGTATGGCTTCCTTCTCAAAGATACTTAACAAACAGAAGTGACCCTCTGAATTAAATAGGAGCACTGGGGACGATGGATGAGAAGTCTCAGGAACAGTGAGGCCACTGAGACCTGATTACTTAAGGAACTGAAAGCAGTCTTTCTTGGCCTTTCTCAAAGTTTAATATTAATTATGTAGTCAATTTTTAGGTGGTGGTTTGGAAGATAAGGATAGTAATATTATTGATACTGTACACCAAGTGTGCAGTTGAAGAAGTGGTATAGAGAGTCTCACTGCCTTTCATGCAGTCAGAACTGGTAAGCCTTTCTTCCATAAAGCTTAGCCATGGCACTAGAAAGCAATCTGTTAAGCCAGGGAGAGAGATAAGGCCATCCCCATTTTTTAGAGAAAGCTGAACAGATTGGCATGGGTGAGTTTACCTGTCGGTTGCTGATTGTGAGTTTCTCCAGGAAATGGCGGAGAACTGTAGAGGGGTCTTCAATCAAGCAGTTCCACAGGACCTGTTGTGCAACAGCACTTACTGTAAAATAGGAAGAAAACAAGGTCAGAATTGTTTCCCTTAGAAAAGCCTTGAACTTGTACACTTAGATGCAAATGTTCCCAGCCTTCTTCCACAATTGTCATGTTTTGTACTGAAACACAGTTTTTCATATTGAAACGCACAGCGCCAATTTGAGGCACTAGGATTCCTGGTCACCAGTGCAGTCATGTCAAGAAATAATGACAGGTCTAATATCTGAACCTTCCCTAACTACTGGTGATATGACAGGAAGCACTTCACCACAGTAGTCAGAGGAATGATAAAGAAATAACTAATTGGATTCACAACTCCAGATGCAAAAAAACTGGCAACTGAAAAAGACAAATTCATGTAATTTTTTGTTCTTGGAAAGAAGTTGAATTTCATGGTGATTCATTGAGAGATTTTATCTGGTGTTGGTGAACAGTATTAGACACTCAGCAGATAATTGTGTTGAGGATCAACTCTATAAAGTGCAATTAATTGCAATCCTGTGAAGATTAACGACAGAGAATTATTCAATATTTTGTTTTCAGTACTCAGTTCCTGATCACAAAACGACACATACATTATTTAGGCAGCTGATTACATCCACCCAAAACTGAATACACAACGTAGCAGAAAGTTAAATGTGCAATTGGCTGACATGATGAGTGATGAGAAAGGAAGGAAAGGCAACAATCCACTATCTAGAAACCTTTTAGAGAAACAAATACAGAAAAGTGCGTACTTTTACAAATAGATCACAAAACATAAGTAAAATGTTCAAGTTGTGTCTAGCTGACTTTCAATTTACCATGGGATCAAAGAAACGGACCTCTGGAGGTCTCTAGTTCAAGCTCTACTTGGAGCAGGACTGTCACCAACACCAGGTTATGTCAACCATGGGTTTGACTAGCCAAGGACTGATAGCTGCTATGGGTGGAGAAACACAGAAATTGCACTGTGCTCCTGGTTATGAAGCTCCTTCCAAATTTAATAACTGGACTTCCTAAACTGTAACCTCTATATTAGAGCTCCTGTAACTCTTCATTTCTTTTTCATCACACCAAACAAGCCAAGTTTCTGCAATCACTCTTCACAGAACACCTATTTTAGGCTTCTTACCATCCTGGTACCCCCTCACTATACCCTTTTCAGCTTTTCAATATCTTTCTTCAACAAGCGGCTTTTTATGGCTCCAAAAGAGAAAAAAAAAAAACAAAAAAACCCAAACCAAACAAAAAAAAAACCAACCAACCAAACAAACAAACAAAAAACAAAAAAAAAAAAAAAAAAAAAAAAAAAAAAAAAAAAAAAAAAAAAAAAAAAAAAAAAAAAACAAAAAACAAACACAGGTCATGGAGAAAAGAAGAGGAAAACCCTACAAAGTCACATATTTGTTGTGAACTTACTTTCAAATAGGTTTTGAGGATTTAGTGGATTTAGTAGATAATTCATTAACTTTTAAACAAACATATATACTCATAATGATATGTGGCTTAAAATACTACAAAATGTTCTACAAATATGAACTGTGAGCAAATACAAGATTGTATTACATCTCTCTTCCCCTTTAGTTACGGCACCTAACAAATGTAAGCCATTGTTCAAAGTGCTGGCAGGTTCTGCCACCCTTGAGCAGGAATCCCTTGAAGTTTAATCTAGGTCAGTACCAGCTACTCCATCTTCCCGGACTTCTCCATCTTCCATCAAATGGACAATGGGGAGCACTGCTGCACAGATGCACGCTGGAAACACAGCTTGAGGTGGTTGTGGCACATGATGGTTTGGAGTATGCTCTGTAGTGTGTTCTTCATCTGGAGCAGTAAGAGAGAAGGTGGTGAGTGTTAGTGAATAAGACATGGCATAATCCAAGTAAATTAGATAAATATTTATGTTAGGTGCTATACAAACAAAACAAAATTATAGGCTGTCTGGCTGCTGTTGCAAGCACAGCAGGTTTACTGCTATTTCCAAGAAGAAACAGGAAACTATTTTTTTTCAATTTACACTTCTCTTCTTGTAGGGAACCCATTTTCTTTTTGATGAAATCCCATTTCATCACCATTTTTCAGCCAGAGTGCTCTCCATGGCACTACTCTGTAAACAAAACATAAGTAAGGGAAGACATTGTGACAGCAGGACTGAATAAAATAATGCAGGGCAATCATTTACTATAAAGTGGCTCAAACTTGGGAATACATTCAGCAAAAGGAAAGGCACCAGCATTATGGGTCATCAGGAAAGGCTTCCAGTGGATGAAATCCTAGGAAAGGATACTCCAAAATGAAGTTAACCTACCTTCTGCGCTGACTGCAGACCGCACTGACCAGACAGAGCCACGGCGGAAAGAATAGTTCCTATGAGATGTACTGGAGGTGCAGGAAGGACTCACAGAGAGACGGCGGGAGGCCAGATTGGCAACTTCTTCTACTGACAGAAAGAACAGGAAATGTCAATCCAGATCCAACTGACAGATTTTAGGGAATGTTCTAAAGGACAACACTTACAACCAAATTAGAACACTGAAAATTCAAGTCAGGTAACACTCAGAAGGCACAATTTAAAATCTATAAAGATCAGCCAGAAATGCAGTTTTCTCATCCTTTGGGAACCAGCAGAGTATTGTTCCCTAAGAGGGTTCAGTGCTTTGGTGAGTCACATTGTGACTGAGTCAGGCCTATACTTCTTTTCCTCTAAATCCTGTTAACCATCCTGGTTGCTGGTGCTTAGTTTTCCCTAAGAATTGGGATTTCTGCTCACAAATTTCCCAATGTATGATTAGATCAGAACATCACTGTGCTCACATAATGACACATACTTTGGAATGCCTTTAATGAAATCTGCTGTTAGCCTGGATCGATGAAAATCCTTAGGCAAAGACTAAGCTTTTTATGATTTATGTAATGTAACTTTGGCCATCTGAAAGTTTGGTACCAAGGTTGAGCTAGGCTCCCCCACTAATCTCCATAAAGGCTGAAAATTCTGGGGACAATTCAGCCTATCCTAAGCTCTGGGTTTTAAGACAGATACTGCCAAAGGGTGATTCCTCCCATCCTTTAATTATTAAAAGATTAAAGTTAGGAAGGATAAATTTCCTTCCTAGTGTCACATATTCTCATTCAGTTAAAAGCAAGATGCTAGGAGATTTGAGATGTTAAATGCTGGCCAATCCGGTGAAGTTGGGGAAAGAGAGGTAAGAAGGTTCACATAATACAGTGAGCACACAAATACATCCAAGGTTTTGTGCTTTTCTTGCACTAAGTCTTAATCATACTTTTTCTCAATGACTTGGACTTTTCAACAAATGGATGTTTCTAACACTAACAATCAATGTTTCTGGACATCACACCCCTAAGCAGTGCTCTATGTTAGTGGCAGTTGCTCTAAGGTTCCTGAAATGCAGTTCCTGGCCCTGGAGCACACCTTCTTCTTCCTGCTCTGAGCTTGGTGTGCAGGTTGGCTCGTAGCAGGCCTCCTGAGTGATGGGGATGGCAGTGATGAGACTGGCTTCCCGGCCCAGGCGCTTCTTCTCTTCTTCCTGCTGCAGGTTCTTCAGGATGTGCTCGGCTCGCTGATGGGAACGTGACACAGCTCTGGCTGAAAATGACTTCTGTCAGAAAGAAACGAGAAGAAACACAGCCTGAAGCTGTTAGTTAAGATGCACACATCCTGTGTTTTCTGCCAGAGACCTTAGTGACATTCAGCAACTGTTTCTAAATATGAGTGCTAGCTGAAAAAGAGATTCATGAGGTGACTCCTCATGGAGCTATGTCTACAATAAGCACTGGTGCAGAATTCTCCCAAGAGATATACCACTTGAACCAGTGCAGAGAAAATGGTCTGTCAGACAGATCAATTGAACTAATCTTCTTTTGGAGAGAGAACAGCTGTGTGCTCCTACGATCTGTGTTACTGTCTTGTACAGGGATATGATATGCAGTGCAGTACCTCAGTGAACAAACAGAAAAGCCTTATACCCATGTGGAAAATTCTGTGTTCCCTACATGGATTGTGCACTCAATTTTTCCCAGCCGAGGAACACAAGAAAATTCAGAGTTTAGCCCACATCTTTTGGCTTTAGCTTCCTCTATGTAAAATAAAAACAGTGCTTACTCTCATGATGTCTCTGCTTACCGACTGATCTTCATTTATAGGATCTTGCACACTCCCACTGCATTGAGGGACCCAGGGGGGATCAAACATTGGCACAGATGGCATCCCCAGGACAGGAGAAGGCAGAGTGAAGTTTATACTTGGAGGAGGGATCTAAACAAAAACATGAAAGACATTTTACTACAGCACAGTACTATTACTGTCAGTACTGCTAATTAAATGTGAGCAGAAGTACCCAAGACATTAATTACCTCTGCAAATTCTTCCCAACTCCATATCTGACTACACTGTAACACCACATGACATGCATTTCTTTCCTCCTCTGATGTTTTTCCTCACCTTTGTCCCTGTTACACTCTCCATTTTCAGGCAATTTCATGGCAGATTGTCATCTGTCTCACAAGGCAAGCTGTAATCAGCAACTTTGTGTTTGATGTATCTACCTTAAAGATCTGCTGTGCTCCATCTTCCATCCTTGGCCAGACTTGATACCTAAACCTCCAGAGCGTGTGAAATTTGAGAATGGCATTCAGTCTTTGCACTGTCTCAGGGTGATGAAATTCAGACATCAGCATGTCAGAAACGGCCTCTGGCACTTTCACAGCACACAACAGGAACATGGCAGCTGCAGGGAGAGAACATCTAACCATCTGGTTTCTTTAATAATGTGTTTATTTGGCAGAGAAAAATTGCAGCTGTACAAACCCCCACCAAAACAAACCTAATCTTGGCTCCAGAAATGAGATCAGCAGTGTACCAACCCTAGTGAAAATTGTACCGCTTCATGAAACCAACCAAGTGTGATTCCACCTTTTGGAGCCACGCAGCATTTTGTGGGGTATTTGTAAAAGGCTCTGGAAAACCTGCTTTTAAAATAAAACACAGCTTTGCTTTTCTCACTAAAATCCCAGTCATGACTGGTTTAAAATAAGAAGTATCTCTTGTCATAACAGGATTAAGTCAGTTTGGCTTTCCAAGATTCCACTTCCAAGTGATTTCTGTGATGATTAATAAATGCAGGTTTAACTGCATCAGGATCAGCCTTCCCCTCAGAGCAGGAGGCAGTGTCCCAGTAGAGGTCTACCTGTATATTTTCGTAGATAAAACCAAAAAGAAAAGTAATTTGTTAAATGGGCACGGTGCAATAATCACAATCTGTTTCCAAGAGAAAAAAGAGTTGCTATGAATTGAGATAAAGGACAAGATCACAATGGAAAACAGCACAATAGAATTTGAGTTGGCCCATAGTTGTTTCACTGGAACATATTTGAATATAAACTGACATGGTCCTGCTCCAGACCAATGGAGGCCAATTAATTTAGATGGGTATCTGAGAGGCACTGAGCAGGAAACAAAAGGAGGGGGAACAATGTTGCTGTGGGAATTCAGTTGGAGTCAGAGTCCATGGCCACTTTCGTTGACTAACAGATCACCATAGATCACTGGAGAAAACTTCTCTAGATTTGGTGGCTGTTCCTCCACAGTAAAAAGAGGATGTTTGCCCTCCTGTTTGCCTCAACACTTACTCAGAAGGTGCCAGGCATGAGAGCTGACGGAAGGCAGTCAACTGTGAAGGCTCGCATTCCTGCTCCAAAGTCCTGCTCCAGATCTGTGGGAACTCTCCTGTTTCACCAGCTCAGAGAACTTTCTATTTTTTAGACTTTTCAATGTAACTATGTCAAGTCCTTGTAGGACTGATTTAAAAGCATGAGCTCATACTAAAGTAACAAAAAAAAGAAATACAGTCTTGATAGGGGTCAGTAGATGGTGCTGTTGTACATTAGCACAGAAGCTCATGAATGTAATTTATGCTGGGACTGGAATCACTCTTGCTACTAAAAACAGGTACTACAAACCCTCAAATGGATTTTAATTTTCCCTTCAGGAGGGGTAGAAGGAGGAAGATGTATCTCAGAGGCTGCTCCTCAGGAAGAGTGGCAAAGCTTTGTCCCCTTCCCTGTGATCCATGGAAAGTTTTTGGTAAGAGAGAAAGAGTATCCAAAATCATTCCCTCAGAAGGGGACTTGAAGTACACTTGAGTGCAGTTTCAGGTAGCTTTTTTTCTCTTATTTATTTTACTCCTTTCTCTTCCCATCTGCACATTTAGCCTGAGAAAGGCAAAGGTGAAAGGGAGAGCGCAGAGATGACCTGTGAGCTGTGACCACTGTGCACTGGTGGAACACACACGAAGAGAGTGAACCATGACTGAAGAAGAACATGAGATCTGGAGTCAAACAATGGACTTCAGGGGAGAATCCATTGCCAGCTGTGGTAAATGAAGGACTGGTAAGCTAGGATTTGTGTAAAAAGGGGAGAGATGCCTGAGGAGTACTTCAAAACTCTTGCACTGTTTACAGCTTTTGATAAAATGTCTGTAATTTAATCTCGTGTAAGAATACCTGCGATGGCTCCCTTAAGCGCACAAATCTGGGGAAGATGGCAACCTTTAAGGCATTTGCTTGGGTGCTGAGGGAGGAGAAAGATAGAATTTGAAAGCTGTGGGACACTGGCTTTCAAACTAATTGGATTGCTTTAATTTATGCTTTTCTGAAGCAATCTCAGTGTTGCATGTGAGGGATGTTAACATTTTTGCAGGACTTTTGAATATCTGGCATTAGCACACAATGGTTATAAATGTCTGGACGGGACAGTAAGACTCAAAGGGTTCGCTTGAGTCACATCATCTAATCCCTTTCACAACCTCGTAAAAGTGAGCATGTTCACTTTCTTTTTTTGGTTAGAAATCTGCTTTCAAGGTGAAAGAAGTCATAAAGAGTTCATGCTCAACTTTATGCTACCGTGGCTTAAATAAATTTTTCTCCTTGCCTGGTTTGCTGTTTATGGAGAGCAACAATATCACCTCTCAGTCTTCGCCTGAATCCATGAAGTAATCTTCATTCTTCATCTTGTCCTAACAGTCACTGTACCTCTCCCAGGTAAAAGTTTCCTTCTTCAGTAATCAGAATTGTGCATGGATGTGCTTTATAACAGCATTAACAGTTTGAATCTCTAATGGAATATCTCTTCTGACACACCATGATTACATTTATTGTTTCCAGCTCAAGTCTGCTCAGTAAGCCAGGCCAACTGATATGCTCTGAATTCTTCCAAACCTATATCAGTTCCATGGAAGAAGATCCAAGCTCATAACAGAACAATTCTTATTAGTATGCAAGGACATTATTGCTTTATAGTAATGAATTTCATCCCATATCTGGAAATTTTTTTCAATGTAGTATTCTCACAGGTATACAATGTTCTAGTCTTCTGGCTTAAAGACGCCTCTCAACTATGCGTCATCACCCTGCAAAATTTAATACCAAGTGGAAATAGAAAATTTAGATAAATACCATACCATAAGACTCATCATAAGACTGCAGCATGAGAATTTTCCTTCCAGCACAACAGAAAAGCTTGGATAGTTGCACTCTCATCCTCTTTCTCAGATTTTGTATTAGCCCTCAACTAATACGAGCAATTTCCATGAGACAATATGCAAAATACTACAGTAAACTCTCTGCAGATTAAACTACTGTGTTTCCTCTGCCTCAAAACCCAGCTAAACCCAAATATGAATTTTGATGGTCTCTAACTATCCACCACAACCAGGGTCTGACCACCTCTTTTGCACTGTGCACAAAAACACATTAAGGTCAATGAAAAACCTAACAGCACCCAAGAAGCCCTTCGGGGATGGCTCCTGCACTACAAGCTGTCTTGCAAGGCCCTGTTATCTTCTGTGAGTTGTGCAGCCAGGCTAGCCATATAAGTGGCTTTGTTCTCTTACCTGCTGCTCCAGCCATATGCTCATCCACACTGAGCAGGAGCTCCCATGCTGCTGGCTGGATGTCCCCATACATCTCTTCCGTGAGTATAGGAGCTGCCTTGATTAGCAGTGACAAAGGTGCGGGGGAGAGGCTCATTACCTGCCAAAAAACAAGCCATGTGTTACAGCTGAGCTGTGCAAACTACCTGCAGTGAAAAACACACTCAATAATTTAACCATAGTTTTGGTCTGCAGATTACTCACTGGTAACCTCTAGTTTCAACCTTTTCAGATAATGCACTACAGAAGAACTGGAACTGAAACTCTCTCAGCCTATACTGAAAGAGCAGTGTTTGCAAGCTAGTTCCTTGAGTCTGCTGCTAACCACTCATGTCACGAAAACTCTGATAAAGGAAAAGCCAAACTCTCTCAAGGTGGTACATGAACAGTGATACAGATCCATGAAAATCTCACAGGCTGCCAAGAACAGACCTGTGAAGAGACTGAACGAGGAAGAACAAAGAAAACTATTGGTATAAAATGACAGGTTGTATTTAAACACATTTGTGGATTATTATTTTTTATCTTCTAATATTTTTTTATCACCAGTTTTGATGAATGCATCACTATGAGACGTCAGAGATGTACACTGAGATTCAATGGAGTTACACATTTAAAGGGTTCTTTGATGGGGTTACCTTAAGAGGCTTAAATTTAGCATTACTCAGCTGGGGAAATCATGCAGAGCTGAACTGATTGGTATTCAGGAACAACAGTTCTTCTTACATGGGCTTGGAGATCCATATTTATTTTCCTCCCTTTTGCAGTCTAGCCTGACATCTATGTACCAGCCTCCTTAACTAACACATGGCCTAGTCAGTACCTGGTGCCTGATGTATTTTAGCATTCCAGAGTCTTTCTTCCCTTCCAAGTTGATATCGACCACCCTCTTTTTTAGAGAAGGAGTTCTCAAGCATGACTTGTCTGAGCACTGAAAGGAAAAAAAAAAAAAAAAAAAAGTGGACTTCACATTTAGATTTAGATTTCCCAAAATGTGGAAAGGGAGGAGAGAAATTTAGAAGAAAAATTTCTGTACATTAGAAACTGTCTAGTACCAGACCCACAGCACAAATACTTCTCCTATGCTGGCAGCAGGCCTAGTATCAGTGAGATGACAGATCTCATCCAATTTTCTTCTCTTTTTAACAGTGATTTTCCCAACAAAAGTAAATGTGCTGTGTAATCTTCACAGGTGGCACACACATATATTTCAGGAGAATAGTACTTTATACAGGTTAGAGTTAAAAAGTCTACGGCTTCCCTCTAAAAAGTTACCAGCTGAGGTGTGTAGTGTGTACAAGGTTGATTCCTCTCAGCTACATTTATATTCTTTCTGAAGAAGAAAAGTAGTAACAACACATATATTCTTTCTGAAGAAGGAAAGTGACAACACAAGGACTTGAGCTCATGCCTGCTTGAGAGTTGACCCTAGCACATTGCCAATGACAGTAATAACGATAAGTCCTTTTCATGCTCATTATTCCCAGTAGCAGGAAGTTTTCCAAGAATGCTAGATTCCCACAGACTCCTGGAGCCAGTAGTCTGCTGATTAGCACAGGGCTCCTCATTTACCAGAGAGCTCATAAGCCCCAGCCAAGTCTGCAGATTGTAACTACCTCCAGCCTTTCCTTCTGCAGGCTGTGAGAGTAAAAGCAATGTTCCTCTGGAACCCAGATAAATGGGAAATGGTGCCTGTGCAGTCAGGGAATGACAGCACCTGAAGAGTACCAGAGGATGAAGAACTGGGATGAAAAGTTTCCTGTTGCATAAAACTCAAAAGGTACCAATTGTTGTCCTGCAGTGAGGTCTGTACAAACACAGTGCATGTGTTTGTAGGAAACCTTATTGTACCCCAACCTCCTTTATTCCTTGCTGTTGCCTGAAGACTTTGATGGCTCAAAGGGTGATGAAATATGTATCACTTTGCCTTGCAATTCCAAGTTTGAGATGAAACAACACACAGTAATGCACAGTGTTCTTTTGCTACCTTTAATGAATGCTGCCAGCTGTTCGCTTCAAGCCTGCCTTCTGTAGAGGAAATGATTGCCTCTCTTCCTAAATAGCTAAGTGATACAGTACTTTTCTGTGACAGAGGAAATATATGGGGGTTACAGTTTCCAGGAAAGCAGAATCATTATCTGTGTTTCATCTGCTCTGTGCTTTGTTCCATACAAATACCCTTCAATTTTCTAACTTGACAGGAAACAAATAATCTGCTGGTTGATGAAGAAAAATTATGAATTTGTTTCCTACTCCTTTCTTTTCCACGTGCAGGGATGATAGCCTCTTTACCCAGCTGAAATCCTGATAAGAGCTTCATGAACACTTCTGTTTTCAATGTTCCTGCAAAGTAGTTGAATGACTCCATTACATTACCGGTACTCAGAATAACTAGTCTGTCTGATGTTGTCAGGAGTACGAAAGTCTTAACCAACAGTTGACACTATTCGGTTGGTATCTGGGTAGACACTTTACTGAAAGCATAAATGTATTTCCACTGAAGTTAAAGGCACCACTTCTCCAGCTAAAAAGGCACAATCTTGTTTGAATATCCTGCTGAATTGGTCATTTAAAAATGCATCGTTACAGAGACTGTAAGATTAAAGACTAATGTATACAATTCTTGGAATAGCTCTGAGATCTCAGACCTAAAAGAAAGAAATTATGCAAGATTTTACAAGTTTCAAGAGTGATTCTTATTAATAGATGAGAAGAAGCATGAAAAAAGAAACTGGACCCCCGGGGCTGGTAAGTAGAGGCCATAAAAGGACATAACATGAGGTTATGAGCTTTTAAATGACCTTCTCAGCAACTAAGATCCTTCCCAATCAATACAGATTACATTCCTTCTATAATGCTAAATGACTTAATGGGGTCTTTTTACAGCAGAGCTTTTTTTTAGGAAGGGCTGTGTTAATTTTGTCATGAAAGAACTGCTTGAGTACATTATGCAGTCCTTGAAGGTAATTATGACCTGCCCAGACAAATCTCAAATCATTCTGCTTTTTCCATCTACTCACCTCCTTTTGCTTTTTGCCTCTTGCCACACTGTTCAATGTGCTGTTTTCTCGCAGAGAGTCCACTGTGTCTCCATACAGGAGTTTGATGGCCCGGACAAGGCGAGCACAGGACCGGCTGTGATGGAGGTAGCAGTGTGGGTGACAGTAGTCAATGTGAGTACATATGAAACTTTGTTGGTTGCATAATAGGATCATAACCTTGAAAAGAAACAAAAGAGCATAGTTATCTATAGAAAAGAGAGTTGTGGAGAACTGCATAAGGCAGTCAGTGATGGGGACAGTCAAACTAACTTTTCCACAGCCCGGCTGGAGAGGCATGAAGCTCAACACAGTTTTTTGAAAAGTTATGTGCGTCTATGTAGAGCTCCATACTTGCAAGTGATTTACAAACTAGCTAGGCATAGCTAAAGAAACATTAGAGTTAACAGAGCAGTTACTTCATCTACAAAGAGTTGTTGTAGATGCTTGTGTTTGTCTGGCGGCAAGATTAAGGCTGAGGAAAGCAGTATTCTCTCACTTTGCAGAAAAGCTGTTGTATCACCACTCTGAGATGAGGGCTCAGACCAGAAATTATCAACTATTCAATCATCATTAAAGCTGCAACCCCCCCTGGTTCAGGGGTTAGTTTCCTTCAAGGAGCGGGAAAGGAAATGTCTTGGTATGCTCTCAAGTAGGAATAAGTTGGGCCAATTGTTCTGCATATGCCTCCCTCGTTGTGTTTGGGTAGACCATCCAGCCCAGCTTTATGTGAGCTGGCTCAGTTATGATTTCTAGTGGTGTTGCCATATGGCAGCAAGGAGCTGTAAAACCCATCTAAGAAAAAGAGTATTTGGGCTTTTATCTATTGTGAGCCCTGCTTTGCTGCAGCAATACTGCTATTAGTCCCTAAATTAATTCATTAAAGACAGCCTTGAGTAAGTCTACACTTCAGTGACCACTCTATGGTGTAAATCGGAGGGCTTCTTCCTGGAGGAGCTGACCTCAGTCCAGCAGCATCTGGTCTTCACATTACATGTAAACCCAGCCTCCTAGTAGCATTCTGTGCAAAATACACAGGCATGCCCTAGTCATTCACACTGTAGGTCAGAACTGGCTTTTATGAACCCTTCTCTTCATCCCACAACCTAGTGCAGGAACACCTGGAACTACCAGAGTCTCTTCTACCTTTTCCATCCATTTATTTTCTGTGCAGCTGCAATCTGCTGGTGCTCTCAAGCAAGGCAGCCACATCACTGTCAACCCTCAGCTTTTTAGGCTTCCAGAAAGTTGGGACCTTAGTTTAAAACAAACCTGCGCTGTGTATTCAGGATTTTTGTCTTTGACTGCCTGCTCTGGCATCATGTTATTTTGGGGTCAATCAGGAATAACTCAAAGCACTACTGTTGTATCAATGTGCAAATGGTGTAAATCTAATCAGCACTGTATAGCCTCTATCCAGCCTCTGGTCCACTGCTATAACTTGTAGTTACAGGAGACTGACGTAGAGTGAGGACATGCTCCAGGCCGACATAAAAGACAGGTAAAGGAAATGCTGGTGCATGCACTGAGGTAGATGGAACCAGTGATCCTTTTGAATGGTTTTCTCATGAGCATTAAGTAAAGCAGTTTTTTGTTCTGCCTGTAGTTTTAGTGAGCATCCACCCACACCTTCTTTCCAGCAAACAAAACAATAAGTTCTCATGCAATATTTGTACTTGCGTGGCATTAACTGGAACAGGTGGTTTTTCAAATCTTCCTTTCTCCTATGCAGGCTAATCACATGTAAAGTGAGACAAACATCTCAAGTTCCCTTCAGTTTAAGCCTTGTGTTTATAAGTCTCTGTATCCTCCCCCATTGAGCAAAGGCACCATGATTTATCCTAAGCTGTTGTCTATGGAGATGCCTTTATCTTCTAGCGATTAATTGTCTAGTACACACTCCCGTGTCTAACATACTCAGTTTAGTACACTGGAATTTCCAAACCTGACAGAGAAGCAGGGTAGTCCAGGGATTGAAGTACTAGCCTGGAAGATGTCACATTCAAGTTCCCCACCCTGCCACCCTCTTCCAAAAATGACTGCTTTTCAAATCAAAACTGCTTCTGAGATCGCAGCATTAGATCAATCCTGTTCTTGCCTACACCCCATAGGAACAGAACAGTGGAGAGCATACTGTGGGAAATACTTGGGGAAAAGAGGGGAATATCACCTCATTATTGACAGCTTGTCTTTCCCAAAGACAACTCAGAAGTCAAAAGGCATCTGTCCTCAAACACACACGCTGAATACAATCAGTCTGTGCACAGTGAGTCAATCCAACTTTTCTGCAAAGCATGTGCACATGTACACACTGACCACACTGCACCATCACAGTGTGTCATGAGGCAACAGAGGTAGAGG
This sequence comes from Pedionomus torquatus, assembly GCA_013398155.1. Taxonomy (NCBI): domain Eukaryota; kingdom Metazoa; phylum Chordata; class Aves; order Charadriiformes; family Pedionomidae; genus Pedionomus; species Pedionomus torquatus. Next base: position 15,915 of record VZRU01005036.1, on the reverse strand, counting down.
TGTGCAGTCCTTGGGGACTGGTGGACTGAACAGTGTGGACTTGCCCAACTGACTTTTGGCACGTTTAGTCATGGGTACAGAGATCACCAAAAGGGATGTCTTAGGTCCTGCGTGACCAAACCACATTTGCACTGTTATACCCCCCCTCTGCTGGATAGAGTCAAAACTAAACAAGGCCCTGTTGTGTTAGACAATGTGACAGAATGCACCTAATGGAATCAAAGGAAATGTTGCAGAAGTATTTTTTTCCCCACAAGGTGCATAATTAAGCTCACTTGCATAGAGTTAACAGAAACAAAAATACATAAATTGGCTCAAAAAGGGGTTTGAAAAACTCCCTGAGGAAAAACCTTCTGGTAGTTAGCAAACACAGTGGTCACAACAGAATTTCCAGCTCAAGTAGCTTCTAAAATGCCATTTTTCAGAAGCTGAGAGCGCAGCTCATAATGTAGCCCATTCTGTTACTTTTTCTAAAGTACCCACACTAGTCATGCTGCACATAAGATACTGAGCTAATGGAGTTTTTAGCTGAAGTAACACAGCTCTCACATCTATGGGGAAATAGTCCCTTTTCCCTTACAAAATAAATACATCAAAATGGACAAGGTGGCAAGACACTGGAACAGGTTACCCAGAGAAGTTGTGGATGCCCCATCCCTGGAGGTGTTCAAGGCCAGGTTGGATGGGGCTTTGAGCAACCTGGTATCGTGGGAGATAGAACTTGATGACCTTTAAGGTACCTTCTGACTCTAACCATTCTATGACAGAGAGAGCAAGACAAAAACTTTCTAGTTTTAGTCCATTTTAGAAATGGCAAACAGATAATTTCCATAGGTTGCAGCTTGGCTTACACTTGAGATTCCTGATGCTAGATGAAGCACCGATTGTTATCTGGTTATTGCCAGCATAAAGGTTTTCCTTTTACTGCAAATGGCATTCTTGAGAGCACTGCTGGCAACTCATACTTACATGCAGCCACGACATGTTCCGATGATAGTTCTCCTCTGTGCCTGTGTTGCTCAGCACCTCGGGCTCAATGCTAGGTTCACTCGCACTCCAAGGGCTCCCTTCTTCAAAAGAAAAATACCCAAAAGGTGGTTGTTTTTATTGCTCCCTATGTGCTTAAAGACTAGGGACAGCACTTGTAAGCCAGGCCAGCCTTGTGGGAACAGACCAGAGTACACACAATATGCCACACTGGAAAGACTGCTTTTGGACACATTCCCCCAGTCCTTGTATCATGCTGGCTTGACAATTACAAGAACCATTTAGACTTGGCTCACAGGCCATCTTGTCAGTAGCAAACACTGCTCCCTCCCCACTTTTTTTCTTAATGGAAGGGGAGAAGATAAACAAAAACATCAGAAACAAATTATTTGCACCATTCAGATGCTGAAAATGGTTGGTTTAGTGACCTGCATTGACTGGGCTCTGTGGTTAAAATTGTCAGCAAAAATCCAACCAGAAGTGACATCCAACTTGAAATGCCAACAGGCAAAGTTACTGCTAATTGCCCATGGAAGCTGCTAATGTCATGGGGATGAAAGGGGAAAAAAATCCTGATTTTAGCAAGCTAGTTCTAAAGAAGTCAGGCAAGGGAAAGGTTTCTCTGGGAACTTCACTGATTCCTGTGGTTCCTCTGGCCATTTCATATCCTATGGGTCTCCTATAATACTAACATTAATGCTGTTAAGAGATGGCTGGGGATGAATTCTGGTTAATCCTTTCTTTTTCCTCTTTAAGTGAACTGAGACTTGCCAAAGTTTACAGAACAGGCAATCCCCACTCTCCATGTTCACCTGTTGAAATATCTTTTGGGCAACATAAAAATTACCATTAAGCTTGGGAGGTTGTTTCAGCTCCAAATGTATCCAAACTGTAGTTTTTGGTTAACACTCCTATCAGAGGAAGCCCCTTTAGTTCAACTGAAATGGAAGTTTCTCATGGCAGGATGCATATTTGGTTTCCATAAGATAAATATATGGGGATTAATCTTTCAAAGACTAGGGAAGGTGTCTGTAAACTGTAGAAATATATGTATATGCCAATACGCAGAAGTATAGTATCTAGCATGTTCTACATATAGGAATATATATATTACATGTCATATGACATGCCTATGATATTATATACTACATAGAATATGAAGCGCATGTCTGTACATATATATATATATATCCTACCTGTTAATATGGACAATAAAATATGATGTGACCTCATGTATTCATTATATCATATGATTTAGGGGTGTGTGTATGTGCACATACACACGTGCATGTGCTCCCCTAAAGACAGCATGCATTTGGCTGGCAGGCACCAGCATTCCAAGAGTTCATGCTCTAATACGGAGCTCTGAATTGACAACCTATGTTTAGAGTCGACACTGCACCCAGGATCTGAACCATGTTCCTTCCAGGCCCTAGATCAGGCAGGGCCTGAAGAGGACTCTAAGTTTTTCCTAGCCTGCTGAGGTGGGGTCTCTTGTCATTTCTAGCTCTACTGCCATCACATCAAGAGTTTAGGTCCTGCCTACTGTCCCCTCCCTTTCCACCCACTCGTCTAAGTTACCTATATCAGTGACAGTGTCCCTGCTGTGGGACAGCTGCAGCTCCTCATTCTCAGACTCTGAGTCCTGCCGTGATAACTTGGTGCTCTTTAGGCTGCCGGCCCGGCGAATGCTGGAAAGGGAACCCCCCTTCTTCACCCGGAAACTGCGGGTTCCTTTAATCTGGAGCAAGCGGGAGCCTCCTATCCTGATCTTCCTGCTGGGAACTGTATTAAAAGAATAAAAGAGGACTTTTTTCCCCTTAATTTTTCCCCATTTAGAAAAGAAAATTATCCTGGCCCTCCCCTCCCTCCCGACCCTTTGTTGCCAGTCTGTATGGCAGCATCTTTTCTTCTACCAAGGAACATGGGGCCAGAGGCTCCCTCCAAAGCCACCGCCAATGCAGCTCTGTCAATGAGGCAGTAAAGATGCTGTACAGAAATGTGTTCAGCACCTCATTTTCTGGAGATCTGGTACATCATCTCAGGCCTTGCCTGTATTTGGAATTAGCCCTCATTCAACCACCAGCAAGTAGAGTCAGCTGCTCTAACAGAAACCCAAAATGAGGACAAGGAAAACCTACGATTCACACCGATTTGACTCAATTCCTGCCAGGAAACAGGATCTGTGCAATGGATGTAAATTGCAGTTTTCTTTGCCAGCCTCTGGAATTTATATTAGTGCAGAATCACCTCTTGCTAGGGATAGATGGCTGAATCCCAAGCATGAACAAGGCATCATGGACAAACCTATTTTTCTTGTGGGCCTCGGTTCTGTAAACCTCACTGAACTCTGCAGTAGGATCAATTATTTGTTCATACAGCACGTGTGACTGCAGAAGGGTAGTTTGCTTCATGAGGTTAGCACGCAAGGCTTCTTTGAAGTAAGATTTGCATAAATCCGTGTCTCTGCATGTTATTCTTCATCATTAGAATGCTTTAGAGGAAACAGGAGCACGTAGATCCTCTCCTTCAGACAAATCAGCAGCTTTCAGGCATTAACAACATCCATCGACACTCTGCATTTTTGATGAGCACAGACATGAAATGGTTCAATGTTCAAAGCACCAACCGTTTGCACTTTCATTCTCCTCTTAGTTCAAAGGCAGTACATGGCAGTATGTCAGTCCAAATGTTGCAACACTCAGTCATTTTACTGTAGATCTAATCAGGCAAGGCCATGTGTGATCGGTTACCTTTTGGTGTGTTGTTGAGAATGAAGAGGGTACAGCTTTTTGGATACAATGGGTAAGCAAAATGTTTTAAAAGAATTGTATTTTGGCTTCAGGAAAAATCGAACACACCTTTACTCCTGAGGATACCCCTAATTCCTCCAGAACCCAATTCCCACTCCCATTTCCAGAGGCTAATGTCCTGGTGGAAGACAGCCAGGTAGGTTTTGAGAGCTACTCCTCAGTTCTCATGAATCAGCTGGGTAAATCACTGTTGAGTGACCAGAGAATCTCACTCCAAGTGACCATGCTGAGTTCCTTAGAAATCACTATTACCTGAATTCTGTTCAGATCATCCTTGATACAGTGGCTCAGTTCCCCAAATGCCAAACCATTTAAGCCCTTGTAACTGCATTTCATGAAGTCTGTAGAATCCCATTTTAGCACCCAAATAACACATATGATCCTCTGAGAGCCTGCATCTACCTAGCTTTAATGTCTGTATTTCAGACCTACCTGGAGCAGATTATACAGTAAACTTGTAGCTTTTGGATAGCTGTTAAGCCATACCTGGAGTGAGCAATGAGAGCAAAGTTTTTAACACTCCGGAAAAAAAATGAAAAGAAAGAGATTAGTACTCATCAAAGAGGCTGATTTAAAGAAACCTGTCACTGCAGGTGAGAAAAATGTAGTTACATTCACACAACAACATTTTCTTATCTAGAAAAGTGCAAAAGATGCCTCTGCATTTGTTATGTTTGGCCCAGGTGGATCCCCAGAAGAATATCCTGTGGCCAGAAAAAAGAACATAATTACTATTATTTTAAAATGTAACATTACTTTGCATTTATTTAGCTTCCAAAATACTGCAAATACATTTTTGCTAGAGTATATTAGTATTATTAGAGTATATTAGAGTATATTAGGATTCAGCCTTCCTACCATAGTCATTTTTCCCATTTTTTCTAAAATGTAGTAAAGAGGCAGCGTTAGTAAAGGAATACTACATGACAGATTAGGGAAAATGGAGAATGGCAAAAAAAAACCCAAATTAAACTGCAGGGAAAAATGCAGTTTAACAGAATCAAAGAGTTAATACTATCTTTGCAAAAATAACTCAGTTATTCATTATGCCTGTAGCATGGTAACACATGAAGGAAAACCTAAGTCAGCATTGTCATTAAGAAAAATAGGATAGTTAGAAACTGGCCATCGGCATTTTCCAGCAGGACTGCATTCTTGTAGGTGTTCTCCCACTCAGATAACACCCCAGTGGATGGGACTGCTGCCTGAGAGGCTGAAAAGTGGTTTCAAGTAATTGTCATAACTGTCTTCCAAAAAACCCAACCCCAAACTCAAGCTTTTCCTCATCTCAATAGTTAGAGATGTCTCATCCCACTGATCTTAGACTATCAGACAGACCATAAGGCTTTGTACTTGTCTGGGCTGCCAATATGCCAAGGGTACAAAAAATGAGCTTGAGCATGAATTTATATATCCCACCTTTCTTAGGTGGATACCTAGCTGTCTTCACAGGAGTAACTGTCCCATCTGACACAATTTTGGAGTCAGTTTTACACCAGGTAAGTCTTGGAAAGATTTCTAGTATTTTCTCCAGTAATCGTGGCAGGGTCACAGCTGAAGACAACACAAAATTAATCCAAAGCCAACTGAAGTCAAAAAAAGCTCCTCTGAATCATTAATACACATTGCAGTTCCTAAAGGATAACCAGCCACAGAATCTGTTATTTTAAAAAAATCATCAAACATTTATCCTTTTCAAACAATCATTAAAATTATCATTCAAACATCTACACCTCTATATAGCTATTATGAGACAGAATTTAAACAGTTCTAGACAACTTGTTAGAGGGAGAATCACTTACAGGTAACTGGCAGTTTAGCCTCTAATTGCAAATGCATTGCATGATGACTGTATATTGTATTGCAACACTTGTACTATCAGATAGTATATGAGTTTTGCATGAGATGGCTCAAGAATGGAAACAATCTGCTGTTCTCAGCAAACACAGTGAGCTTGATGTTTGCTTGTACAGTATACAGTATGTTGGTAACATTAATCTGCTTGCCATCAAAAGCCACACAGGTGTGTGTTTTTCATGTGGTAGCAAAGAATTCAAGAGATCAAGTGATCAACCACTAATTCTGTGAGATGCCATGACTTCCAAACCAGTACAGATTTTCACAGGAAGCTCCCAATCTTCCCTCCTATCTGTGGTTTTTCCAAAATGAAAAATTATAATCAGAATAAAAAACGAAAGAACACTTCTGATCTTTATTTTTAAAGTGAACCAAGCAGTGATGTTTCTCCCAGCATCCCACTGAGAGACATTTTCAAACAAGGCATCCTCCTTTTTACAAATCTTGCAATGCTCTCAATTGGTTTCAGTCATAGCAGTGTTTTATAAAATTTAATGTCTTTGCTTCTCACATTTGTTATATTGAACCCTGAAGGCCAGAAGCGTCTCTGAAATGATTCAAAGCCACGTGACTCCATGGCTGCCTGCATTTTAACACAGTCTATGCAAATGAAAACATAAAATCAAGCGCCACTTCACAAGCCCTGAGAATACAAAAGCCTTATTGTCTGACAAACCTTTTTTCTCCTCGAAGCCAGCCTCAGATTTGAGGGTGTGGCTGCTGCTGTGAAGGGAATCCTTTGAATCTTCATTTTCATCCAAAACCCCAGCAAAGCTGATCTTTCTTTCATACCTGTGCCGGTCCATCTCAGGGTCCAGACGCAGCCTGCAGCCCTCCAGGTCCTGTAGCATAACGCAGACCACACAGATGTGCCACCAGTATAAGCCCCCATGCTTTTCACTGCAACGATAGAATCTTCAGGAAGAACTGCCTCAGATGGAAATTTGTTTCTACCACACAGTTCTCCATCCACCCTGACACTTTCTAATCCAACTAGTCTTTGGGCTTGCAGCATGCTGAGCCACACTGTAAACACTGTCAGGATGAAAGAGTTAACAGGTGTTAATGCGCTTTTCCAGCTGAGTGAATAGGCATTCTGTCCACAGGCTTATGATGGGGAAAACAGGTAAATGGTCTCTAATGGATAGGTGGCAACAAAAGGTGGCAGTTGCCCAAGGTGCTGGGTGGGTGATTAGGTCTCTATTCTAAAGGGCTCCCTGTGATTGCTTAGGGAATGCAACACCACTGTACTCATCAGAGGCAGAAAGGCTGAGGTAAAGCTGGCTGACAGTGTGATAGCCAGGACAGCATGGCCATGGCTCTGTGCAGATCAGGCTGAAAGGACACAGTGGAAAACATGGAGTAATAAAAATGTTGGCATTGCACCAGAGAGAAGCTAGTTTGCACCCTCATTTTCTCCTGCTAACAGAAATTGCATCATTTTTGCCACCTACTGACTACCAGACTGGGCCAAAAAAGGAAAAGTTCTAAGATTCCACAAGCTAGGGATTATCATCCACGTTCTTTAACCATACCCAGAAAAAGTGAAAGAAAGACTGTGAACTCCCATGTCAGACACAGTTGAAATGATGGGCTCTTTAAGAACATCATTTGTTCCTTTTGATTGGGGATATCATGAGCTTTGAGATCTCCCTACCTAAAATGTAACCAGCTGAAATCTAAGATGACACAAAGTTCCTCACTGTGAGTAAATGGCTGATGAATATGAATGACAGTATCACTGAAATTATTCAAAATAGTTATTAAGGATAAAATTCTTTAGGCTCAAGAAGTGTCATACAGGAACATGCATACAAAACCCCTATAGAAGTTACTAGGAGCTACTTGCGTTGTGACAAAGTCTACTACTCTTGGAGTTGGTTTGGGAAACAAAGAAAGGGTTTTTCAAACATTCTTCTAGATTGAGCTGTGCTGAAATCAGCTAAGCAGCCTGTCTAGCATTACTCAAAGGTCCAAAACCATTTACAGTCAGCTTTGCATCTCCAGGGAAAATTACCATAAACAACTATCAGAAAAGCTAACAGTTGATTGCCATAAGGGAAGCATTTTTACTTTGCTCAGTAACAAAACCTGGGCTTTAGAAAGGTGGATGCCTAAAGTAATGATTTGCAGTATCTCTAGCATTTAAAACTTCCATGTAAATAGTTTAAAACATATCTAACACAGTTTAGGATTGGAAACAAAGGCTAAGGCATATCAGGGTAAAAAACTGTGATCAAACCTGTCTGAATTAGCTTAGCTTTATAAATTAGCATGTATACAATAGCAGTACAGGTATATGTATTCCTAAGGCATGGTCAGAGTTCCCCTCCTTATAGTGTCTAAACACATTACTCCCCCTGGCTGTTTGTCAATTTGCTTACATTGGATATCACTACCCCCACAAATTAACTGACAGAATGAAATACATCCTCTCAGCACAGTTAGTCTGACTCTATTAGCAATTGCTAAGCTGAAATAAATAACTTCCTACCACAGCAAATGACAAGTTCTGGTTCTCTGGCTCTATCCTGACAGCAGTAGGCTTCAAGAGAATGCATTCAACACTCCCAGCCATTTGCAAAGTAAGCTTGTACGCTCCACCCCGTTCAGTAAAAGGCTTGGACTGAAACTTCAGTCAGAACTGCCTGCCTCACTCAAACATAGGTGAGGGTGCTTATGTGCTCAGCCTGGCAAGCCTGGATGGACGGAGGGGAGTTAAACTGCTTTGCCACAACTAGTTGCAAATGTTTCAGTTCTTCAAAGATGTGCTTCAAAGTCTGTGCTCATATCTATGGAATAGGTATGTCTGCAAACATCAATGGAAGTGAGATTTGCTCTACTGGAATTTCAGTTTTATGGACTGTAACATTATGTGCCTGATTTTCTTGCGTCGTGCTTTCAGCTAGGACAGAGTTAATTTTCTTCCTAGTAGCTGATGCATTTTGGACTTAGTATGAGAATAATTCTGGTAACATATAGTTTTAGTTTTTGCTAAGTAATGCTTTTCAAGGACTTCTACAGTGTCCCATAGAAACTGAGAGAGAGCAAAGACAGCACAAGCTGGCCAAAGGAATATTCCGTACCATAGATATAATTCTCAGTATATAAATGGGCTTTGGCTGGGGAGCTGGAATACATGATTGCTGCTCGGGATGGGCTTGGCAATAGGTCATCAGGTGATGAGCAATTGTATTGCATCATCTTTTTTGGCATATTCTTTTACCATTATTATCATTAGTATTATTTTCTCTTCCATTACTGTTCTATTACTGTCTTTATCCCACCCACTATACCTGTTTTTTACTTTTTCTCCCTCTTCTCCCTATCCTACTGGGAAGGAGGGAGTGAATGAAGGGCTGCATGGTCCTTGTTGCTGTCTGGGGCTAAACCGCATCTTGGAAAGGAAGCATCAGTCCAGGAATACAAAGACTAATACTTTAATCTGGAGTGTTGTTGGTTCTTCTCCCATTTTCCCTCCCTCATCCCATACAAAGTTAACAGAAGCACTCTGTGCCCATTTTCTCTAATAGGCTCTTGCATAATGCGACCTTAAGGTTTCTTCTGCCTACACATCACAGAATAATTCCTCCTCCTTCGCTCCCATATACAAGTCTGAAAAGCTATTAATCAGTTGCATTTCTATCTGGAACAAAAGCACAAATTTCTGTTGACCTTCTTTATCCAATATATTCTTAGTTTCAAGCCTAACTACTTTACTGAGATGAATTCTAAACCCCGGTATTATCCTGCTTTTGGATGGAGTAATTTATTACATGGTAAAAATATCAACAAAGTGTTTAGGAAGATTCCTGCCAAATTTATCCCTGCTTTTTAAAATTGCCCTTCCTGCATACCTAAGGGCTGAGTCATCATCATAGGTCATCTATAGCCTTTGAAACCCATTTCAGAACCTAATTCCAATAGTACCCAGCCAAATCAGCCTGTCAAGCACAGTTGTCATCAGAAAAATTTGGTATCAGTCTGTCATTAACAAAAATAGAGTAATAGGGCTAAATTCTTCATGTTCACTTGGAAACATCTAATTCTTTCTTTATAATTTTATCCTATTTTCCCAAACAAATCAGGTTTAAAAGATCGAACTGCATGTCTGCTATTCAATTCTCATCTCATTTCATGTTAACCACTCTGAAGCTGATGGTCACCTTCAACCCAATAGATCTTGACAAAAGATAACTGAGTGTCTTTCTGTTTTGTTGGTTGAAGGCATTGTTAAATGGCATTATTAGACATAAGAGAATCCACACAAGAATGAACCACTGGAAATCAGAGTTCATGGGTTTTGCTATTCACAAAATTACTTGTCACGTAATGAGTCATCTAGCTTACCATTCATGCCAGGATTTGTCTGTGCCTCTCATACTCATGGAGGTTTATTCCTTTTCTTGCTTCTTTTCTCTGTTTACTTTCTTACCACAGTCCCTTTGATTCTGTTGTCTAACCCAAGCCAAAAAATCTACAACTTTTAAGCTCCAGCAAATTCTTTGTAAACCAGCCTCTTCACTTTCTCCTAACTGCCCTGTTCAGTTCTCTTGTCAACCGGCCCTCCTAATCAGCTAGGTAACAGGTGAGCTGTCGGCTCCTGCAGTCTATGTCCCACACCTCTCAGGTCCTCCACACTCAGTTCCTTAATCCATCTGCTGCCCTCTTCTCTATTTTGAAACTTTCTTTGACTTGCAGTACATGTTGTACTTCCAGTCTTATCTTCTTAATCAACCCATGTGATATGCCCCATTCATCTTCTATTGGCCAGACAACAGCTTCTCCCTCCCTGAATCAGAGACCCACTTGAGTTATTACCTGACTCTACCTCTCCTCAGATAGGCCCAGAGCCCAATGACTTCTGTGGGCATGGCTCCCTCTCCAAGGTGTATTGTCTACTTACCACAAGAGGCTCAGTACGTGGCCGAGGCATGTAGGGAAAGGTCTCTCGAAGGAAAGTGGTTATCTCCAGGAGAAGCTGACAGGCTGCCATTTTCAGTGCAAAAGGACAACAACATTTGGTAGGATTCACAGTGCCTAGGAAAAATATTTCTATGGTGAGCAAGATGATACAAAATCTGAAACCATGAGGTGATGGACATTTACACATATGGTGCACAATGCAAGCTGCACTAAAAAGGAGGAAAACCCAGCCTCCTATCTATGCTACTTTTCCTATGCTAAAAGGAACACAGTCAAACAAATATCAGCCTGTGTTTACAAGCACATGCAACAGCACTAACACACTACAGTTGTACTACAGTATATATTATATGGTATTTCTCAAAATACATGGAGTTATGACTAGTAAAGAGGTACTGTGCCTACTATTAATTACTACCCTGATAACTGGAAAAGGAAGCCTCCTTTGAAGTCAGGCTTCTTTATTTCTGCAAAGAATCCAAGTGCTATTTAGAGATAATCAAAACAAAAATTTAACTCACTTAATCAAATTATACATTCAATTGCATAAAGCAAAAGGGGAAAGAGAAGAGGGTTTATTAAAATACTTGAAGTTTTGTCTCTACTGAGTCTAAACAATCAGTTTCAAAAGGCCTACTCTTTGTAACCCATCCAGTGCCAGTTAAAGCTTGAAACGTATGAGGGATTCTTCAGTGCTTGATTAATTTGAAAAGTACTATTTAGGTTAATAGCAAAAAAAGTGAACAAAAATTAGTTGTGAAAACAACTAACCACACCCATTTTTTAATAAAGCCTGATATTACCATGTACATCCATTTCAAAGAGATTTGTGTTTTCACTTGTTTTCCCCCATATTTGATCTAATTATTTTTTTGCAAGGAAACAGTCCAAAACAAACAAATGAGAGGACACAGCAAGGATCAGGTAAAACCAGATTAATTCTGTGATGCTTGCTAATTCCTCTGTATGCATTACCAGTAATGAATTAGGGACTTTGTAGGGACTAAAATAAAAAAAAAAAAAACAGATGAGATGTACAGTATAACAGAACATCCAACTGCATATTATATGCTCCCCAGTCTACCTTCTATAGCATACAGGGCAGTTTCTGAAAAATCTTTGCCTTCAGCAAGAATGCAAGTCAATTATTTTCAGACCCTGGCTTTCAGGAGAGTACTTGAGCTCTTACGTGGCTTTCTGGATCACAACCTGTTCTCTCCATTTGCCTGTCTGCTATTGTCCTTTTAAAGCAGCTCCACATTCCCTTGTAAGTGCCTCATCAGTGACTGAACAAGGAGAAAAAAACATATTCTGTCACTTGGTCATGGGAACACAGGTTTTCTTCACCTTTCAAAAGTCATTCATGGTGCAGGAGAGGGAAAATTTTGGGTGCCCCCTCTTGCTTTGGATACATCTCTTAAAGAGCCAATAAAATATCCAGAACAGCCGCCCACATTCAAGTAGCTGCTAGCACTGGCACATCACATAGTGGCATATGTGAAGATCTGGCTTAGGGCCAATACTTTCTCTTGATATCCTTTCCCACAAATGACGTTTCACTGCTCCTACCTGCTCTTCTCTACTCCAAAGTTGGCCTTTATGTAGGGGTAAGAACAAACCCAGAACCACAGAAAAACAAACAACCCAGAAGATATATAAACAGTGCTAGCACACTACAGCCACTGACAAAGAACAATACATGTAGACAGGAACCATTACATTACAGCACAGACATATATACAAATGGAGTCTGGAGAGGACATAATGTTTGTTGCCACCTACACCTACACCTGCAACAAGTATGTGTTTTGACTTTATTTTGCTTCACAGGATGCCTATCTTGACTTTCAGAATCAGCAATCACCACCCACATTATGTACACACAGAAAAACAAATGTGTGTGTTTTAGTCATCTTCTTGTTATGTAAGTTTTTAATTATACTTAATTATTCCACTGTGCTATATTTCTGCCTGATAATCAGGAAATACATTGAAGTCAAGACTTAAAAACCTTTGGTAGAGCTGTGCCAATTCACATGAGGTGAGCAGATGACTCTTCAATGTTAAGAAGCAGAAAAGCAGCTGATCTTGCTCAAATATTTTGGCAGATATAACTGGGAAGAATGGGAGTCTGAACCACTTTTGGCACTCAAGCAACAGCAAGACTCAAGAAATTAGTACCCTGTGGCTGCCAGTATACAGAAATTGTAACTCACTGCCTGGTTTTACCCCCTTTCCCCTCAAAGTCTCTCAGTGTTACTAGTGTCATGTACAACCACGCATGGAAAGAACAGGGGAAAAAGCTGGGGTGAAAGTGAGGGGCTGGGAAATACAGCTGGGTGGCAAGAGGATGAAAAGAAAAAAAAATAAGTTCTCCTAAAGCAGAGGTTCTTACAAGCGGGGGTTCTTGTAGTAAAGGGAGTCTCCTTACTGTCATCTAAAAAGTCTTCTTCCTCATCCTCCTTTCTCAGGCGCCTCTTGGTCTCCTCATCATAAATGAGGCCCAGCAGGTTGGCAGGGCTCTCACTCTCAGCATGGCACAGCTCATTGAGGCGGACACCAATTGCCTGCAGAGAGAATGAGAAAGCACAAGGAGGTGACGATTTCAGTCTAACTCATTGGCGGTCAAGGGCTGTGCTCCATGCAGGCTGTGGAAATGTTCCAGCCAGAACAGAATGTCCTGGCTTTATTTTTATTATGTGTGAAATGCAGTAAAGTAGAGAAAGGGATGATGAAGATTAATTGCTACCAAAATAATGATTTATTTACCCCTTTTTTTGACAAAAATTTGCTAAATTTGCAAACTGTGTCAAATTTCAGGATGAAAAATTTTTGTACATTTGGTTAAACAACAACAAAAAAATCCCCAAACCAGAACACAATAGGCAGGAGGAGATTAGATCATTATTCTGTATTAGTTTCTTCTACTTTTTCTTTCTCCTCTTGATACACGTGTGCCAGACTTTTGCTAAGTCTAAGGATACTGAGAATATTTAAGAAACCTAAACTCAGATTAAGAAACTATCCTGTGACTTAGAAATCCAGTAACAGTCCCTGTTTTCTCCACAAAATTGTTGAATGCCCATGGGAAAGCCTGCTTCCATCTTTAAAGGAGACTGTTCCGCTTTGTAAAAATGAGCTGACAATACGCATATAAAAGCTGGGAAGGTGCATGTGGATCCATTGGTGTGGAGGGGATCCATGTAGAAAACAGATTTCCACTGGTTACTGTTAAACTCTCCAGAAAGGCCCTGATCGCTTATTCACGGCTGTTTACCAGCATCATTATCAGCATGGAAACAGCCCTCATGGTGCTGTCAGTAAAGCTACAGATGAGAGTGTGTTAGAAAGAAGAATGTTCTCCTGCTAAGACACTTTAGAGTGCCTAAGGATATTCTTCATTTTCTTTGCTGCAGATAAATGGAGAGAACACAGCTAACTATGTAAAACTTTATCCTGTGATATCACCACTTTGCAAGGGAGGAAATGTACTCAAAACAGGGGCTGAGTTTTCATCAGCCATTGCCATTTGGCTTCCTTCATTTGGAGATATTTTCAGAGAAAGATGCTACAGAGGATTTCTAAATCTTCTACGGGCCAAAACTTATGGTCATGCCAGCACTACATAATTTTCCTGTCTTAGCTGGACTGAAGCAAATAAACAGTCATAAGCAAGTATTATAATGGCTCTTCTTCCTTGCTACTAAGCAGTTCTGTGAAATCCAGTAACAATGAAGAGGTTAGACTCTGGTACATGAAAAGAATAAGGTGGTATTTTTGTGATGTGCTAACGGATGCAAATAGTTGCTAATCTCAACTATCTGTGAGACTGGACATATCTAAATAAACTCCACATCTCTCACAAGTTTTTCCCTTTTATGTTTCAGGCATTTAAATGAAGAAAACTTCTGCTGGTCTGTCCACAAAACAGTAACTTATCACATATTATTTATGCTGTGTTGTCCACCCTAAAAAGTAATTATACATGATCCCATGGCATCCTAACTAAAGAACATTGGATTCCTAACAGGTATTATCTGCATAAATCATTTGTGGTTTTCCTAGCAAACAGCGAGCACTCCACATTCCAAAAGAAAATGCCTCTGAACCGAAGAAGCCAAAGGAAGTTACAGACTTGCCTGATTAGAATAGATTTAACATTGTATTATTTAAAACTACAGCATAACAAGTGATATTGCATGATTCCATAGGCTCAATGCTATGGTTACGGGCCGTCCAAGTCCTACCTCATGTGGGTGTACCACTGTTACTCTCTGATGGCTGTTAGATGACTTAAAGGAGATGGGTGGGGGAAAAAAGGTTGTACATTCATTCTTGGCCTCACTAAACTTTGATGATAGCACTGTATATCATAATTAGTGAGCAATGACAGACAAGCCAGGATCCATAATTAGCACAATTTTCCAGCCTTATTTACTGAAAAAAAAAAAAACCCAAAACCAAAACCAAAAAAACCCCAAACAACAGAACAAGGCCTCAGGGCATTCAGAGACTTTTCTCTTTGTCCAAGGGTCTTCATTCCAGAGCTGCAGCCCTGCTGCCACCTGCTGTAGTGTAGACAAGGATCTGGTAGGATGGAGGCAGAGATGGGCTGGGGGAGGTATCCCACCTTCTTAGTACTGGAGCATCTTAGGAGCTATATGAGTACACAGTCACTCCATCCTTCATGCTGATATCGTCCACAGCGAAATGGGCAGGTTAACACACAGAAATGGCAGCATGTTCTGTAGCAGGTGCCTGTACTACAGCAACAGAAGGTGTTTCTCCTCAAGGTTCAGCCTATCTGATTGGAATCTGGTCAGAGCCAACAAAATTAGCCATCTGATAAGCATACCTTGCAGAGTCCCAGCCCTACAGGCTTGACTGGTGTCTGCCACTTGTGCTTGGAGCCACCTTCATCTGAAACACCTTCTGGGAGGTAGCAGCAGTGCCAGAGGACCAGCCTCGCCCAGCATTCAACATAAAGGATATAAAGGAAATACATCTCAATAGTGCTAGGTGCCGACCAGTCCTAAAGCTATAAGTCTCTTTAGGGGCCCATCATGCTTGACTTATAGTAAAGTGCTACAGAGACCAGCTTCAGGGCAGCTAAGACTGCGCTGGGGAAGGGATCTAAGGCGAAAAAGGCAGACGATAAGTAACCTTCTGAAGCCGGGCAAAGCCCTGGGCTTGTGCCGAGGGCTGTCAGCGGCTGGGCGGGCCAGGGTCAGGCGGTGAGGTGCCAGCCCCAGGTGATAAAGGGTCTCCGGGAGGACAGGGACTAGTCCTGCACACAACAGTGAGCAAAGGAAGGTGCTCGTGGAGAGGGTAA